>QXTE01000018.1:12240909-12528299 GCA_003942145.1 Platysternon megacephalum | reverse complement strand
CCCCAGTCAGACCCCCAGCCCCTCACTACCCCAGTCAGACCCCCCCAGCCTCTCACTGCCCCAGCCCCTCACCGCCCCAGTCACACACACACACACACACACCCCAGCGCTTCCCAAGCTCTACCCCGACCCACCCCCATCTCTGCCACAGGCCGCGCTGCCCAGCCGGGGCCGAGACCCCAACTCCCCCACACCGCCCAGCCCCGCCCCCGGGGACTGCCCGGGCCCCCACAGCCCCCCGCCCTCTCCCCACCTACCCGGCGGTCCCAGCGCTGCCGGCTCCGGCCGCCCCCGCTACTCCGCCCCCTCCCGCGGCCCCAGCGCCGCCGCCAGCTCCCGGCCCCGGCCGCAGCGCCATCTTCCCGCTCTGCCCCGCCGCTGTCAGCTGAGCCGCGCCGACTTCCGGGGCAGAGCGGCCTCTCCTCCCCGCCCCCTGCGCAGGCCGCCGGGCCGGGCCTCCCCTGCGGCTCCCGCCTGCCCGGAGACACCGCGGGGCCGCGTGTGTCACCCTCTGGGGCCTAGACCGCCGCGGTGAAAAACCCACACTGCCCTCCTTGGGGATGGGATATATGTGACCCCATAGACACCCTACCGAAAAACCCGCACTGCCCCGGAGATGGGATAGATGTAACCCTCTAGACACCCTACAGAGAACCTATAGAAAAACCCACACTGCCCTGGGGATGGGATATGTGTGACCCTACAGAAAAACCCATACTGTCCTGGGGATGGGATATATGTGACCCTAGAGAGACCCTATAGAAAAACCCACACTGCCCTGGGGATGAGATATATGTAAACCCCTAGACACCCTACAGAGAACCTATAGAAAAACCCACGCTGCCCTGGGGATGGGATATATGTGACCCTAAAGAAAAACCCATACTGTCCTGGGGATGGGATATATGTGACCCTATAGACACCCTACAGAGTCTACAGAGACCCTATAGAAAAACCCACACTGCCCTGGGGATGGGATATATGTGCCCCTATAGACACCCTACAGAGTCTACAGAGACCCTATAGAAAAACCCACACTGCCCTGGGGATGGGATATATGTAGGGCCCTACCAAATTCACAGTCCATTTTGACCAATTTCACAGTCATAGGATTTTAAAAAATGTAAATGTTATGTAAATTTCATGGTTTCAGCTATTTAAATCTGAAATTTCATGGTGGTGTAATTGGGGTCCTGACCCAAAAAGAAGTGTGATTTAATTATAGTTCATAGTCATATATGCCCTTATTCATGTAGGTTAAACTGACATCATGTGGGCAGTTTGCAGATTATTATCCATACAGCATTTTTTACACACTGCTAGTTCAAGCATCAAACTGCCAATCTCAAGCAAAGAACTAAAAAGTATTGAACACGTAGCACTCATTAGAATGGGAGTGTGGGTAGTTTAAATGGTTAAGACAGGGTCTCAGGATGCAGACAAGCTGGCTTGTTACACTGTCATTGTGCAATCATAACCATGTCATGGTCTCATTGGGTCAATTTACCCTTCTGTAAAATGGGTGTGCTTACCTACTCTACATGAGTATTGTAAAAATGTTTGTAAAATGCTTTGAAATTCTATGCTAGAGATGATGTAGAAATGCAAGATTAAGAATCGTAAATCTCTCGTCCAAGGTTCCTGAAAGCTATCTTAGTATTCAGTAAACAAAATCTGTTGCGATACTCCAGGAACAATATGCTAGACAGGACGTCTTCAGTTATGTTAACATCTTGGATAATTAACCAAAACTGTTCCTACATATCCATGCACTTATAGTAACAATCACAAAATTAAGTTGTGTAATTTACATTTAGGGTTAGTCTCTTTAAAAAAAAAAAAGCAGATTTCATAAAGCATATCACTTTTCCTCAGGCTCATATATCCTCTAAGCACAACAGGTGAAGAAAACTGACATTCAGACTGTAATTACCATCATTTGGCTTGTTGCAGCCAGCGGCGGCTCCAGACACCAGCACTCCAAGCGCGTGCTGGGGCGGCAAGCCGCAGGGGGCACCAAGCAGCGGGGGGCACCAAGCAGCGGGGGGGCACCCTGCTGGTCCCTGCGAGGGCGGCAGTCAGGCAGCCTTCGGCGGCTTGCCTGCAGGAGGTCCCCCGGTCCCGCGGATTCGGCAGCAATTCAGCGGCCGGTACGCCGAATCCGCGGGACCGGGGACCTCCTGCAGGCATGCTGCCAAAGGCAGCCTGCCTGCCGTGCTTGGGGCGGCAAAAAAGCTAGAGCCGCCCCTGGTTGCAGCAGAAGGCAACGGTTTCACGAGGGTCTCTTAGGAAGACACCACACTATCTGAATCTAAACTCATGAAGCATTTGTTCAAAATAACATCAAGCTGCTTTCTGGGGTAAAGCTGCCGCTCTGGTCTACTTCAATAGGCTCAGTGCTTCAAAATGCAAAAGTGGAAAAATGGAAATTTCGCTGTACTTTTGTCTCAATGTTAAGGTTAACACTGTCACCTGTTATGGTACTTTGATGTCTACTGAACTGTTCCTGACAAATATCTTACAAAGGTGTGTAAATAGAATTTGCATGCACACTGTTTATAATAAGCACCAAAAATACTTTAGAGAGATTGTGCTGTATCAGAGAAATGAAGTTGCAGGTAGTCTGAGGTTCATTGCTCCTGAACTCTATTGGAGTTTGCCCGTTCAGCACTACCTTCTCCCCGAAGACCTGCAGCTTGTCTCGAAAGTACAACATTGTAGATGTCACAACCCTAAAGCTATAAGTACAAGCCAGAGCTAGAACTGAAACGAATTCAGAATCCTCCATTTCCTCTTCCCAACAGTGATTAAAGAGACCCATTCCTTCTATGTAGGAGACTTGGCATCGCTCTCTGTTCTTATCTGGAAAAAGTACATCTACAGTAATAACCAGTACAATTGTCATTTTTATATCCCATTAGCTGCATCAGGCTAGAAGCTGTCCCGTGGATGCTTGATGCCCTGGGGAACAGCCTGAAGAAAAAAGCAGCATTAGTAGGTTTTTTTCCACTGCAGGAAGTTACAGGATTAGGAGCCTAGGAACAGAGTCCAGCTACCCCACAGCCCCCATTTCCCTCAAATTCCTGACCATTTGGGCGGATGGCAGCATCTTCTAGCGGAGGATGCATGCTGCTCCTTTGCAGAGGAGCAGCAGTGCATGGGCTACAATACATGCACTGGTCCTGATGGTGGAATCCTGTCACAGTACTGGTGGAATCCTGCATCTCCCAGTATTGCCACTGTCCAGGAAAAGCTGTAGTCGTCGTACAGTACACTGTACAAATGCTTGCTAAGCTAGCTGATTTGGAATATCAGCAAGTCAATTTGCAACTCATCCCATTTTCAGAGTACAGCAGTATTACTGTATCTCTACATTTTAGTTGTGTTTGGCTAAAAGTACAGCAGTATTTTGACTTCTGTGATTAGGTGATGAGTGAGCTGCTAGCTAATCATGCAACTGTGCAGCAGTAGCTCATATCTCTCGATGAGATCAGCAAGAAGCCTGCTCAGACATATTAGGAAGCATGAAAATTCCAGACTGTTCCTATTTGCCATCTTCCAGGTATAAAGACCATAAAAAATTATGGCATAAACATCACTAGATTAACATACTAGTAGATACTATGGGATACACAGCTGCTTAAGTTGCTCAGTGGTCTAGTCCTGGTTGTACTTCTTAGACTTTCAGAAACCACGTATTCATATCTAACTCAGGCCTCTTTCCTGCTACAGTAGCTAAACTGAGTTTCATGCAGTTCACTCTCTTTTACAAATAAATCATTAAAAAAATAAAATGCTGGCTGCAATGCGCGGACATTAATGATCCCATGACAGTGACTAGGAATTTTACCCAGGACCATGAGCTAATAGTTTTCCTCCTGTTACTCCTATCATCTAGCATGCACCACAGCAATTGATACACTGACAGTTACAATGTAGTAATATTATTATGGGGAAGTGGTGGTAACCCTTCTATTTAAGATTGCCAAACACTTCCCATTATAATTTTTACCTCCAACTGGCATCTGTTGGTATTTTTGAGAGCTCTAAGGTCCTCTGTGACTTTTAGTATGGACTTGAAATTACTGAACTGGGGAAATCTTTTAGATGATAGGAGCATGTATGAATTCAGACAGATTAGATTTCAGAACAAGACACCAATTTCTACATCGTTCCTATTAAATGTATTATTTTACAGGCATCATACAATAGATGTGTGAAAAGTAACGTAATCTGAGCCTAACTTGAAAATAAGCAGGAATCTGAAGTGACTGTTGATCAGTTTTTATTTTCGTCTTACTTTACAAAACTTGTATCTTAGAAAATGGCTACAGACTTCAACAGAACAATCAGCAGTAGCCTAATAGATAGATAGATAGCCTAGTAGATAATTTATGCATGGCTGGGATCCATTTACAAAATGGATTAACGGTGACAAAGCCTCGAGGAGGTGGAACTCTTAGTGAGAGTGTATTGCAGCAGAGCTATCCAATAACAAGGACAGTCACATGTGAAAGGATTATGTGAAGAAGCAGCCACTACTGCACTATTAGAACTACATGGTAAGGAAACAGTGTATGAACAGAGTGGGTTTAACAAGTGAAGAGAGAGCAGAATGAAGGGTGGGGTGTGTGTGTTCCTTTTCTTATGTAACAAATCAAAAGAACGTCTGCATAGTTGTTCTGCAAAGGATATATGAACAGACTGAAGAATCTTTGTCTTAGAACTCTCCTTCTGAAGATCCTGTTTATTCTATTTTGAGGTTTAAGAGTACCCCTACAATAAAGCTTCAATGGTGTTTTTACAATTGTTTGATATGCTTCTACTGCTGCGAGTGATGCCACACGTCTATTTCAAATTGATTTATATGGCCAAAAAAAAAAAAAGTAAATATAGTTGTAAGACTGGGTCTTTAAAGTCTATCCTGTACACGAAATGAACAGAAGCAATGTGCTTAAGGAAATCTTCAACAGCTATCCTTACCCAGCACAATAAAGCTTATGTGTTCTGATCTTACATATCTGACCCCCTTAGCCATAACTTTAGAAAATATTCGAAAGGTGGTTTTATACCTCAATCTAGAATAAACTGTGTTCTCAAGAAACGATAATGAACCACATAATACTTGTAACCCAAGTAGATGCTATTTGTGAGCGACTGCTCAGATGCTTGGGGTATTTCATTACAGGAGCATGCTCTTGCACTTCTATGAGAAGTACTCTGATGGATTTCCTCCACCAGTGTTCCATTAAGAATTTTCTTGTGTTAACACTAAATATATATAAAAAAGGGAAGAAATGTTGGCAGAGAGTGATCACGGTCTCTTTCCCCAATCCTTTGCTGCCATCCTACATTTTCCATGTCTAAGATTCGGATAGGTGAGTAGTTTCAAACTCAGTTTGTCAGGTAGCAGGATCATTCATACAATGTAGTCAACTTTCTGGACCAGTCTGTAATTGAGAGTCATTTTTTTGCTTCCTTGGGTTTCTTTTCCTTAATATTTTTCTGGATAATTTTCCTAAGAGAAAGAATAACAAATTATGCTTGAAAGATGAACCAAGTATCTGAACGACTCATTAGCCTCCCATTACAGATGTCTTTTTGCCTACCTACAACGCGGACTTTAACATTCAGTGCACTTAATATAAAACAAGCATCTAACAGCAACAATCTTCAGATGTATTTATCTCTAATGCAGTACTGGGCCTTTGTGACCAAACATAGTCAACTGTGCCAGATCCCCATGTACACAAACAGGGACTCAAATTAGACCAATAAACCAGTTTTCACATGGTCCTAAAATAGGGGATGAGTTTATACCATCATTTAAACATTCATAATTTGTAGTAACCCAGTGTACCATTCAGCAACCTTCTTTTGCCTCTTCAAATGAGCAATAATTTCTCTTCATCTTATGTCACACTGAGACGTGTGTCTCTGCCAGTCAAGCCCAAGCCCTTAGAAATCTGTTCCACCGACCCAGAGAGAGACCGATTCTAGGCCTTCTTGACTGTAGAGGTTAAGCCACCGTGAACTGTGATTACAGGTTTGTTATTTCTGTTAATATTTCATATTTTTAAAAAACTTAAAGGAAGAGGAGTGGATTGGCTCGGGTGATTGACAGTTGTCTGGAGAGCTGTACTTCAAGGTCACAGGTTCAAATTCAACCCAGCTTCATAATGAGCTGAATTGCTACCATCCAATAGTGGTTTGGTGGCATGTAAAAGGAATTATTGGCCTCAATCTGGTTCCCAATGAACAGATGTTCGCACGAAGAGTCACCACCATAAATTCGCACCCTTACTAGCAGTCTCAGCAGAGAGGTCAAGGACTGAATTGGCTACTGAGATTGGACCAGCGGTGAGCCATCCAGTTCAGGTATGAAGCCCACTGACAGGGCAACATGGGGAAGCTTGCACTGCTGGTGCCATTGCTGGACTTATCTTGTGGATAATGTCTCTCTAGAGCTGTCAATTGAGCTAGCTATCCATGTAAACAGCAAATTTACATACAATTTTCTCTTTTTTTTTAAATCTGAAGTTCACTCTCTCCCTGTAGGTAAATAAAACCAGATTATCCCTCAGGCCCTTTAGAAAGAAACTACGGTACATACTTTTTTTTCTTGGCTTTTTCTAATAAGTACTGAGGAGTGGTATGAATGTGCTCCCTTTCCAATGGTTTCTTAATCAGCTTCTTCTTTTGTTTGCTGAATATGGCATTTAGGAAAATAAGATTAAGGCTCTGTTAAAGGCAAACTCAACATCTGAAATAAACATACTAGGTGCTTACAATACCTGCAGATCCTCCAAAAAATAATTCCCAACAACTAATGCAAATTTTGTACAGCTGGTTTATTCCAAGGATTTAACAATTCAGCCAGCTCTCTCTTTTGGAGTTTCCCCTTCTTTGCCCTTGTCCCAGAATGGCTGCCTCCCCTCTGGACAATTAAGCTCATCTTTATTTTAAATAGGTTTTAAAAATATTATGCATTGCTGAAACACATGTGGAAGATGGTATATATAAAACAGATTTTTAGCTTTGTGTTAAAAGTGGTCAGACCTATATGAAAAAAAGATACAAGTAGTGTTGTTTTTTTTAATAAAACACACTGACAATTTCAGCAAACGTCCAGAAACAATCTTAGCAGTTGGGCAGTGTTAGAGGCTGGCAGTCCTCCAGGATTTTACGCTCATTAGGGCTCTGATCCTGCAATGAGTGCCACCTATGCAAACCTCACAGCAGGACCGGGGATGCTAGGAGCAGATTCTTAGGGTAGCGATCGATCTATCGGGGATCGATTTATCGCGTGTAGTGTAGACGCGATAAATCGATCCCCGATCGCTCTCCCGTCAACTGCTGAACTCCAGCTCAGCAAGAGGCGGAAGCAAAGTCGACGGGGGAGCGGCGGCCGTCGATCCTGCGCTGCGAGGACGCAAAGTAAGTGATTCTAAGTCGATCTAAGATGCGTCGATTACAGCTACGCTATTCTCGTAGCTGAAGTTGCGTATCTTAGATCGACACCCCCGCCCCCCCCAGTGTAGACCAGGCCTTAGAAGCCTGAGTCTTCAAAGGGGATAATTGTTTTTATAGAATTTAAGGCGAGTGCTTTCTTAAAAAAGAAACTCAGGTAACAGCTATTTTTATTCCTAAAAGGGCAGCTACAGATTTGCCCATGTAAACATGTAAAATAATCAGAAGAAAAACTAGCATCATATTCCCTTACAGCAAAACATTCCTTGTTTTGTTTCTAACTGTCCAATGTAATCATTCAGACTAAAAATGAAAATATCTGTATTTGATTTGTTAAGTTCAACCTACTAAAGAAGTTAATTTTTGGAAGTCTCTCTTGTCCTGCTTTTATCCACACAACATGTAATTTAATTATGTTTACTAATGTGTTTTGCTCACATCTGTTCAATGCACCTGGTGCTACAAACAAGAGGCCAACATCAAACTTCACCTCCCCCGCCCCCCCATTTTAACTACCCTTCGTTAAAATGTCGACTATTAATTCTGACAATACGTATGAAGAAAAGTTGAAAGCACCTGCACAGAAAGAGCAATATCTAACAGATTGCTTGCAACTCTCCTCATCTCAAATGTCACACAAATCACAAGGAGAACTAAAGCAACCTTACCTTTGCAGTTTGTGGAAGGTTTTTATATAGTCTGGCACAGGACAGCCAGCCTGCTGGATAACATTGGCTACACTGGAAGAGAGAAGGAGGGAAAATAGCAAATAAAGTTCTGAATTCCTGAGTAGATATATAGTTATTTAATGCAGAACAACTATTTCTAGGAAGCAGTTAGGTTACTTCTCATCTGCAATGAAAAGAAATGAGCCAGGGAAGTTTGAAGCAGAAAGAGAAAATAGTAACAATCAAATGATATGGATGAAAACAAACACTCAAGTTCACTGGCTTGTAATGAACTGAAACTAAAATTCCATTAGTATAGTAACTATGGGAGGTAAATGACTGGAGTAATGAGAAGACAAAAAGGAAAGTTTTGCCAAAGACTGAATTCACAGGCATCAGTAGGCTGAGGGATGAGACTAGGACTGTAGGTTCAAAACCACTGCAGAATGCACAAGTTTTTTGAAAAAACTATCAGCAGTTCTGTTTGATAGTGCAAGGCAAGAGACTTAGGAGGACCAAAAAAAATAGCACCCACAGCTATGTAGCAGACCAGGTCAACTGCATTGGCCTTACTGCTATTAAAAAGTCACACGTTCACCAATTCCACTAATGAGCCCTGATATTTCACTGTATGCTTATAAACCGTGCTGTTAATATATCAGTCCCTTGTATTGCCATTATTGGGTTTGAGTGCAGCAAGTGAGAGGACACTGAATTCTCTATCAGTGCATTCACAAAACGCGTCAAGGTTAAGCTTCCCACACTAAAGGGTAATTTGGTGACAGATCACCTGGCAGGTCCAAATATGGAGAGCTGAGAACTGAAACTTCACACTTAAGTAGTTTTATATACTTTGGGGTAGGTACAAAAGTATGAAAATGTTATGCTGGGGTGAGGAATTTAATACCAAACGCACAATCATTTGGTAATTGTTTGTCCTGAGAAAGAATCCCGCAACATGGGAGTGAAACTTAAGGAGCATCACTGTCACATTTCCCAATTTACCTTCGTAATAAAGGTTTATCATCTTCAGTAAAAAAAGTAACTGCTTTTCCTGTGTGTCCTGCTCTTCCAGTACGACCTGTCAAAGACCAATAAAGTTAAGAGTTTTTACTTTAATACATTCCAGCAGCTTAATGAAGAAGTAATTTTTCCTCCCTAACTATCACCAAGTGCAGTTTGCCAATATAGGACTTAGTAGTTTTCACTTAGCCATGTAGTTCATAGTGAGTAGGAGTAATAAGTTGCAACTATGAAGGATATAAAAACACTTTACAAACAAGAATTAAGGATCATAAAACCTCTTGGAGGTATACGAGAAACCCAGTTTTACAGATGGATGAACGGAGGCATGAAGTAGGTTAAATGATGTGGCAAAGTCAGTGTCAGAGTTGGGGTACTCCAGGAGGCTTGATGCCAAGATTTCTACTCCAAACACCAGACAACACTCTCCATTCAAAAGCTAACAGACAGAGAATGAGTCCACACATCCTGCTTTGTCAAAGAACACTTACTCACCTATCCTGTGGATGTATTCCACGGCACTGGTTGGGAAGTCAAAGTTAATGACCATATTCACTCCTTTGAAGTCAATCCCTCGTGCTAGCAAGGCTGTGCAGATGAGCACCCAAATCTTCCCAGCTCTGAAACTGTGTACTACATTATCTCTCTGGTGAAACACAAATTGTGCGAGTGACCTACTAATTAGCAGCTTGAGAACGGAAGAGGTATTGATATCTGCCAACATTATACTAAACAGTAAGTCCAATTCCCACCCTCCCTCCAAACAAAAGTTTCCACAGTCATGACACAAGACCACTTGTCACACTTAACTACCGCAGATGGATGTTCTAGTTTTTACACAACAGCATGTACAATCTGCTTTCTGAACAGTTTCTGTACAAGACAACTATATTTACTGACTCCTACCTGTTGCTGTGTTTTGTCTGCATGGATGACATCCACATTGATCCCTTCATAAATGAGCTCATGGAAGAGCTCTTTAGCCCTTTCAATGGACTGCACAAAAACAAGGACCGGAGGAGTGAATCCCTGCAAGAGAACAAGCTTGTGTAAGGCTCTCAAGGTTTCTGCTTACAAGTCCTTTTCCCAGCTCAGTGCAACGTCAGTACTGTGCTGCCATGGATTTAATCAGCCTGCATAGTTTACATTTCAGATGGTGATTTTTGACTGACAAAACTCTCCTGAGGCCTGGATTAAGCAGATTCTGATTTAGATGAATGACACCTGGGCTTTGGGGTGAGGACTAAATTTGCCTCATAGAAAGCAACAATCTGTTTTTCAATCTAGAACAGAGGTGGGCAAACTACGGCCTGCAGGCCACATCCGGCCCGCGAGACCCTCCTGCTCGGCCCCTGAGCGCCTGGCCCGGGAGGCTAGCCCCCAGCCCCTCCCCTGCTGTTCCCCCCACCCCCACAGCCTCAGCTCACTGCGCCGCCAACACAAGGTTCTGGGTGGCGGGCTGTGAGCTCCTGGGGCAGCGCAGCTGCAGAGCCCGGCCCAACCCGGTGCTCTGTGCTGTGCGGTGCATGGCTGGTTTCAGTCGGGCGGCGTGGCTGCCTGTCCTGGTGCAGTCATGCCACCAGCCACCAGTGCTCCAGGCAGCGTGGTAAAGGAGTGTGTGTGTATGGGGGGGTTGGATAGAGGGCAGGGGAGTTCCGGGGGTGGTGATCAGGGGGCTGGGGTGTGGATAGGGGTCGGGGCGGTGAGAGGGTGGGGAACAGGGGGGTTGAATGGGGGCAGAGGTTCTGGGGGAGCAATCAGGAAGGAGAGATGGGGTTGGATGTGGCGGTGGGGGGGCACTCAGGGGCGGGGGTTCCAGAGGCAGTCAGGGGACAGGGAGCAGGGGGGTGGATGGGGCAGGGGTCCCGTGGGAGGCAGTCAGGAAGGAGAGGGGGGGTTGGATGGGGCGGTGGGAGGCAGTTAGGGGCAGGGGGCAGTCAGGGAGAAGGGGTGGTTGGATGGGGCAGAAGTCCCGGGGGGAGCAGTCAGGAAGGAGAGGGGGGGTTGGATGGGGCGACGGGGGGAAGTTAGGGGCAGAGGGTCCGGGGCAGTCAGGGGACAGAGAGAAGGGGGGGTTGGATGGGGCAGAGGTCCCAGGGGGGCTGTCAGAGAGTGAGAAGCACTTGGATAGGGGGCGGGGGCCAGGCCACGCGTGGCTGTTTCGGGAGGCACAGCCTCCCCTAACCAGCCCTCCATACAGTTTCAGAAACCTGATGCAGCCCTCAGGCCAAAAAGTTTGCCCGCCCCGATCTAGAAGAAAGAATTGAGCAGCTACATGACTACAAAACAACAACAAAAATACATTTTCAAGTAACATTTAGTTTACAATGAACTGTAGAAATACTGTCTCTATTTTACTTGAGTGTGGGTTAAAAAACTGAGACCAAAATATACACTCGCTCTTTTCCCAATGCAGCACATTGTGCACTGCAGCTAAGTTAGTGCTCTGTCACTCATAACTACCTTTTTAACTAGGTCTCTCATTGCCAGTAGTTTTCCTGTCTCTGAGCCAACAAACAAGAGCTCTTGATCTACTGTCTCCGCTGCTGAGTTTCTGAAAGAAAAATCAAATCACACAGAAATAAGTCATTGTTAGTGTCTTACAGGTATAAGAAGTTTACTACTGAGAAAAGAAATACTTCACATCTTGCAGTAATTTCTCCAATACACCCTCCTCCTCAAGGTAATGCTCCCTACTCTCAGCAATTAAATCCTCAAAGCAGAACAGTACCTTCCCCTGTTGCACACAAAGGACCCATACGTGCATAATACTGCCCTGCAGAGCTGATCGTTGAGATGGCTGAAACTGTGGCAGCAGGTGAACAGCTGAGGAATATACAACTAAATGGAGAGGAGATGCAAGTAGTTCTCTGCCTACGTAGGGGCCAACAGCTGGCTGAAGACAGGAGATCCCACAAGAAAGAAGACTGAGTCAATACCTGCACACTTACCTTGCGCCAACAGACACCAAAATGACATTGTCCAGGTTGAGTTTGCACCATTGCTCTACATCGAATGCAAAGGTTGCACTGAACAAGGCTCTTTTGACAACATGGGACGTGCATGCCAGGAAGATGGAGGCTAACTGGTCTCTGAACCCCGACTTCCCATCTTCAAATAGTTTGTCTGACTCATCAACCACCAACCATTCAACTCTAGGAAAAACAAGATTTTTTGTTCAATAGTAGCAGCTTATACGGGAGAAAAATACAAGTCCTGGAAGAATCAGAGGGATAGCCGTGTCCTGAAAGGACATCATAGGTTTAAATTTTGTGCATGCATAGATCTAGCACTTGTTCAGAGATTCTGACAGGAAGAAAGTCACTAGCAAAAACAAACTTTAAAAAACCCCTCTTCATACCTTGTCAAGTCTATGACTGGAGGATCTTGTTTCAGCAAATAAATGAGTCTGTTTGGAGTAGTCACTAGTATATCTATAGAAAAAGCAAAACAACGTTAAAGAGAAGCAGGAGGGGAAAAAAGCGTGTTGAAATAGAGACGCAGCATGGTCTGAGCACAGACCTTGGACCCAAGAGCATTAATCCCTGACCTGACACTGATTTGCTGAGAGGCTTTGGGCAAGTCACTTCATCTCCCTGTGTTTCTGAGTACCACATCTGTAAAAATGGAGCTGTTCATTTTTATTTACTTTAAACATAAGGGTGTTGTGAGGATTTGTTAACATCCAGAGTTATATAAAAGCTAAATCTTGTTAAGTAGATATAGTTCACAACGTGCGGTGGATAAGATTCCGATGGCAGAGCCCAATGATTCTGCATTAATAAGCCACCACAAAGCACTGAAGTGGTTGCCACTCTCTGCTTTCCATAACCAAACTCAGCTACATGCCTGTATTCCAACAACTGAATGACACAGCACAGTCCGTTCTCAGAGTGCTTGTTTTCTCCTCACCACCCCAAGGTGCTTTTCCAGTATTCAAGTGGCATTTGTTTTGTACAGCAGAGGTAGCTCTCCCCTTTTTAATTTCTGGAGCTATTTCTCCTCCACCTCTTTTAACGTCGATTCCAAGGATATTGTATTCATAGAAGCAAGTGACTATAGGACTTGGATGGCACTTACTGACCTGTTTAAATCATACATCACTTAAAACATGTGTTCTAGGTTTCAAAGGCTTCAGAGAATCCCTATGCAGTCATTAGAATGATTACCAAATTTCTGAGATGATTTGGGCCCAAACTTCTTGGTTGCTTCAGTTGCTTTATGGATCATATGTATTCTGAATCCAGTCCCCTCAGACAGCTTCACTAGCTCTCGGTGGGTCTGAAATATACAACAATACATAGTGGGGTAGCTTTTGGAACAACAACAACAACAAAAAGACATACACAACTTCAAAAACCACTCAGATTTCAGATTGTCTTGGGGGAGAAAAAAAGCAACTTTTAAATTGAAGTATTTTTGACATCACAAATCTGAGGCTTCCAACCTGAATTATTCACTTGCACAAAATTCTCCCCACAGGTCTGCATGCCACAGTTTGACTCTTACTGGCTGCTCTCACTACATATACAAAACTCCCATTGATGTAAAACGGAACCCCACAAACAAAGAAGAAATTGATTACTTGAGTTAAGATTAAGACTTAAAAGGATGTTTTTGCTTCAAATACAGAAAATAAGGTAGCACTAACATCTCCTGTGCTTATCTGCTGGAGCATAACTGTTACAAGTTGTAATGGAATTTTAAAACAAGATCCAGGAGTCTTGAGTCCCAGTCTCTTGTTCTAACCATGTCTTTACATTTCATAATAACCCAAAGCATAGTAGGCATAGAAGACAGACATTTCTTTAAACATTCTTTCATATACACTTGAATTTTATCAGATAAAGTCTGAGGGTAGGAAAGAAAAACAGTTCCACCAAGCTTCTGTTTTTCTGAACCAGAATAATGGGAGTACTTACAAATACAGTGCATAATTATTTTATGACAACTTAAAAAAAAATCCCTACCTGACTAGCAAGTTCTCGGGTAGGCGATATGATCAGAGCTCTAAATCCTTTATTCATAGGTTGTTTCAGATGTGTTAAAATAGGAATGCTAAAAGCCAAAGTCTTTCCTGATCCAGTGGGAGCTGAAGCCAGAAGTTCCCGACCCTATGAATATAAAACAGGAAAAAGCTGAACATTTACATTTAGTGTTTTTTATTAAATGCAAAAAGCTGCATTAACCACCAAAAAAAAAAAAAAAATCAGGAAATGCAGAAGTTAAGCTTCTCACACGGTGTTACCTCAACCATATTGCACCTACTGCAAGTTGAGGTTATATTTAAACTGCCTTCCTAGCAATAGAAAATACTGAATTTGAGGAAGTTAAGATATGGATGTTTCCACTAGTTATAGTGTAGTATGAACTACAGTACTATGTTTACTCTATTTTAAAATAACATTTTTATGTCCCCAATGGGAACACTCTGTCCGAGTCATACCATCTCATTGTATATCAAAGTGTAAGACAAGAAGACTTACATGAAGCATGACTGGAATGGCTTGCATCTGAATTGGCGTAGGGACCTGGAAGCCAGCAGCTTGAATACTCTGCATTATTTTAGGCTGGATTTTATATTCTGCTTGAAGCTGCTCAAATGTGGCAATTGGTTCAGGGAGATCTGTTCCTTGGATACTAATCTTGTGTTTATTTCTGAAATGGTTTATCTAGAAGGCAAAATGTAAAAATTACGCAACATGTCAGAAAATAATAGCAGCCACTTTGTTCTTCAATAGTACATTTTCAGATAAATTGATTAAGCCTCATAACACCTTTACGAAGGTGGTATTTTACAGATGTGAAAATGTGACTTGAACAAGTTCACACAGAGAGAGTTGATGTCAGAACTGAAAGTAGGACCCAAGTCTTCTGATTCCCATTCCTGTTTTCTTAACAACCACACCAGGATGCCTCCCCCCAAAAAAACCCATAAATGCTCTAAATAGTTTTCAAACGTAATGCTTTTAAAAACCATTTCCTAGAAGAAAGTTACAGAACAGTCACAACCTTTACAGCTTTATTGTCAGCATTTAAGTTTCTCCATTAACAGCTGCTATAAATCAGATAAAGACACTGATCCTGCAAAGACTTATTCGTGTGCTTAAATTTACACATAGGAATACAGTAGAACTGACCAGTCAACCACACACCTCATATGGAACAGGAAGTACACAATCAGGCAGCAGCAGATACAAAAAAAAAAAGGTAAATACAATACTGTGTTAAATGTAAACTACTAAAAAATAAAGAGAACGCAGCATTTTTCTTCTGCATAATAAATTTTCAAAGCTGTATTAAGTCACTGTTCAGTTGTAAACTTTTGAAAGAACAACCATAACGTTTTGTTCAGAGTTAGGAACATTTCAGAGTTACGAACAACCTCCATTTCCGAGGTGTCGTAACTCTGAGGTTCTACTGTAGTCCACTATTTACGTGCATTAACTTAAGCACTTCAACAAGTCTTTGTATAGAATCATAGCTGGAGTTATTAACTGACCCTAGATTAAGTTCCTTTTTGTGACACTAGTAAATTATGCACATCTGGATCAATTTTCCATTGCATCAGCATGACTATACTGACTTCATCCCAAAAGACGACGCAGCAAATGACTGCAGCTTCCAGATGACATGCTCATACAGGTGAGCACACAACTATTTTTAGCTACATTCAAATAAGCAAGCCTCACCTTTTGCTGTCTGAGTTGTTCCAGTTTCTCTGCAGTGGGTTTCTTTTCCCCCTTTTCTCTTGTATCTTTAATCTTTGTTTCCAAAGAGGACATCCACAATATCCCATCATTTTCCACATCCGAACTGACTGAAACAGGTTCTAAAAGTTTCAATGAATGTGCATTATTAAAAAAAAAAAAAATCAAGTCAAAGAATAACGTAGTAAGAGGAATTGACATTAGGAGCTTGATTTTAAGACCAATGAAGTCAATGGTAATGTTCCCATTGACTCCAATGGTTGCAGAATCAGCCTTAGTTCTGCATTCTGGCAAGATTATTTCATTAGCCCTGAACTCCGCCAGCCAAAAAAATCTCTCCAGCCTCTTCTGGCCAAGAACATAGCTGGTAACTTCCACAGATTTTTATCATAAAATAAATTACAGACCAATTAATTTGCATTTGCATCAGCATCTATTATTCATTTATTAGAACCCCAAGAGTGCTAGGTACTTTAAGGACATGTAAGATGATAAAGATGCTTGTCCCCACCCCCACAAGTTTGTAATCTAAAAAGAAAAAAGCACCTGAAAGTTATGGAAAATTGATACAAGAAGAGCTGAACTCTAGAAGAATAATTTAATCAATAAATAATGCTTTCACTTACATTATTTTACTACAATTATTCCATGCCATATTTGTCAAATAAATGAATTGACAATTTGTTTTCAATATTCAATCATGCTTGATACAAGATATCAGAAGAGCAGTGGTGGTGATATTATGCAATTTCATGACTTACACCAGGAGCCCTTTGCCCATATACTGGTATTCCTATACTGTTAAAATGCTCCTAGTATAGATGCAATTATTTACTGACAAAGCTGAGGTTTGTACCAACATAGTAAAACTGCCCCCACAATGCAAACAAATTATACTGGTAAAAGTGCAGTACTGCCAGTATAACTGTGTCTATCCTAGGAGCTTCTGCTGGCACAGCTATACCAGTCAGGGCTCTCACCTCTTCACACCCAACAGACGTAGCTATACCAGCAAAAGTCTACCACATAGACCTGGCCTTACTGTTTTATCATTAAGATAGCGTATAAAGACGTTTTTTTTTTCCCATGGAATTATACTTCTCCTACCTATAGACTCTAATATGGTTTGCATCCAGATATAATAACTGCAGTCCAGAAGACCTAACTGAAAAGCACCCTACACCTCCAACCTAACTACTAAACTAAACAGAGAAGAATACTGCTCAGTCGCAACCATGAGCATAGCCCCCTAGCAGAATTCAGATAAGACATCAGGCCTTGTCTATAGTATAGTTAAAGCAGGACGACATCCCTAGAGCTGAGGCAGTTGTCCTAGTACAAGTCTGCTCACACTGGCATAATTTAGTCCCGTACAGGGAAGGGATTAAGCTAAACCTGTATAAGGCACTTTTATTCCAGCATAACTGCATCCACTCCCAAAACCAACATAGTTATACTGGAACAAAACTGTTGGAGATCAGGCTTCGAGAGACTGCAGCAGTTAGCTAATTTGGATGGAAGAATTCTGCAGCATCCTAGCACCTCTTTCTCTTTTCTTTTTTTAAAAACAGAGTGGAACTATCTGGACAACGTTATCAGAGTTCACTATTACTAAAATACAAAGACATCAGTGAGCAATTTATTTTTAAATTAATCTTAGTGAGAAATTTAACTCAGAAAGCAAGGAATTAAGAAAACTGTTGTTTTAAAAACAACAAACCTTAGGAAAATGACCTTTACATAGCAGATATTTAAAACAATGACAAGAATCAAGTACTAGTCTTTTAGAGCTTGTATTCCTTCACAAGAGTTTCATGGCATTTGTTATAACCCAATTTATTAGTGTTAGAAATTTCTTTTGCTTGGTAATTCCTACACTTGTTCATACAAGTCAGATTTCTCAGATTTGTTACTGAAGTTCAGTTTCTGTTATGTGAGCAATTGGAGCACATTCTCTTGTACAGAAGAGAAGAATCTCACTACCTTGGGTCTTTCTCTTCCTTTTCTTCCCTTCAAAGTTCCCTGTGTCTTGTTTTCTCTTCCTTGCAGTCCCTGCATTAAGCCTCTCTTCTGAGTCATCTGCTTTCTCATCCATGTGCGATTCAAGTCGCTGTATTTTAGCTTTGGATTTCTTGGAGCCATTTGTTCCCAGGCCATTTTCAGAAATACTTGGAAGCTTTGTATCTTTGCTTCCAAAAAAGTCAAGACTCTCTGGAGAGTCAAATTCAGTGTCTCTCACTTTTACCACCTGAAATTTAAAGAAAAGAAATGAAAGAACTCAACCGATTGAATGAACTGTTCCAATATCAATGAAAAGTGCTTTGCACTGACTGGTCTAACAAACACCAAAGCGGGCCAGAGCCAGGAACGGCGGAAGGGATCCTGAGGCCAGATCATCCAGCAAGGGCGGGGGGGGGGCCAGAACCAGCATCTGGGCGGGGGAACCATCAGGGTCAGAGACAGAAGCGGGCAGGCATCAGGACCAGCCACCTAGCAATGCCAGGGGCCAGGACTGGGCATCCAGCTAGAGACCCGGCCCCGGAGATTGGGCCGAGACTCAGGGCCAGAACCAGGGATCGGGAGATCGACCAAGGAGCCAGAACCGGGGGGGGGGGGGGCAGAACCACGAGAACCGGCCCCGGGGGGGGGGGGGGGGGGGGGGGGGGGGGGGGGGGGGGGGGGGGGGGGGGGCAGAAGCACGAGAACCGGCCCCGGGGCGGGCGGAACCAGGTGCCGGCTCGCAGCGGAGACGGGGCGGCCCCGGCCCCGGCCTGGGCGGTACCTTGAAGCGCCGGGCGTCCTGGCTGAAGCGCTTCAGATCGAACCTGGCGCCAGCCCCCAGCTTCCGGAAGAGCCCGTAGGAATCCATCTTTGCCCGGCATGCACCGCGGCGGCGAGGCGCTTCCCAGCATGCTCTGCTCTGCGCGTGGGCCGGAACGCGGCGCTACCCGGCGTGCTCTGCGGCTGAGGGCTGCCCGTTGCTCCGCAAAGGTGAGTCCGGGAGGGGAAAATCGTCACTTCCGGCTAGGTCAAGGCCAGAAGGTCCCTTTCCCCCAGGGCACATGTCAGCTACGGGTCCCTCGCAGCCCCGTCCGCAGGGTGATGTGGCGATGTCATGGCAACACACTGCAGTGCGGCGTGAGGCTGTCACAGCATCACATGATCACAGTGCGATGTAACGGCATCATAGCCACACGTTGCATGGCAGCGTTGCGTCGCGTTGACACGTGATCACATTACAACGTCACGGGACGGTGTAATACCCCTACATCCTGTCATGTCTTTATTCAGCGTTTGCATATTCGCCGAGCCATAGTGTCCTGAGTGGCCAAGTGGAGCTCTCGGGGCGCACCACTGACTTCGGGTGACGGGCACACCTGGACAAGGTGTATCATTGTTAACTTTGATCAGTGCTGCCGCTACAGCTTGGACGGTGTTGTCCTGGAGATTGTATCAAACTGCTGTGTAAGGGTGTCCTTGCAATACAAGATCGTGCATCATGATTCCCCGTCCTTATATCAAGGCAAAATAACATCACATCACTTTGCTGCTACCAGCGTGCAGTGCTCCTGTATCAGAATGTAACCCGTGTGCCTTAAAAATATTACATCAGGACATAACTGTCTCCCTGTGAACTTTTTGAGATAAGATGTTATTGCACAACGTGAAAAATGCACTTGTCCACTAGTTGGTGAAAAGAGGGACCTGGTAAGTAAAGTGCTAAAAAAAGGTGTGTGGCAAGAGAATTTAACCATATGGTGTTAAACCAAATTGCATCCCAAAAAAAAGGGTCAAAAGGTCATATCACAGTGTAACCGTAAGTGATGCTGTTGTTCCAAAACATCACCATATTGCAACAAAACATTATTTTGACAACAGAGCTGTCTTAACATGATGCTGTTGTAACAAGATGTCATTATACTGTGCCAAATTATTGTATAAAAATGTCTTCATTGCGGCAGTATGATATTGTTGCATTAAAATGACCCCCTCTTGAATCAAGTGATGTTCTACTGAAACATTAAATCACATCAGATCAAATTGTCATGTAGGTGGGATGGTGATACCTTTAAAAGCCTCCATGAATGAAATTAATTCCCCCAAACTACAGTAACTCTTACTTTCACTATATGGTATCTTTTGCATCTGGAGTCTCTTTAACTGACAGATAATCTTCATGAAGTTTCATTATTTAAAAATACAGTAGTAATCACTAAGCCTCTTTTAAAAATGTCACTTCAAGTCATTAGGAGGACTCATGCATACTTGATTCCCAATGACCTATTGCCATATATGAATATTAGTACCACATGGTGGCACTATGGGTGCCTGTGAAACAGGATTGCATCCTTCTATACTGCTGCTGCTAGGCTTTGGCCCAGCAAATGCTTATATTCTATATTCCTTCCTTCAGGAAACCTCTCATAGATTAGGACATGCCCAGTCGAGATCTACTAGATGGATCTTTTATTAAAATGATTGCAAACAAACAAAAAACAACCAAACCAAACCCAAAACTTGGAACTAACAAGATGTTTGCTGATCATCACTCTTCACTCTGCTTGTATGTTATATTCCTTCCTCCTTAACCCTATGTTTGTCTTGTCTAGACTGCGAGTTCTTCAGGGCAGAGAATGTCTCTTATTTTATGTTTGGATAGGGTCTACTACATTGGCGCCCTGATCTCAGTTGTGATCCTTATGCAGTACTGTAATTCTACTATTAGTACTAACAATGATTATATATGTTTTATTATCAATTATTCATTTAGGCTAAATAATATACATCAGATAATTAAGTTTCTTTCTGCCCAGGTATGCAAATTTTTTCTCTAGGAAGCAGTGCCTTAAATGTACATCGCAGTATTTAATTTATGATGTGATTGTTGGAGCTGTTGTTTGGAGACCAGTGAGCTAGCCAGATGTTATGCTGGGATCCTACTCTTGAGGCTTGTGAATGTAAAAGAAGCTTTTTGCATCCTTCCTCTCCACAACCCCTGGTGCCCCTTCAGAGCAGAGGGCAGGATCCAGGCCTGTACCCAATCTCTTGGCATGTTTGCAAACTGAACATATGTGTCACAGCATCAAATGGTGGAAGAGCAATACAAACAATTTGATAAAACAATGAGTTTAGCTCCCGATGCTATTTTCTCCTTCATACACATTTTTAGTCACTTATGTCAGATTATTAAACAAAGACGAAATACCAAATGCAGCATCCAAGTCATAAAACTGTTCAACATCTTTATGGGGGCTCATTTCAGCATTTTGTTCTTTTGTATATCCCTGATGGCAAGTTAATTACACTACTGTTTCACCTAATTTTAAAGGAGCACCTCATTTAAATAGAAGGACAAAAGCGCCTGTAACAACTTTTTGTTCACACATGTCAGCATCTTCCTGATTTACAGTATAATTAGCTGGTTGCAAAGAACTGATAGGCCAACCCCTCTCCTATCAATCACTTTACAAGGAAGTTTGGATTGCTCTACTGGGAAGACACACTCTGCATTATAGGGTATGTTGACAGTTTGAGCTAAGCGGTTGATTCCCAACTCAAGAAGACATATTTGCACTAGCTCTCATGGAGCTAGCGTGCAAAAATTAGAATGTAACTGCGGCAGCATGAGCTGTGGGAGAGGCTACCTACCCAGAGTATGTATCCATCTGAGACCCTAGGCACATACTTGGGGTGGCTAGCCCATCCCACCTCTCATGCTGCTGCAGCTACACTGTGTCTAGTGCACTAGCTTGATGAGAGTTATCGTGAGTATATCACTTTGAGTTGGGAATCACACTCTCAACTCCAACTGTAGATGTGGACTTAGAAATGTAAAACTGAGTTACAAAGTTTCAGATACTTTCCCACAGGGTGGACTGAGAATTTATGACTATGTTGCCTTGTTTGTGTTGTCTGTGTCATCTCTCCTAGCATCTCATCTATTGAAATCATTGGAAAGATTCCAAAGTGACTACAAAGGGATTTGGATCAGTCCTCTATTTAAGGGTCATCCTATAGACATTTCCTTCTGAGTTTAGGCCCTAGTACAGCAAAGTGCTTAAACACGTATTAACGTTAAGTGACTCCGAAGTTAAAGTTAAGCACGTGCTTATGTACATTGCTTAATGCTTACTACTGTAAGTACAGCTATATTGGATCCAGTCTCATACATATCATCTGGTACCATGCTTAAACAAGAAAATGTTAGAGGCCAGTACAGAGTACAAATAGGCCATTTGAAGCAGAGCTGTTCAGGCCCATCAAAGTACTTTGCATAGATAAAGATCAACATTTAATTTAATTCATGCATTTATTCATTATAACAAACTTCAGAACCTTAATATTAAAGTTACATCTGCTAAAACTTTATAGCAGATCAAACGATACAGCTTTTGTCCTAGTGTTCTTGAAGGTAAAACAAACAACATTCCAATTAAGCAACATTTTAATATCAACATCACCAAAGTTATTTTCTGTAATAAAATTCTCACGGGCCAATTGTTTATATTGCCAACATCTGAGAAATCTAGGCAATACAGGCAACTGGAATATTTAAGTTACTTTTCTTCTGTAATGTTCACTGTTTTAATTACAAGCTTTGAGATGAAAAATTACATCAATTCAATCCTCCCTACAGTCCATATCTGTCTGATTTATGGCACCCTTTCTCCACCAACCTTTTGAATTTCCAGCATACAAGTGGAAGTATTTGTGCCCTCCCAGGGACTTCATATAATGTACAAAACAATTTTGTTTGTGCTCTTCATTTGTATTGCAGCACTGATTCATTTTTTTCCACAGTAAACAAAGACAGTTCAGAAGAGAGAAACTCTGAACAATATCATTAGGGTCATTAACCAAAGTTCACTTGCCTGATCTTCATTAAGATGTAATGACTAATGGCTGGTTGGGAGGGTATGGGGAAGAATGCTGAAGAATTTGTGTAACAAAGAACTATAAATCATCTCAAATGCACTACAAACATCCATCACTTACCCAAGAGATCCTGTCAGTGGAGTCAAGAGTGAGGAAATGGGAAATGATCTCTTCATCAATTGGTTTGCAGGCCCTTTTGTAACACAAACAAGTAGTGCTAAATACTAATGTGGGAGCATTGTGTAGTGGTTGGTAGTCAGGAGTTTTGGAATCTATACCTAGCTGAAACTCTGCAACTGTCTTAGTGTGTGACCATGGGCAAATCACTTAACCACTCCATGCCTCCGTTTCCCTTATATGTATAGAATTTACCTACCTCAGAGGACTCTTTAGAGGCTTTTCATTAGTGTATTTTAGTGCTTTGAGATCTCAAATGCACAGTATTTTATAAGTGGAAAGTATTTTAATTGTATATATCATACAAATACTGATTGTCTCGGAAGGTAATGGTATTAAAATACTGCTTACCTGCAAAAATATTTCCTGAGATTGTGTTAGGCAGTATTGCCCAAAGCCTTCCTTACTCAGGGATTAATTTTACATTGGTAGTGCACGCAAAACTCCCATTGAAGTCAATGGAAGTTTGGTCAGAGTGAGTGGGACAGTAGGATTAGGCCCAATAAGATCAGAAAATATTTATGAAATTAAGAAAAACGAGACAAGTCTAGTATAAGTTTATCACATCTCTGTACAAGCACCGAGATCCACGAAGTGAAACTGACCAAGCTAGTTCCATAGTTCCTTGTCTAAGTTGAATGAAGTGCAAAGAGCGAACCAACCTACAAGTGGTAAAACCCAAATTTAGATTTGTGAAATGTATTCAGCTTTCGCACCTTAAGAGCAATTATTGCACTGGAAACAAGGGATAATTAAAGATCGTGCTTCAGAACATAAACTGATCACTTGTGGGCAGGGCCGGATTAACTCACCTGTGGGCCCGGGGCTCTTAGATTTTGTGGGGCCCCCATATACAAGTCTTTTTCCTAATTTAAAACAAAATGATCACAATGATGGCATTGAGGCTATTAACGCTATACTAAACTTGCCTTTTAATTAACATGAAGCCATTCTGTGGTTACATTTCAGTCTTAAAACATGTAGAATATAGTTAAATTAATTCAAAATAGCCTACTTCTTACCTTAGAACAGCTGTTATATTAGTTTCTTTCTGGGAGGGATTTTGGGTGCAGGAGGGTGCTCCAGGCTGGGGCAGTGTTGGGGTGCAGGAGAGGGTGAGGGATGCGGGCTCTGGGAGGGAGTTTGGTGCAGGAGGGTGCTCCAGGCTGGGGCAGTGTTGGGGTGCAGGAGAGGGTGAGGGGTGCGGGCTCTGGGAGGGAGTTTGGTGCAGGAGGGTGCTCCAGGCTGGGGCAGTGTTGGGGTGCAGGAGAGGGTGAGGGGTGCGGGCTCTGGGAGGGAGTTTGGTGCAGGAGGGGACTCTGACCTGGGGCAGGAGTGCAGGAGGGGGTGCAAGGTGTAGGCTCCGGCCAGGAGGCGCTTATGAAAGGCGGCTCCCGCCCAGCGGCACAGCAGGACTCAGGCGGGCAGCCTGCCTGCATGCCGTGGCCCCACGCTAGGGACAGTGTGTTCCCAGCCAATGGGAGCTGCAGGGACAGTGCTTGGAGCGGGGGCAGCACAGGGAGCTTCCTCCCCCCCGCCAGGGGCCGCAGAGACGTGCCAGCAGCCGGCCGCTTCGGGGAGCAGTGTGGAGCCACGGCATGCAGGCAGCCTGCCTGAGCCCTGCTGCACCAGGGCCCGCCTTAGCCCCTGCCTTAATCCGGCCCTGCTTGTGGGGTGTGTTCCCCTATGCACAGCATTGCACAATTGGCTAAATGCATTACAAGGCTGATTTGTCAGCCTCTGAAGCTTCAGGCATTAGTTATTATTATTATTTAACATTTATACTATGGTAGCACCCAAAGGCCTTAATCAGGATCAGGCCGCAGTGTGCTGGACACTGTACAAACACAGGCGAGGACGTGGTCCCTGCCCCAAAGAACTTACAATCTAAGGACCTGCTTCTCATTTATACTAAGGCCTCTTTATGCTTTTCTGGTGGGGTGAAGAGGCCTTAATGTAAATGAAAATCAGGCACTAAGAAGACAAGTAACATATGAAGGGTGAGAGAAGGATAAAAGTGGGAGATATACAGTCAAATAGATGCAATTCTCCCCCTCCTCCCCATAAGGTAAGTGCCAGCTCATCCCATCTGCCCCTCAAAGTATTACTGGAATTGTGGGAGAGGAGGGTGTTAAGGGGAGATTCAACATTGTTGAATCCCACGTGCAGACAATCAGTGGCCAGTAATTGATGTTTGAAACTGGGGTAATCTCAGCCAGTGCAAAGCATAACTTCTTGTCCATACTTTAGGTTTTCACTGGTGCAGCTACACCATTAGCTGGTCCCCAATGGCTGAATCAGTGCTAATCCCAAATATAGGCAAGGCCTTTGAAAAGGGAGAGAGTAGTGGCCTTACAGATCAGTTGAGCAACCAATGAAACAGAAATAACAGACAATGTTATGATATAATATGGGAAATCCAGTGTTACTAGAGGAACCCTTAGGCCCAAATCCTGCTTCTACTGAAAAACAACTCAAACCCCCCATTGACATCAAGAGGATCTGGATTTTGCCTTGAATAGATTTTAAAAGGCCGGAATTGATTCTCTCCTTTTCCTATGGAATTCCAGTTTGCGTTTAGCAACATGCTGCAAACCCTTTCCATGTGCAGGCCACCTCTCAGGTATGCACTGGAGAAACTTTACAACAAGACAAAAGAAAATGTTCTTTGTTCACTACCATTGATCCAAACTGGAGTGTGTGGGGGGGGGGAAGCAAAGCACATTCCTGAAGACTGAAGACTGTAGGGGAGTTTATTACTCCAACCCCACAAAGGCAGAGAGAGGACACATGCCAGCACGGGACATCAATTTCAGAGTCCTTACTGAGGCGAACAGTACAGTGAAATTCATGAAGAAGAATGTAAATAACAACAGCCTTTCTTAGACCTCTGGAATTAGGATTAATCACCACCTCAGCTAGTGGTTAGGAAAATAAAAATCCACTGGAAATAACAGGATTTGACTGAGAATGGCAGTGTATTAACTTTAAGATGTCTTAACCCCTTGCATTTGCCTTTACACTTGCTAACTTCAGGTCCCCTGAAGGTCTGGTATATGAATAAAACAAAAGACTATAATAAGACTAATGCCTGTTCTAATACTGATACTAATCATGCATGGACTGAAATCAATCACAAAACTTCTGTGGACTAAAGCAGGATTTGGATTTGACCCCAAAACATTATGATTTTATCTTTATTTGTTTTCCTTATGAAAAAAGTACAACTTCAGTAATTAGAATAAGAAAGTTAGAAGCTGTACTAACAAAATACACAGTACATTGACAGACTCTGGGACTATGTAAAACAATCCCCAAATGGGGGCACGTAAAAAGCTGCATACATACGCACCTGTGTTCTAGCTGCCAGCAGTCCCAGGCATAACACCCTGCACAAATCAGTCCTGTCAGGAACAGGAATCACAGTCAAGAGGGGCTGTGCATAGGGCCATCGCTAATTCAGAGGATGTACACCAAAAAATGTGCAGACCATGTTTCTTGGCCCAGGGCCCCTACCTTGAAATGCCACCCTCGCTAGCAGCTTCTACCCCAGAGGGTTTGCAGAGTAACCCCTACTGCTGGATGTGGTTGACAGCCAACTTTTACATTCTGCTCTGGCTGTTAAGTGTGAGGTCTCAGGCCACTCCTAGTAAAGGCCCTTTTACAATAGATGGCTTAAGCATGTGCCTAACTTTAATCACACGTATAATCCTATTCATTCAAATCTAAGCACATGCAGAATGTCAGGCAGATGCTTCCATACCTTGCTTAATTGGGGACCTCATTTGGTCGATAATTGATATCCATGTGCCTGATCCAAAGCCCACCAAGTCAATGGGAAGTGGTTCACTGACTTCGATGGGCTTTGGCTCAGGCCCTATATTCTCATATGTAGCAGCTAACTATAGAAATATAGATAGGATTAAAAGGACAAATAAAGGATCATAATTCTACTTCATCATCTATACAATGGGGACAGTATTTTTGTAAAGCACTTCGGGATCCTCAGATGAAAGGTTCTGGATAAGTTCAAAGTATTATTATTTACACAGTTTTAGCTGTTACATGATGTGAGTAACATTACTATTTTTGTAAGTAAACCTCTGAACTATCAGTTTCCCCCTTAGTATCATACTAAATTATTATTGCTAATATGCACATAACAACCAATTAGCCTATCTGAGTGCACTCGTGACCTCTGATCCCCGCTGTGTCACCCGATCCATTAACAGGCGCTCAGTCCTTTAGCTCTCAGTATGAATTGATGTAGTACCTATTCTCTTTCAGCAAGGAAACATGCTTCTGCATTCATCTGTCCATTTCCACTTTCTGTGCTTTTGTCTTCTCCTTCTGTTCCCTGTGTTGCTAACCTGGTCATAACTTCTTGACCCCACGTTCCTATCCTTCCCAAGGGTGTTGTAATCCCCATCACTGCAGAAGAACTTTTACTTTTCTTTTTAACCCTCATGTTGCTCAGAAAAAACAGCTTCCAGCCGTGTGGGACCTTTGATCCCCTATTCAAGGAGCCCTTGAAATGTTTTTAAGGACGTTGCCTTCTTTCTAAGGCAAATGCATTCTTCATAAGCAGGAGACAGTATGTGCTAGCTGGTCTCTGTTCAGTTGAAGAAGACAAATGATCCCTGTTATTACTTGAAAAGAGGAACAGTTGGGTATTTGGGGTTCAGTTTTAATAAGGATCCATTTTTGGAACATCTCAATTAAGGAAGGGAGAACTAATTTTGTCAAATTTAAAAGCACCTGAAAATAAAATTTTATAGGTATGTGGCAGAATGTGAAACTTTTGAGGTTCAAGTTTGGTGTGGGATCTGGATAAACATGAATTCTGGGCTGCTGCATGTTTCTTTAAAAAAAATGTTTCCTTGTTCTTCCCAGAAGCAGGACAAGACTTTGTTTCAGACAAGTTTGCATAGGACAGGCTTCCATTTCATTCTAAATTAGCGGTGGGTCTGAATCAACACCTCAATCCAAACTCAGGATCTGGATTCACAACCAAATTTCTGTCTATTCTAGGCATATCTAAATTATCCATTACCATGGTATCAAGATCACAATTTAGAGCCACACTACACTTTATCTCCTTCCCTCCATCATTTCTCCATCAAACTGCTATTACTTTGGTTTTTTCAGTCTTTGTTTTTTTAAAGTTGCTTCTCATAATAAGAATATTTCTACCTGTTTGTGCATCAACTCTTTTTGTTATACCTTTCTACTGCAGTCATAATTCTGTGAATGGGCAGAATCAAAACCTCAGTTCCCAACACTTCCAAACTGTGGTGTTTGAATTTCAGATGTTGATTTTGCTAAACTTCCGCATCTTTGGATCTGGTATGCTAATACAGAGATGGGTTCAAGCTGTGAATTCAGATCTCAGCCTGGATTTAGAGCCAAGTTCTTGAGTTTGGCCATATCTTTATTAGGACTAATTGGTTTGTTTTTTATATATGACATTTTCCTTGAAAAGTAAAAGTTTAAATTAATGGTGAAAAACTAATTAAAATTTAAAAAAAGATCAAATGAAACCTCAAATTATTCCTAGTCCATGACCAGGGCACCTAAGTGCTATGGTAATATAAATAATAGTAATTATAACAATAATACTTAGTAATGGGGATTCAAACGACTACAGAGTTCTCCCAACCCTAATCCCAATGGCCTCTGAAGATCTCACTTAGGTCCTGATTAAGTGCTTTGCTGCATAAGGATGTTTTGCTGAATCAGGTCCTCAGACCTTAGGTAAAATCTTAGGCCTTGTCTACACTACGGGGGGGGGGGGGTGTCGATCTAAGTTACGCAACTTCAGCTACGTGAATAATGTAGCTGAAGTCGACGTACTTAGATCTACTTACCACGGGGTGCACATTACGCTGTGTTGATGGGAGACGCTCTCCCATCGACTTCCCTGGCGCGTCTCGTTCAGGTGGAGTAAAGGAAAGGTGCCTCACTTCATGTTGTCAAACGTTGATTTTTGAACCAGTTTCAATTCAAGAAGCGTCTTTCGTTTGTCTCCTAAAGCAGACAGAGAGTTGTCTTGTCTGTCTAATCTGTGTTGGCGATCTCCTATGGTTCGCTGGTGAGAAGGTAAGCAAGGGATCTTAAGTGGCTGCATGGGAGTAAATCAAGGAGTCTTTGCTGAGCAAACAGAGAGCACCAGCAAGGAAAGGTTTACAAGGTTTACCCAGCAGGACTCCACAGTGATTAGCTACACAATACAGCAACTTTAACAGTGGTTGGGAAGGAGACACGATTGCACCAGAGACTGTAACTATAGAAGCAAACAATATATTCAGCTATGCTTTTAATTATTGGGGGGAGGCTGACAAGAAGTATTTCAAATGTTGACTAGTAGGTGATGGGGGAGGAGGGGGTCAAGGCTTACTGAAGCCCTAGGGCGGGATCCAGAGCCAGTCTTAAAATTTGTGGGGCTCGAAGATCCTGGAAGGAGCCTTGAGTCGTCTGCTACTTTAGTTATGCCTTCAGAGAGGGAGGTTGACAAGCCCTGAGTTGCAGAATGAGCATGGAATCTTGGGGTCCCTTGAAGCAGGGCTCCCTGTGGCATCTTGCTTTGTTTGTGCCGACAGCCAGCCCCGGGGGAATTCAAAGGCAGCCTCCGCCAGGAAAAACGTCATATGCCATTTAGTACAATTGGATGTATTCTACAGCCATAGAACGTGTGTGCTGCGATCCTGTCATATTGCACGAGGATGGGATGGGAGATCTCCAGTTATTAACAATAGCTGGGTCCAGTGCCAGGGCTTGCCAGCGCTGAGCCCCGGCACCTCTGGGCTCGGCAGTTCAGATCCCCGGCACCTCTGGGCTCGGCAGTTCAGATCCCCGGCACCTCTGGGCTCGGCAGTTCTGAGCCCCGGCACCTCTGGGCCTGGCAGTTCAGCGCCCCGGCACCTCTGGGCCTGGCAGATCAGAGCCCCGGCACCTCTGGGCTCTGCAGTTCAGAGCCCCGGCACCTCTGGGCGTGGCAGTTCAGAGCCCCGGCACCTCGGGGCCCGGCAGTTCAGAGCCCCGGCACCTCTGGGCGTGGCAGTTCAGAGCCCCGGCACCTCTGGGCCTGGCAGTTCAGAGCCCCGGCACCTCTGGGCTTGGCACATCAGTTATGAATGTAAAAAAATTGCTTGAGCCCTGGCAACTAATTACTTGAGCTTCAGCACCTCTTTCATTACCAGGTTCCATAGGAAGTGCTTTTCTTTAGTCCATAGGTGACACTCTACCCTCTATGTCTGTACTAAACCAAGACAGTTTAGCTGGTGTTGAGGGCTCCGTGCTGCTGGGTTCGACATAAAACCTCATTCCTGATCACTTGCAGTCATGCAACAGTCTTTTAGGGAGAGGAAGGGTGGTAAGTCTGGTTTCCTGGCTATATTTCAGCTCTTCCAATTAACTTTTTCTACATGAATTCCCCTTTTACTTTCAATTTAAATCAAATCCTAACTGGCTGTGTGTTTTCAAATGATGGCCACATTTCTCCCCAGAGGTGGCTGCATTTCACTGGTGGAGGAAGTATTCTGTATTCATTCATCTGTAGAGCACTTTGAGATTCTTAGGTATGAATATGGTGCTATATAAAAGTAAGATATTAGGATATTATTCTCAATTCATTACTGTTATTATGATTACAAACATGTTTTTCATTCATGTCCTGCCATGTCTCAAGGTTTTTGAGGCTGCCACACTATTGCAAAGACCTCTGTCTGGTCAATGCATGAGATAAATCACAGAGCACAGTATAGACAAACAATGCAAAGGTTCAAAAGCGACACCACCAGCCTAATGTAAAGACTTCTACCGTCTCCGCATATCTGATCTTGAGACACAAATACAATACAGATAGATGGGAGCTAACAATGTGTACTAACATACGGGCCTACAAATGTAATCAATTTCTGAATTCCTTTCTGTGTACCAGTCAAACTCTAAGCAAATCTTCTCAAAGACTTCAAAGAGCGGAGCATATTTGCTGTCCACAGAGGAGTAACAATGCTTTCCCTTTTGACCCATCTCATAATAAAGTATCTCTGATACCACATATTAACAATGCTGACAGAAGGGCTTGCCTAAAAACATGTGATAGAAAGTGTTTGCATGTGACGCAGGATGCTTCTTTTCTGCAAAGCATTCTGGGAGCAAGATAGAAAGGAACTCACTGTATTTCTTTATGCATAGTGAGGAGCCCCATATTACCACAGGGTCCAATCCTGCTGTTACTGAAATGTCAACATGCTCCATTGACTTCAGGATGGCAGGAGGATTGGGCCTTTAGTTCTTGGCTAACCAGCTGAACTGGTAGAACAAGATTTGAAAAATTACGTGTTCCAGAGTAGTTTGCTGTTGTTTAACTGGACTATTAATTTTACATCTGTGCCAAACATTTTTGGAGTTGTTGAAATAACTAAATATAGATGAGCTATCAGTTGAAAGCTAGATCCCTAATGGTTAGAGCAGAACATAAACTGGCATTATACCTTCTTGTCCTTGGCGTCTGCTTGAGAACTCAGAGTGGATTGCTGCAATTTTCACGAAGAAAGTGCCCAAAGAAACTATAAGGACAAAAAATGGACAATTAAATTGGGATGAAAATCTAAAAGGACGAGGTGGTTCAGGGATTGGCAGTGGGTTATGGATCCTTTCGCCTCTCGACTGTTGCTTCAAATCCAAACCTGGTTGGGTCAGGTCCTCAGCTGGTGTGAAGCAGCAGAGCGCCGTCAGTGCCAGAGTTCAGCCCAGTACCAGACTCATTAGTGCATGATGCGGATTTGCACTAGTTTAGGACCCATCCCACTCGTCTTTACAGCATGATGGGATGGTCTGAAATGATACGATGATATGGTGACAGAAGATGAGTTCACTGCAATTGTACCACCCTTCTGAGGGGCCACCCACAGAGGAGAGAAGATCTGTGGGTCACAGACAGGTGTTCCAACAAGCAATAGGGAATGGCTGAAACTCCACAACAACCTCCTGCACAGGGCACCAGAGTGGGAGTCAAGAGACCAGAATTCTTTGGCCCACCTGCTCTGCCACTTCGGGCAAGTCAACCACTCTGTGCCTCAGTTTCCCTATCTATAAAACAAGATCAAAGGATTATAAGTGTTCTAAATGCTAATTATTATTCACTCGCTGAAGGGGGGGAAACCCCCCATGTAGCTGCTCTCAGATAAAATCCAAAAACAGAGCCACACTATCACTGCTCTAATGCAGGTGGTGCCAAAGGAGGTGGTAACCTGATTTTGACCCAGCTTAGCCTGCAGTATCACCAGTGCTCCTTCAGAGCAAATACAAGACAATTGGTAAATGGGATTTACTTGTCTGAACAGGTGTCAGCCTTGCCTCACTTTCTTCTGGGGGGTAACAGAGAGGTCATGCTGCCTCCCGCCCCTCTTGTCAGACTTGCAGCTACAGAGGCTCACCACCAAACTTTGGAGAAGCTCTTTGCCGCATGCTGCCTCAGAGCCGATGGGAATGCCTGTTGGTTCAGTCCCGAGCCATCGGATCAGGAGAAAGCAAACAAAACATGTGGAACAGAAACCAGTTTGTTATCAGGCCATTGTGGAAGGATTGTAGCAGCATTTTCTGCTGAGCACATTCTCTCGGCTCATGCCGCTTTGCAGAAGGAGGCCATGGAGATTGGTACTAGAGCAGGGGTCGGCAACCTTTCAGAAGTGGGGTGCCGAGTCTTCATTTATTCACTCTAATTTAAGGTTTCGCGTGCCAGTCATACATTTTAACGTTTTTAGAAGGTCTCTTTCTAGAAGTCTATAATATATAACTAAACTATTGTTGTATGTAAAGTAAATAAGGTTTTTAAAATGTTTACGAAGCTTCATTTAAAATTAAATTAAAATGCAGAGCCCCCCGGACCGGTGGCCAGGACCTGGGCAGTGTGAGTCCCACTGAAAATCAGCTCGCATGCCGCCTTTGGCGCACGTGCCCTAGGTTGCCTCCCCCTGGGCTAGAGGTTAGTGCAGTGGAGGGTGGAACGCAGGACTCCAGGGTTCCAGTTCTGCCACTGACTGGCTGTGTGACACTGGGCAAGTCACTTCTCCACTCCGTGCCCTAGGTTCCCCTCTGCGAAATATGTGCAAACTGCCTCCAACACTGTTGCATGTTAGAGCCTCTTTTGTTAGTGCAGCCCTGCTCCTCTCATGGAGTAAACTCTTATTGTTTTCTTCTGGACATAAATGTGGACAGTTCCAAAGGTGGGTGTTGCACAGTAAAATCCACCAGCAACCTGTCACGCTGTGTCGCCAGCAGCTGCAGTAACACAGACAGGGCTGGCACCTACCAAAAGACTTACATTATCTCGGCTGCGATGAGTCTAAGCTTCAATTCCAGACCCAGATCTGAGTTCCAGCTTCTTCAATGGATCTGGCTGTTAGCTTTTATCTCGATAGTTCCTCTATAAACTCATGCTGACGGTGCCATGCCAGACAGACACTGATAGAATAGGAGTTTGTGTAACGAGGCCATTTTGGACCCCAATTCTGTTTTCTGGCTATACACATGCATTCAAAATACAACAGCTGGGAAGGAAACTGTAGGAGGGGCAAACCCTATGTACCCCAGTCGCTGTGGAGTAGACATTGCATGGATCCTACATCTGTTGAGCTGCTGATGTGCAGTAGAGGGACAGGCTTTGGGGGGAGTTGGCATATTCCACATGTTTAACGTGGATCCTTTGATTCCCCCATTCTCCCTCCCCCCCCCGCCACAAAACACCCTCCCTTGCACTAATTATTCATTTTCCTAGCAGGAATCATACATACACAGCTGGATAGATGTTCTGTGGACACTACTGGGCTGGCCGGAGCCCAGAAGTGGACCACAAAGCTACTTTTGTATGGTAATTGGTATCCATTTGAGGGCAAAATGGGAGAGGGAGAGAGAATTTGCCCTTTGTACTTTATTCCTACATGGTTCTGTTTTTAAAACAATAATTAAATGTGGGCCAGATCCTTCAGTATCAATGCCCATAAACCTCCCATTAACTTCAGTGTGTCCCTGGGATAGGGTGACCAGACGTCCCGATTTTATTGGGACCGTCCCGATATTTCGGTCTCTGTCCCTCTGGGACAGAGATATCCGCAGGCAGGACTGTGGTTTTTTTTTTGCTCAGCTGGGACTTGCTCGGCTTTTTTTTTTTTTTTTTTTGCTCAGCCCCCCCCCATGTGTACCGATATTTTCTTCCCCTCATCTGGTCACCCTACCCTGGGAGTGCTATGCATCTAAATGCTGCTGCAGCAGGGAATCCAGTGTTTGTAATTTGGTGGTGCTTTCTCTTGATTCCAAAGGACCACATCAAGCCCAGGGTGGCAACTCTCATGATCTGATCATAGAGTTTGTGGTATTTGGTCTTTTCTGTAAAGCCCCAGCTCCTGAGGTCATGTGATTACATGAGAATTTCAGCTCTCACTGGGGGTGGGGTCAGAAAGATGTTTCTAGCCCTCCTTGTTGCAGAGGAAAAGCGTCGGGTTTTAGACTCCTAAAGGCTCAGGAACCACAAGACATAAGAACAGAACATTTATTATTTTTTAAAATCTCAAGATTTTTAAAACAATCTCATTATTTTGGGGGCCTGATTCACAATCTTTGAATGCATAGGGCTGGTGCTACTGTGTGTCATTGAGACCAGTTCTCCCATTCCTTCATTAGGGACAGGATGGAATGATTTTAGGCCCTATATTCTCAGGTGGTTCAGTGTACTGCCCACGCCCCAGCGTGAGTTAGAGCAGACTCAGGGGTGTTGTTATGACTTTTATTTGGTTGATTATCATAAGAATTCTTAGGGTTTCTTTTCTTAATCCAACTCTACATACTCACTGTAAAGATGGATTAGAACATAATTATGGGTCTTTTGACCTGCTGTGCAACTAACCATCTATTGTCATGTAATAATGGCATTATTGCCCCACTGGGTGTCATGGAAAAGTCAGCTGCTAATGACTTGCTTTATTATTCTTAGAGGTGGCAGTAATCCCAAATGTAAAGTGGTGGCCCTTTGTTTCGTAACAAGTCAGAATACGGGTTGTTACTAATATAAAGAAGTGATCTATAAAAATTCATCTTCCAGCAGTATATGGATCGTCATTCACAAGGAATTCCCTTGTTAAAAGTTTTGAACTGTAAAATAATTATCTTGCCTCGTAAAATTCTATTGGTCATAAATGAACTTTGTCATGTAACCAGCATTTGTTACTCTTCTCTTCATAACAATTCCATCACTAACACACACAAAAACCTAAACGCCACCAGGAAAGGAAGTCAGATAAGAGGGTCCTTTAAGATTATGAAAACTGCATCTCTCTTAACAATTTGATGGCACATTTACATGAATATTACTGTGTGGTATGAGAACACCTGGAGGTCTCACCTGAGATTGGGGCCCTGTTGTGCTAGCTAGTACATACCCATTAACACAGTTGTGTGATAAAAATATATAGTAGAGCTATACACTTTTTTAAAAATACTGGTTTTATTAGTAGCAGTAAATACAGGGGTATTTCTAAAATGTAAGGTAACACTGTTTTCCGGGTTTTTGTGGGGGGTTTTTTGGACATAAGAGACACACACACAAAAATCCCTTTCAGTTCATGCTCAATTTTATAAAGCAAACAGATTGCATTTCATCCTGAACAAGCTAAACAGTGACCCAGAAGTGGCATGGATTGCTTTTGCATTATTCATTTTGGTACTGTAGTATCTTGCGTATTTTAGATTTGTTCTCCTTCCCCTGCCCTCACTTACAGTTATTTAGGAATAATTAATAAAATGGTCACATTAGAAAGAATGGCCCAAATTCTGTGATGATTTGCTCCCATGTAAATTTTGTAGATCGTAGAGGAGTTCAGTGCCTGCAAGGTAGTCCGGGTGGCTGGTGGCCTTTTGGGATGTGGTACATATAGCTCTAGTTATCACAAAAAAGTACCATCTCATTCCTGTAGATGCAACCTGAGAATCCTCATATTTGCTCATTAAATGGTTGCAGACCCAATATGATCTAAACCAGGGGTAGGCAACCTATGGCACGCGTGCCAAAGGTGGCACGTGAGCTGATTTTCAGTGNAAGTGAGACTGAATTCTGCTCTAAGTCCCAGTTCAGGAGAGCACTTAGACACAGGAAGCCTAGGGTCTGATACAACGGCCCCCACTGAAGTCAATGGAAAGACTCCCCTTCACTTCGTGATCTTTGGCTCAGGCCTTTTACCCAACCCCTGTCCGCCCCTCCACCCCCACCCCTCCATGCAACCACAGACTGTGTGGGCTACAAGTGATGGTATATTATACAGAATGACTTTATAAAAGGAGATATCAGATTGGCCAATGAACGTTTCTAGGGTGGAGAAGCCTGTTTGAATCACTGTATTTCATGAAGATGGGAAATGTTTTAATTATTAATCTTAACAATAGTGTTCACCATATTAACAATCTAATTAAGTCAGAACTATTATAGTTGCATCCTTCATAAATATATGCCAGGAAGAAAATAATCTTTCATGAAATTCCATAGCTGGTTAGTATTTGTATTACAACAGAACCTCAGGCCTCAGCCAAGACCAGAGCTCCACTGCGCTAGATGCTGTAAAAAACACATAAGAGACAGTCCTTGCCCAGAGGAGCTTACAGGAGCGACAGACAAAGGCTGGGAGAAGAGTCCCAAAGGCTGCGTAATGCTTTGTCTTTGTAGCAAGTGAAAAAGATGAGACTCCTGACTCAGCTGAGGCTTCCGTCTTGCTGATGTTTCCTAGGCTCGCTGACACACAGCCACTGAGAATCAGCTCTGATCTAAACTCAGGTTTTCTGTCTCTTCCCACTTCTGGCCTTACCACTTCTGCTATATCAATATCAAAAGGCTTTGATCCTGCCAATGGCTGCACCCAAGTTCATTCTTGCACACACACAGTGCCCCATTGATTTTAGTGGGGCTCTGCATGGTGCCGAGGTCTGCCTGCATGCAGGAGCACGGCCTATATCTTGTATGGTATTGCTTACTGTTGCCTCCAATAAATGCTGAGTCATTTGAATTTTCAGCCACCATCTTGGTGTTCCCCTTTCCAGAGAATCTGGTGAATGTTTGGCTCTGATATAAATGCTTCCCTGGCTTGACCGCATTTTCCACCCACATCTTCTCACCCTTGTGTCCTTTCACTTTCTTACCTGCCTTGTAGTATTTATTATGTTTCTGAGGTCCTCACATCTAGTAATCGCCATCTTGCCAGGCGTCTGTCACAGAGATTCTCATTTGCCCTCTGTTCTTCCCCTTTCTCTAGGGTATGGCTTTCATTTGGGGAAAGAAGTAGGAAATAGGCACTTCAAATAACAGAGTATTTGAAAAACAAAATTCATTCTTTTTTTTTTTAAATCATCATTCTATGATCGTTTTAAAGATGGTTCAGAAGTGAGACCACATGGCACGTTAAGACAAAAAGTAGCATTCTGCCCAAAACATCAGATAAGATATAGCAAGTTATTTAGGGCCAGATTCTCATACTACTAATGCTGGGTAGTATCTTACTCCATGTGGAGTACCATTAAGCCATAGCCTCAGCTGGTTTAAACTGGCATAACTCCACTGACTTCAGTGGAACCACGTTGATTTACACCCCCTCAGGATCTGGCCTATAAACTTCAGTGGGGACACTCATGGAGTAAGATACTAGTCAGCATTAACAGCAGGATCTGAACCTGGTCTTTTGTGAGTTGTATGAAATTAGCTGCAGCTAAGCCCAAATGCATTGTGAAGCTGCTAATATTGAAGAGTAAAGTTCAGACTGTTTCATCAGCAGTACAGAGCATGAAACTGTGAAAAATTCATTGTCGAATTCAGTTCAGCTGAAGGGAGAGGCATTGGTACCCAGGGAACTGCAAACAGTTGTACTTAAAATGAGCTGAATCTTTTCCCGAAAGCTTTATCAATCAATCAAAGAACTATTTGATCATTTTCATTCGACTCTCATAGTTCTCATGCTTGTTAATTTCGATCAGCTTTATGCTTCCAACTACTGGCTGGAGAGGATGCCAAAATAAAGACATTTCACAAGAAAAGTTTTCCTTATATAGGTGTTTCTGCTCTAGCTAGAACCAAGGGACACCAGAAATCTCCCAAGAAAGCCATTGCCCCAAGATGCTGAGCCTGATTTTCTTGAACAGGTTCAGACAGACAAACTTCAGATAAGTGCCCAAACTAAGATACCGATGCAGATTAACCCAAAACACTGAAGCCCAGATCCGCAAAGTTGGTTAGGCCCATAATGCCTATTGATTTCAGTGGAAATTAGGAGCCTAAATACACCTTTGAGGATCTGGGCCTGAAGCGCCTCTTTTTGATGCTTCAGTAGTCTTCTAGTTGTTCATTTGACAAAGAGCAGGATTTAATAAGACAACAATACTCTGCACCTATATAGCAATTTGCAATCAAAGACCTCAAAGAATTTTACAAAGGTAAGTGTCCTTTACCCCCATTTTATAGATAGGGTAAATGAGTCACAGAGAGATTATCCTGATTTTCAGAAGTGCTGAGCATCCCCCAGTTGATGGGAGCTCTTTGTCTACCCTGTCGAATGTTACATCCTAAGTGACTTACTTAATGAAGATAGTTACGTACCACAGTTGGTGATGGTTGAGGTACAAGCCTTGGTAGAATAATGTCAACACATAACCAGTATTAGAACTTTAGTTCCCTGACTTCCAGCTCCAGGTTCAATCCACTAGAGATATGGCCCCAAAACGTCATACAAGGGTGCTCCAATTTTGAATTCTGAACTGGACTTTGTAAATGGCCCCCGTCTTTATTATGGAGTGAATCCAAATCCCAGATATAAACACCCCCAAACTTTGGGTTGTTGGCAATCCCGAATAAAATGTTACTTCTGGAGCCCATTTCTTTTTCAGATTAATTCTGTGATATTAATATGAAATATTTGGCTTACTAAATCTCACCAATTGGAAATCGAGATGAATGTTTCAAGAGCGAGGGAAACATTTAGCTTTATTCTTTGATGAGAAGACTCATTCTGCTTTCCACACAGCCTGTTGAATCAACATCTGCAGTACAACTATGGCAGTTACAAGCATATGACATGTTTTATGACATGTCTACCCTAGAATTACTTTGCAACCATTTAAATTCATCTTGTTTTTGTCAATGAAGGGATGAAGATATTAATGCAATATTACCTGGGCCTCAGATATACATCACACACCGACAGGGAGCCAGAAGAAATGGTATTTAATTATAGTATACATCAAAATAAATTTCATTCCAAAGATTGCTTTCCAGTTCATAATGATTTATTACTTGTCGTCCAGTAATTCCTACTAATCCCAATGAGGATTGGGACCCCATTGTGCTAGGCACTGTACAAACACAAAAGTAAAAGATGGTCCCTGCCCCAAAAAGAGAATCTGCTGCTTTTCTATTTAGTATTGATCATTCTGTTCACAGGAAGACTCTAATGAGGTTTACCCCTTGTAATGGCTCATGGAGTCTGGAATTAAGGCACCAGTTAAAAATATTTTCAGAAGTGTCTCCGTGATTTAGGCGCCTGTCCCATTTTCAAGCGACTTAGGCATTTAGGAGCCTACGTCTCATTGCAAGTAAACAAGCTGCAGGTTCCTAAGCCCCTTTGACAATGGGATTTAGGCACTTTTGAAAATTTTACACCAGATCCTTAGCTAGGGTAAATCAGTGTAGCTCCATTGACTTCAATAGAACTACTCTGATTTATAATCAGCTGAGGGTCTGGCGCGGTATCCCTTTTTTCCCATAGTAGCTACAAGCTGGGGAGATGCTAGTGGCCTGATTTACGTTCTAGAGCGGTTAGCAGGATGGAGAAAAGTTCCAGTATCCCCAAACTTGGAGTGAGGAGGACCCAGAGGAATTTGTTATTTGTGTGCTCCCCTGCTGGCTACTAGTAAATCATCTGGTCTCCTTGCCAAAGGCCTTAATTCTGGTCCCTCCGACGTTAAGGAAAGTTTTGTTATTGATTTCAAAGGAAGCAGGATTAGACCCCAGTCTTCTGTTGAAATGAATTTGGAATAGGAAGAGATAAAAAATTGTTAGCTACGCAAATGGGCCTTTTGCTTAATAATTCTCCCCTCTTCCAGGAACTTTCTTTCTTAAATACCTCTACGGCCAACAAGTAAAGAACAGGCCAATACAGCGCCTGCCAGTGCATCAATGGGTGATAATGGAAATATGCCCTCAAAGCCATCACAGCCCCTCTATGGTCATTTTCCAGCATGTACATTTCTGGTTTAGGGCCAGACTGTGATACCTTTATCCATATTGGACTAAGTAGTACCTCACATTATGCGTAGTCCTACTGAATTCAAAGACATTACTTCTTGAGCAAGACACTACTCAGTCTGAGTCATGGTAGGACAATGAGGCCCTTAGTGGCAACGTATCTGGCTGTCAGCATGAAACACTCACACTCCTGGCACTACAGATATTTTATCCAATTGCAGAGGAGGGAAAGACAGCAACAGGCTAGGCAGTGGCATCAGAACTATGCCCTTGGCTTGTTAATTGGAAAGGGAAAGTTAACAGGGCTTGCCCTACAGTTACGTACAATGCAAGATAACTGGCTTATATGAATAGTTTTTATTGGGCAGGAGACCAGGTGATATTAGACACCGAACCCCTTCCCATTTCCGGAGGTGATATTGGGATTTCACTTCTCACTCTTCCCTCCAGCTCCAAAGAAGATCAGGATTTCTCCAAACCCCTTTGGAGGTGTAGAAAGTTCCCACTAAAAAGTGTGGTTACCAGCCCATTCAGGTACATAGCAGCCAATGCTACAGGCTTACTTGAAAACTGCCCACACCTGTAAGCTGAAAACTCCCAAAGCAGTCCACATGTTTTAATTCCCTCTTCCCTTGCCCCTAAACATTTTCACTCAAAATGCCTACATGTCAGGGAATATCATAAATTTTTGAGCTCTGCATATTGGCAGTAGCCACCAGATGGATGGTGCATTTGATGGTCACTGGGTAGCCAGCCATTGGGTTATGTATTTCATTCCTGATCCTTCACTAAATTTGGGTTCATATTTGTCTGGACTATTGACCAAACCACAATTTGTCAGCCTTTAGTAGCAGCTGTACAAAAGGATGAGCTTATGTCTGTCCTCACAAACACTGGTTGACGATCATTGTTGACTAGGCCCAGGTGTTTCCTCATGATTTTGTTCATTTAAAGAAAGAAAAATAAAGAAAAACCTTCAGTTCTGACCTTTACAAAAAGAGAAATAAGAAAAATGTCGGCGATATATACAGGTGGGGAAATTGCACTTAATTACAGTAGTTTACATCCATTGGACAAAATTTACTTCTTTAATATAGCTCTCTATGTATAGATGGAGATGGAAGGATCGGAGAGGAGAGAAGTTTATCTATATTTACAGTTTAATTGGCTCAGTTCAACAGCACATGCGATTCCTTCTTCCAAACTCCAAGTAACAGCTCCAAGTCTTATCAGTCCGTTTGGTGAAGGAATATAACTTAAATATGTTTGATCTTCATCTTCCTCTTCTGCCAGTCATCAGTACATTTTGTTCTTATTTTCTCATGAGAGCCAATGCCCTCTCAAAGGCAAATACTTAAAATCCTCAAGACGTCTCTTGGAAATACTGCGTGAAGGAAATGGAAAAGCCCAGTCTCTGGGAGTAGGCACTTCGGTCCTGTCAAGTCACAGAAGGGTGGCTATTAAGTCTTGAAGCTCTAGCTCTTTTTCAGGTTAATGGGCGTCTCGCTGTGGCACTAGACAAGCTGGCTGAGCTTCACTATGGCAACACCCCTGGGACTTCGTTGGTTACCGGCGTGATGTTGTGGAAAATAACTTCCCGTTGCTAGGTGCAGAATAAGTGAGGTGTGGAACATCACCAGGCTTGCAGGGGACACTGGGAGGGAAAGAAGCAGGATGCATGAGTTAGAGAGCGTACAAAAAAATGTTGCAATGTGCAGAGGTGGAGTCACTGGACCTGGATGATTTTATGACACTCGGGATTGAGCTTTCAGGACCATTCAGGTGTTCATAAAACGTTCAGTGTGATACAGACAGTAATTCGTACGCTGCCTTTCCTTCCATAATATTATGTGAGCAGAACATTCTGTCCTGCACAAAGGCTCCAATGTGCCAAGCAGCCTCAGCTCCACGGATTTCTGCTAGTATTCTACACATCCCAGTAGGTCCGTTTATGGACCCAGGCTAAGATCCTCAAAAGTATTCAGGGACCTAACTCCCCTTGAAATGAATGAGAGTTCGTCACCTAAAGGATCTGGATCATAGAGATCAGTCCCGTTTAGACCAATTCCCATTAGCCTCAATGAATTCAAGGGGAAAATACTCCAAGGTTGCAGATTGGGCCCATAGCTCTTAGAAGATTTTTATGCAACCAGTACACTGGGTCCAATCCTGTCAGCTGATTTGGTAGTTAAGGACACTCATCGGGGCCTAATCCAACTCCCACTGAAGTCAGTGGGTGTTGGATCATGCCCAAGGTCTCAAGAGTTGCAATGGGGAACACAGTGGGAAAATAGTTTTCACGCCAGATGTTGCAAAAAAGGGCCTGTGTGTGCCCAGCCTATGGGAGAAATTGTTCCAAGACCAGTTCATTTGCCTTTGCAATGCTGCCAAGATCAGCCAAGCGTATGGAGTTCTGCTGAGTAAATGCAGTCACACGAGTTAAAAGTTGCTTGGGGGGCAGCTCATGTTACATACAGGCCAGGAGTTATGACCCTCTGATGGCTTTCTTGTGACCTATGGAAAATGAGTTGAGGATCTCAATCCCAGATCCACACAAGTATTTAGGCTCCTAACTTGCTGGGCTTCCGTGCCTACTAGGCAGGTGTCCACTTCACATCATCCACGCAACTGGTGCTGCCTTACCAGCACTCTCAGCAGAAAATGGGTAATGGGACTCACTTCTTGCACCTAGAGGTGGTCCCTCCAGATCAGAGTTGAGGCATATTGACCACTGGGGAGCATAGGAGATGCTTGCCTTGCTGCTGCTTCTGCTGTGTGGCAGCTACACGGAGGACTGTTGTCTCTGGTATGTCTCACCAGCACTGACTAGAGAGAAGACACTGTGTACAACATGCCCCTCTGCCATTTCTTTTCTCGTCTGCTCGGTTCATCCTCTCTCTTCCCGTCTCACCTCCCCAGCCCCACTCCTGACAAGGTGCATGCTGCATTTTGAGAGACGCTCCAAAGGAGGGAGAGAGGTGAGAGCATACACTGAACCACTTGAACAAGGGCAGGAGGGACAGAGCTGAGCCCTTGGTGTCTCTCTGGTTTTGGAAGCATTGGTCAATTATTTCCCACCTGTCGGTTCCATGATCCTTCACTCTCCACCCCCTCCCATCTCGCCTACTCAGTTCTTCAATTTTCAGATTTTGGGTGGAGAATGAGAAAGCCTGGGGTGACCTTGTCGATTCAGTGAAACATCATAACAGGGAGATAAGGAGCCGCCAGGAGGCCTCTAGGACATGTCATTAGGGATGGGCCTCACAGCTATCAGCTGTTTGCTAATGCAATAAAATGGTGGCTCAGCCTTAAGTGTTGTCAAAGGAACTGGGAGTTATTTACCCCCCTTCCAAGTCTAAACATAAACATCTGATAAGAGATCAGCAGTGTGGTGCTCAGAGCTGAAGCTGGCAGCCCAAAGGGGTGGCTTAACCGCTTCACATAGCATTCTGCACGGTTGAGCAAGAGACACTGGCTGTGTTCCTCTTCCTGCTTCCCAGCAGGATGGGGATAGAGCACTGCAAGTGGCCCATACGGCAGGAGAGGGAGGGCCAGAGTATAGCTCAGAAGGCAAAGCCTACCACCAAGCTACATAGATAAGCCCCATCCACTTTTGCTCAGCTGGAAGGATCCTGTGAGATGCTAGGAGAGGGAAGATAAATCACGGATAGGCTTTGCATGAAATCTCTCCTTCGAAAGGTCTTAAAATCTTATAAATACAGGAATTTGCATTGGGCATTTCAGACTTGCCTGAGAAAGGAGCACCCTGGCCTCCCATTTTTATTGGTCTGTCAATCAACACAGATTTTCCATCCTGATCAAGTCTAAACAGTGGCATTTACCTATTTAGGAATGGGAGTGGAGACCATCTGGGGCATGCCCTCTTCTAGCCCTCCTCCACACACACACTGAACTCCTTCCAGATACATTTCTTCTTTTGCACCCATTCTCTTCCTCTTGCAGCAGCCCATCCTCATAAGATATTATAATGCTCTTCACCACACACCACCACCACAGCAGTGGCTACCAAGAATATGGTAGGCTCCTCCTCCTCCTTTGACCTATTTAAGCCACCGCTTGTATGCGCCACTCTCCACTATTGGCTGGGATGGTCAATCTGCTCAAGTGCATAAGGTTCCTTCTACTGACTGCTCTGGCAACGGGCCTCAACCCAAGGAGATGTAAGTTTTGGAGATGAAGGTTCTGACTAATTCTCCTCGCTGTGTATGTGCAATGAGTAGGTGGCCATGCTGTCTTACGCATTCAGCTGTGGATGGATACGAAGCTATTTTAGCCCTGGGCCTTGTGCATTTAAGGTGAGTGTGTCTACTTGCACGTGGCTTGGCACAGAACTTTACCATGGGAACCACGAACATTATGTTTTCAACATCAGCGCTCCTATCCTTCTGAACACTCAGAGCAAAACTCCAGTTAGCAACCAGTTTGAGGATGGGGGTCAAAGGAGCACTGTGAAATGACATGTATGAGATCAGGAAACAAAGCCTTTTGACTCTTTTTTTTTGTCATGTCAAAACAGAGCATAAATCGGTCAAATGATCAGCTGGTGTCCTAGGGCCTGATCCAAAGCCCCCATCTAGGGAAAGGCTCCCACTGACTTCCCTGGGTTTTGGAACAGTCCCTAAATGTCTTCTCTTCCGAATTCTGCTCCCCTCTTGCTAAAAGCAGTAGGTGGCAATGAAAAAAAATATTCAATGATGTTAAAGATGAAAATTATTTCTTGCCTTTGCCGCTAACGGTCAAACGGTGCTTGCAGAATGGATCATAGAAAAGCAGGCCTATCTATGCAAACTTGGGCCTGGACACTTACTAATGAGCTCTGTTTGGGACTGCTGCGGGTGAAATGTATTCCAGGGCACAGACCCTTGCATCACTCAACTCCCACTCTAGCCCTACTCTAGCGGACTTAAAATGGGACTTAAGAGGTTCACTTGCCTGGTGCCGGGCCTGTGCCCATAGAGAAATTTCATTCTACGCTCAGTACAATTTGCATGATCAGGTGCTATGGTTGGGTAACGTGGCATTTGCTTATTATGCTCAGCGCTTGTTTGCATGGGATAAAACAAGAGTACATTAAAAAAATTCAAGTAAAATAGTGTGTGTCTGTGTATGTGGGGGGAAACGAGTGGCTTGATTATCTTGGCCAGCCATGCTTCAAGGTAGGCTGATCATTCTCTCCAGCAAAGGGCATAAGCTGTCATTAGGCTCCATGACAGGCCTAGCGGGTAGCATCGTGCACTATTTTGATTAAAAAGAACATTTCCTGTATTCAGAGGGCTTGTTTCAACAAGCAAGCATCAAAGTCAACTAGGGGTAAGCCAGGATAATTAATCAAGAGAGAAGTTAGGGCTGAGCGCACACCAGATGGATTGATAAAGCCTTTCAAAGGAAATGGTATTCCCTAGGAGTGCTGATGCGCCTGATTGCCCGACTGATTGAGATTTGTGGGCACAGATAAATGTTTTCCCTGCACACTACAAAGAGTGGGAAACCTGACAGGAGTCGCAGGGGCAGCGGGATTTGGAATTACACTTTCACCTTCCATTTTGTGAGAGAAAGGTTCTGTGGCGGGTCCCACACCCGGGGCCAGATCGTCAGCTGGCATAAGTGTATCTCCATTGACTTCAAAGGAGCTCCGCCAAATCACACCCACTGGGGATCTGGCCCACTGACTCCAATGGAGCTGCATCAGTTTACACCAGCTGTGTGTCTGGGTCATTGTACTTGGTCTTACACAATCCTGTTTCTTTCTTTTTTTTTTTTGGTGGCAGAGCCTTCCCTTTGCCATTCTCGCAGGGAAACTTTAAGGACATCAGTGAAAATGAACCCGGGCAGCAATTCCAAACATTATTTGCTGTGCATTTGTTGCAAAGATTTTTCTCTTCCCACCATCAGAGCTTAGCAAAAAGAAGTTTATCTGGATACAAGTTCAAGGTTGTCTCCTATTTATCTAGTAATCGATAAGGGCCACATATTTCCCACAGTCCCCAGAGCACTTTTTTTTTTTTTTTTTTTTTTTAAAGGGCTATTGTCTGATCTGGACACTAAAAATGTAGGGCCTGATTCACCTTCATTGATGTAAATCTGGTGTGACACCAATAAAGATTTGGGGGCTGGGGACCAGATTCACAGCTGGTATAAAGCAGCATAGTTCTATTGACTTCAATGGAGTTGTGACAGTTTTTACTAGCTGGAGATTTGGCCCAGTAACTTCAATGCTGATACACACAAGCTGAGGATCTGGCCCCAGATTCTGATCTCATTTCCACTCATGTACATTTAGTGTAACTCCAATGACTCTGACAGTTACTCTGGCTTGTCTCACTTGCAGTTTGGAGCCGGTCTCTCAATATAATCATTCATTGTCATTTTCAGTAAGCCTTGAAGGACACCAAAAAAGCAAAAAGTCATTTTGATTCAAGGAAGTTAAATTGACTTTGATGGAGTTATGCCAGAGATGAAGTTGGTCCATTGACTTTGCTGCATTTATCAAAGGCTCTACACACCACCTTCAAAAGACAAGCCTGGGAGCTTGAATTCATAACTTTGCTAGACACTAAATAACATGGTCTTCATAAAGACACGGGATTTATGACTTATTACAACAATCTGTAACCCACTAATCTCCCTCTTTATCCTATGACTACATGGGTGTTATTGGGCCACTCCATCTTAAATGGTCTTAGAATCTATGGGTTAACTACTTATGCTAAACCATCTGTTCCATCTTGTATTTAGCTGGGACACTCTGAGTATCTTTCCCAGACCCGAAGAAGAACTCTGTGTAGCTCTTTCACCACCAGAAGTTACCTCACCCACCTTATGCTTTTTAAAACAAGTCATAATAAACCAGCACAGCTTGGTGTTACATCCTCATGCTAGTCATTTTTGGGGCCAGGTTTTAAGAAGAAAATGAACTGGATTCACAATGGGTGACAGGTGTTGGGTTGAGAGCTCTGGAGAGTGGAGTGAAGTCCTCCATATATACACTGAATAGCACAGCCCAAGCCATGCAAGGACAAGCTTTCCCCTACACAGATCTGCCAACATGCCTTAACTCTGCGCTGGGATCACATATAGAGGTAGGTGGATTGCTCACTCTCCACAGCCCATTCACGCTGGGCCCTCTCCTTTGAGTCTGCCAGTAAGAATGCCAGTTACCAACATGGACACTTGTGCACTATGAACAATCCTGAGACCACCCATTAATTTCCATGCAAAACATTCAGCTGCTGTGGTTTATATAATGGGCCGGTCATCCTGGTAATTAGGGCTGAATATCAAACACTATCCACAAATAGCAACACACAGGCCTTTGGATCAGCTTTTGTGAATGCTGGTGTGGGGTCCCTGAATATCACTCTTAGAACAGTGGAGCTGAGAAGCAGACACTGGGATCTATTCACCACCAAATGTATTGGCTTAAACTCCCATTAGCATTAGCAAGCGTACCAGGGAAGTACACCGTTCACACTGAGAGAATCCTATCCCACTTTCCCAGTATGCGCCATTACCTGTTTATTGGAAGACATATTGGTTAATGTACTGATGCTGCTGGTATCTGTGACCACCATGGCTGATGGAAACCGGGAAGTGTGGGAATACTGGGGAGGCTCCTGCTTGTGTGCATACACTATGAAAATGAAGGAGACAGACAGCAATCATATAAATGCCAGCTACAGTCTTCATACAGATGCAAAGCAGTCAAACCAAAAAGTTTCCAACACATTTGTGGGGTTTGTTTGTTTTTGTAAAAACAAATAAGGAGGAGTGCTCGGCGTCCTCCTTAGAGGTCTGGAGAATCCACCTGGTTTCTCTGCAGCAGCATGTGGAGAGATTAAGGATTAAAATGGCATGGTTTGATCCAACAGCTGTAGACCCTCAAACCACTTTCTGGGAGGCCATTCTGCTGGAGAACCAAATGCACAAGCAAGACACTGAGCAGGAGTGCTGACAAGAGCATTGGAGGCAGCATAGGCAAATATCCTAGATGAAGTCAATGGGAGTTTTGTTTACCAGGCTGACCGGGAATGGAAATGCCTGAATTAAGAAGCAAGCTCTTTGTCCAGTTGAAAAGTGTGAAGCAACTTCCCATCCTGTTCTCCTCAGCCAGAAAAAAGGTAAAAAGAAATTCTTAACTCTGGTTGGTTGTTTTGAAAGGCTTGTCAAAAACTGTTTGATAGAAAATTGGGTTTTCAGCTAAAATTTTTTTGCAAAAAATGTCTGCTTTCTGAAGAAATTTTTGATTTTTCATCAAATAATGGAATTCCCCAAAACTGAAATATTTCAGTTATGAAATGCTGCTGCAGTGCCTCATGGGAGTTGTAGTTCAGGTTCCTCATGCTTTAATTCTTCTCTACGGCTGGTCTCCCCAGACAAACTTCATCTCCCATGATGCACTACTACCATATAACTGCCATGATGTACTACCTCCTCTCATCAAGAAGAGACCATGATGCATTCTGGGAGATGTAGTCTAACCACGGACCCTAGTGGAGAGAGGAATGGATGCACAAGGTTCCTGAATTTCAACTCAGGTGAGGCACCAGAGTGGTATTTCACAATCTAACTATTTTAGTTTTTGGACAAAATATTTTGCTGAAAATCCAAATTTTCTGTGCAAAACAAACACACACCTCACCTCCTTTTCTGACCAGCTTTAGTGTTTAGCAAGATACTCCATCTGCTGCTGCTGTCAAACCTCGGACCTATGTTATAATCACCAACCTGCTGGCCAAGGAGAACTGGAAGAGTCTTCCCCTCACAGTCTCTGCTGCTCCTCAATTGGCCAAAGGCTTATTGTTTAATTACATGAGGCCCCTGCCTGCCTGGTAAAACTAAAAGCCAGGAATAAAGGCCATGTATTCCATTTGGCAAAACAGATTGTTAGTCACAAGGACTAGACAAGGGGTTTTAAAAGATTTGTTGTTAAGCCTGAGAACATGCTACAGGTAAACTACACCTGAACATTTAGTAAACATAACGGGAGCATACACTAGTTTACAATTAGACTGGGGTCTTGGAGAATAGTAAAATTGCAGTTCACTTATATTATGCAATTAGGCATCTCAACTGCATTGTACATTTAAGCATCTTGCAGAACACGATTCCCCAATAATTTGGGGAAGGAAACCCTGGATGCACAAGATTTCTTATTCTAATCTAGGTCATAACGTATTTTTTAAAAAATTTTAAATGATCATGAGAGTGTAAATGAATCAGGCACAACTTGAAAATTGTTGTTCGTAGAACTGTAATATGAGAAAAGCTCAACTGAAAAAAACATCAACAGACATAAAAACAAAGGCATCATTTGCAGAACATACGGGTAGTTCATCCTCCCCCACATACCTATGTAATAACTTCCTCCCCAAAGTGCAAAGACCATAATAAGTAAAATGAAATGGTTGGGATTGTCAAGGAGACTAAGGGAGTTAGGCACCTAAATCCTATGGACTTTTACTGACTCCCTTTGAAAGCCCTAGCCAATAAATACAGCCATATGGAAAAAAAAGTTATCATCTGTTGCCTGCCCAAATGTCCACACAGCTAAACCTGTTTGGTTTTCATCACCTGCCTGCCCCCCTAACTCCAATGATCATGTTGAGTGCACCTTAAAAGGGTGGTCCTGTCAATTGCAGTTAGAGAAGAACTCAAAATCTCCTTGGATAGCACAGTGCAGACAAGCACAGGCGCTATGGGGACACAAACAGAAGATCCTCAACCAAATTCTGCTCTGGTGTAAATCCAGAATAACTCCACTGACATTATTCTGAATTTATGCCTGTGATCGAGAGCAGAATTTGGCTCCCGGACTTGCAGACTGAGTATGAAGGAATAAGTTTGTGCAGCGGGAAGGTGCGCTCTGTATTCTAAAAACGGAGCAAATACATGTACTATGGAAGGGTGAGACGGGAGGGGTGTAACAATGGGGAGTGGGCAACATTAATTGCCATGTGTTGGCGCCCTCTGATGAAAGCTGAGTCACTTCCTCTTTGGGTTCTCACATAGTTCTGAAAGGTGAAGTTCTGGTGTTTTCATTCCCCTGATGCTCTCTGGGATTCAAAATTCTTCCATGGTGCACCCTTTTTATCTGACTGCTTTAGCGCTGGAGAGTTTGCGATTCCCCCATGAATCAATCTACTTTGGAAAGGGAATGTCCTAAGGGCTAGCTCAGTGGTTTGAGCATTGGCCTGCTAAACCCAGAGTTGTGAGTTCAAGGGGCCATTTAGGGATCTGGGGCAAAAATCTGTCTGGGGATTGGTCCTGCTTTGAGCAGGGGGTTGGACTAGATGACCTCCTGAGGTCCCTTCCGACCCTGATATTCTATGATTCTATAACACCTGCAGGAGAAGATGACCCAGGTCATGAGTTAGAACCAACTAGCCGGAGGAGTGGAGAGGGCAAGAAGGGGAGAAAGCAAAGTTAATTCAAAATGTATTTATGACAATTGGCAATTATAATGCAGCTAAATCCTTCCCTTCAGGCCTCAACAAATACCTGACAAGATCCTTACTGTGTGAATTCTGCAGCTGAGTCACTGTGGCCATAAAAGGCTGCTGTGTCATATGGCTGGGCGACTGCTGCATGAGTGGCTGTTGATGAGGACTGTGTAGCTGCTGGGAAAACTGGACTGGTTGTAAAGCTGCCAGACTTCCGGCAACACTGTTGATAACAGGGACGCTCTGCGCCTGGGAAGTATTTAGACCTATGAGAACAGAGGAGAAGGAAACAACATGTCAAGATTTCAGTGCCGATGGAATCAGAAACAGAGACAGCTGCTGCAGTGGAATAAAAATCGAGATGAATGTTCTCTTCATACATTGGAGATACCCACAAGCGTTGTGCTGTACATGGTCTGCTTCTCTCTGCAGTACAGCAGGGTGTGCAATAACATCAAAGGGTTTTATCCCCCTCTCAAATACATCTGTTTTCACAGCTTTCAATGGAGTTCCTCCTAGTTTATGCCCAGAGCAGCTGGTCAGATCAGGCCCTAAACACACTGGGTGAAATCCTGGACCCGTTGAATTTAATGGCAAAACTCCCATTGACTTCAACAGGGCCACTGATTTCACTCACGGCACATAGCCACTGCTTCCCTTCCCCTCTGAACTTGGTGGCGAAACACCATAGCACGTGGCAAAAGACCACAAAGTGCGTTAGTGCTGGGAGCGAAGAACATTACTGTACCCAGCTGGAACTACAGAGGAGGGGGAATTCAGAGCTGCAGAACGGAGTTACTCGCATACTGCTTCTAAACATACCAGCCGAGGGGGTAAAAGCCCTATCAACAGGAGTATATTGAAACTAGAGCGTGGTGAGGCACTTACTTTGCGCGATTGCCATGACGCCAGAGAGCGGTGTCATGATGAGGTTCTGAGACTGTTGTGGGTTGTGATGGGGCAAGCTGTGGATATTGGTCAGGGTACTTACAGGGGGCAGCCCACCTCCCGAAACAGAGATCTGTCAAGAAACCAAAAGGGACAACAGACATCAGAGGCGCAATGAACAGGAGCTGGGTGACGAAATAGCTTCTAGACCAGGGGTCGGCAACCTTTCAGAAGTGGTGTGCCGAGTCTTCATTTATTCACTCTAATGTAAGGCTCCGAGTGCCAGTAATACATTTTAACATTTTTAGAAGGTCTCTTTCTATAAGTCTATAATATAGAACTAAACTATTGTTGTATGTAAAGTAAATAAGGTTTTTAAAATGTTTAAGAAGCTTCATTTAAAATTAAATTAAAATGCAGAGCCCCGGACCAGTGGCCAGGACCCGGGCAGTGTGAGTGCCACTGAAAATCAACTCGCGTGCCACCTTCGGCACCCGTGCCATAGGTTGCCTACCCCTGTTCTAGACAAATGGAAGTGACTTTGGCTAGGGCCAGCCATACAGAAATGACTCCCTTCATGCATGACTAGGCCGTTCACAAGAAAGACAAGCAAAATCATCTCATGGAAAGTGACCCAGTCAGTCGGGGGGAATCCACAATTTATGTCAGTTGGGAGCTCGCTGGGGCAGGAACTCTCTTTTTGTTCTATGTTTGTACAGCGCCTAGCACGAAGAGGTCCTGATCCATGACTGGGGCTCCTAGGTGCTACTGCAGTAGAAATAGTTAAATAAACCACAGCAGCAACAGTGAGAGGCATTTCAGGAAACCTGCTTCCACTGCTCCCATCAGTCTACCAGATCCTAAATTTTGGATCCTCAAGTCACGCTGCAAAAACTCATCTTTTTTGCTCAGGCCTTTTCTGAGTAAACAGCAATGTTGCCAGTTCTTGAGAGTTCATTGCAATTTTCTTGGTATTTAGTGTTTTATTCTTAAAGTCTCAGATCCTGGAGTCATGTGATTATGGGAGAGTCTGAGCTTTCATTAAAAACAAACAACCAACCAACCAACCAACCAACCAACCAACCAAAAACCCAATAACTTTCTAGCCCTCGTGGTTACAAAGGAAAGGTGGAAAATTCGAATCATAAAGGTTAAAAATACAGAAGGCAAAGAACAGACCCCACATGTATTATTTTTAAAAATGTCATTAATTTTTAAGCCAGTTTCATCATTTTAGGGGGCCAGACTCATGATTTTTGAACTGCTGCAGCTGGCAATACTGAAACAGGCTATATGGTGGAGGAAAGCTAGTTAAGTGAGTCTGGTTAGGTTTAGGCTCCAATTCAGCAAGGTACTTAAGTAAATGCCCAACTTTAAGCATGTGACTTGTCTCATGGACTTCAAGGGGACTGCTCATGTGCTCTCGACACATGCTTATGTGAACGTCTTGTTGAATCAAGGTCTTGATGTTTCAGACAGCAACCCAATTGTTCATACATGGGTGCCTGAAATGAGGTTATTTAGGCCTGGTCTGGATGGGAGATATGTCCCAATTACAGCCATCAATAACACTGCACTACTGCAACCCCGGTGCAGACAAGGCCAACTGCTTGACACCACAATAAGCTTTCCCAGTGCATATTGTGGCTTTCCTTGTCTACAATGGGGAGGGTTTGCACCAGTGTCTGAAATTGGGGTCCCTGATGCAGGCAAGGATTCAGATACCTAAATAAAACCAGTCTGATTATCAGAAGTGCTGAACATCCACAAATTCCACCGACGTTGATGGGAGCTGCAGGTGCTCATCCCTTTGAAAAAATCAATCCACTTTTATTTAGGTACCTCAGTGTGGATTTAGAGACACTTCGGGGTTCCAGATGTGAAATATTTGGTCTCGGTTTGCAAGTGTATCATGCACATGTGAGCTTGAGATGGGCCTTGCTTTAATTGAAACAAATATATCAGTGCATTTCAGAGCATGAGAATGAGTCAGATTTTCTTATCCAGTATTTTCCCTTTTCAAAAAAGTCCTTCAAGGCCAGCTCACACCACAGCAGGTGTGCAAGTCAAACAATCAGTCACAAAACCATGGAACGCTCTTGCAGTTTGGGCTAATTTCAAACTTGAGATTAGGACCAAAAACTTGAACCAAAAGAAACAAGCTAGAGATCACATGACCAAGAAAGTATTCAAACCACATCATTAAAACAACCCTCCACTGAATTTTCCATAGTGGTGATGGTAAAAGGCAATGAAGGCTCATAAAACAACGACAAGCCCAAACTCCTGATAGGTTCAATAGCATGTGCCTCAAAAAAACCAAAACACAACATTATTTTAAGCTGCAATGACCTTCCTTGGCTGTTGTTAATTTGATATGGGATATTAGAGAAACATGTTTACTCACTGGAAACCACAGCCCACAGCATATTTGTGTTAAATAACTTGCAAGCGCTAGCTAGCTCTGCGGAGGAGATCAGAAATAAACGGGATGACAGCTCCATAATACTAATGGATGACCATAAATGTTGTTGATGGTGCTGTGCATCCTGCACTCAATGGGGCTGGTTGAGCACTGCGTCAAGCTGGGTAAAAGCTTTTCCTGCTGGGCGTGTTTCTCTGATGGTTAAAATCGGTTCCATTTCAACTGTAACTTGTTAAATTTCAAACAAGCACCATCGTGCTTTTCCCCCATGCTGCCCCTCGCACTTGGGAGGAGCCGCCTGTAAACATCAGCAAAACTACCTCATTGTCCTCCTCCAAATGCTTCCAGAAAGCTCACCTTTGCTGTGATGGCTACAGAAAACTTGGTAACAGTTAGGCAGCTAGAGTGCAGAGACCACTGGCTATCATCCTGCTGACCAATCTCATCTAATTGTGCTTCCTCCATGTGTCTGTCTATGCACCTGCTGTCTCTTGTCTTATATGGAGACTGTAAACTCTTTGGGGCAGGGACGGTCTTTATTCGATTTGTACAGCGCCTATCACAACGTAGTTCCTCTCTGTGACTGGGGTTCCTAGCTGCTATTGCAATACAATAAAATATATAATATGTTTGGGCTACTACTTCAGAATACTCTCCTGACTTTTAAAAGGAAAGGCTCACAATGCCTTATCAGTCATTTTATCCATTTGATTTTTAATGCCTGATGGGTCATCTATTCTTCTGGATTATTTTTTTATGATTATTCGTGATCTGCTTAGAAATGCATGTCCCAAATTTTGGGGGCATGTGAAATCTGAACATAGGGGGTCGTGTGCAAAATCCAGATCTCTCTTTGCAGTGAGTCAAACCTAATGTTCGGATCGAAAGGCTTCTACTGTAGGAAATTGTTAGGAATCTGGATTAAGATTATGTAGTTTGGGCCCACTGATATTTATTACCATTGCCACATATCTTTTTTCAAGGCTCTCATTAGGGAAGTACTTGAAGCCAGTTCCCATTGTCCTAGTCTATATTATGACCAGGACTCATTTATATTTCAAAAGCCTGGGTGTGGGCCACCATCCTGTCTCTCTCACCAACAGAAGCTAGTTCAATAAGAGATATTACCTCACTGATCTTGTCTCTCTAATACCGTGGGACCTCCAGGAGTTAAATGCATAAACTGCTACAGTTTGAACTACAGAGCCTTGTTTACTGGGTCTGTAAGTAGAGCTTGGCATTTTCAAAATGTTAAAAAATAAATTGGGTCAGACCAAAGCCTGAGGTTTTTTTGAAATTTTTTGGGAAATTGAAGTTGAAAAAAAATTTTCATTTTGGGTCAATCGAAATATTTTGTTTAGCTATCCACTGTTCTGAACTGTTTTTGAAGGTCTTAAAAAAAAAAAAAAAAAAAAGAGATGATTTTGATATAAAAAAAGCCCTTTCAAACTGAAAAAAGGAAAAACATTTCAATTTTTAAAAGATTTTCAGACAATTAGGTGAAATCGACATGAATTCGCAAAACGTTTTGGTGTCACCAAATCTGTATTTTTTGCCCCCCCCAAAAAGAAAAAGCTTTGGCCAAAACTATTCCACTAACAGATTCCTATCCTCTGTGGACCAGGTGCAGAGGAGGACCAGTAACACACATGGAGGGGTGTGTGTGTGTGTGTGTGTGTGTGTGTGTGTGTGTGTGTGTGTGTGTGTGTGTGTATGTGTGTATGTGTGTGTGTGTGTCAGTCAGAGCGGGGAAGGGGCTGGCTTGTAAAGAAACTGCTTCCCTGGTGAAACGTAGAACTTTGGAGGGCTTAAGGAAGAAAAAAAAAATGAATGAGCATTTTATCAACACGAATGTCATCGGCAGCGAAAAACAAACAGTGATCCACCCACTGTGCTACTTTACAAGGCATTCAATCAACAAAATGAGAACGGGCCCTGTGTCAGGTTTATTGGCTGGGTTCAGAACGTACACCACTACCTGGCGGGGAAAGCTACGGTCAGAGCACTGCCTTTGACTCTTGGCAGCTGGGATTTTTTTTACCCCGCCCCCCTCCAGCCCTACAATGCTTCATTGTTGAACATGGGCCTTGTGTGAAACTAAAAGAAAAAAAAAGTCTTGTTTGTTTTGCCTGCTGGGCCCTCTTATCTTATCAGCTTTGGAGCTACAATAGGCCAGGTGTACTCACCATTTTACCATCAGGCGAGAGTAAATTGTGGCCTGGGTCCAACCCTGCTGGAGAAACCTGCTGTAGGACCGACTGGCTGGTGGTCACCATGGTGTTGTTGCCATGGTGACTGATTGTCGAAGAGGAAGTGACCTCATTGTTCCCCTGCTGGCTGTATCGGACTCCTGCAAAAACAAGGCCAAGTGCAGTGTATTAACAACCCCTATCTGCCATAAATAGGGTTGCCAACTGTTTAATTGCACAAACCGAAACACCCTTGCCCCACCCCTGCCCCGGCCCTTCTCAGAGGCCCCGCCCCCCTCACTTCATCCCCCCCCCCCATCCATCGCTCGCTCTCCCCCACCCTCACTCACTTTCACCAGGCTGGGATGGAGCTGAGGGGTCAGAGTGTGGGAGGGGGCTCCAGGCTGAGCCTGGGGTAGGGGATTGGGATGCACAAGGGCTGTGGGGTGCGGGAGGGGGCTGAGGCAGGGGGTTGGGGTGCAGGAGGGGATGAGGGGTGCAGGCTCCGACCGGGCGGTGCTTACCTTGGGCGGCTCCCAGAAGCGACCGACATATCAGCTCCTAGGCTCAGGGGCGGCCAGGTGGCTCTGCACGCTGCCCCTGCCTGCAGACACCGCCCCTGCAGCTCTCATTGGCCACGGTTCCCAGCCAATGGGAGCTGCGGAGTCAGCACTCGGGGCGAGGGCAGCGTGCAGAGCCCCCATGGCCATCCCTGCATCTAGGAGCCAGAGGGACATGACGGTCACTTCCAGGAGCCATGCAGAGCCAGGGCAGGTAGGGAGCCTGCCTTAGCCCCTCTGCACCGCTGACCGGACTTTTAGCGGCCTATTAAAATCCCCCAGATTGGTTTCAGTAGCCTCCGTGAGATCGATTCCGGGAGACTCCCGGCCAATCCAGGAGGTTTGGCAACCCTAGTCAAAGCATTTTCATTATATACGGCAGGTTAAAACAGCAGCAAACAATCAGTCAGCATGATATGGTGACGTTTCTGGGGAGAAAAAAGGACATTTTTCATGGCTTTTATTTAAAATAAATAATAATAATAATAAAAAAAGATGCCAGGGATAAAACTCTTCCGATACCGCACTGTCAGAGACATCTAGGCATCCGTTACCAAGGCAGCCATGATAGTTCATGATCTTGTTGCTCTGTGCCTTTGTTACTAGTCTTCCGTGTGCGCTTGCAAAAACACCAGGCTTCATTACTGGTGTTTTCTTACAAGAACCACACAAGATGGGCTCAAGCGGGATCTAGATTCCTAACACTCCAAAGCTCACGAGAAAGAGCTCTTCAGAGCCAGAAATTTGCGTTGGGCCTGTTTTATCTGAACCCACAATGTTTGAGGCAGGGGGAAAGTTGGGGGTAAGTTTTGGGTTTGCTTCATCTCTCTAATCACTGACAACAAAAGCAGTGAGAGCAAGACATCGCGAAAGGGGCTTGAAATCTTTTGCGCCTTAGTTCTGCTCAGTTGTGTCTTCTATATCCAGGGCCGGCGCAACCCATTAGGCGACCGCGGCGGCCAGATCTTCGGCCGCCCCGGTCGTCGTTGGTATTTCAGGGGCGGGACCTTCCACTGCCTCTGTCGGGGGCGGCATTTCGGGGGCAGGACCTTCCGCTGCCCCGGTCGCGGTATTTCAGGGGCGGGACCTTCCGCCGCCTCTGTCGGGGGCTGCATTTTGGGGGCGGGACCTTCTGCCGCCTAGGGCGGCAAAAAAGCTGGCGGCGCTCCTGTCTATATTACTTAGAATCTGGGTCTCAGAGTGGTTTTGGTTTGTTTCGCACTTACTTTCTCAGCTCTGGTTTGAATCAATTTAATTTGCTTAGCATTTGCTTTTAAACGTCTCATTTTGATGGCACAGACGTAGGAATTCTGAAGTAAAGGCAAGACTGTTTGGGCTGCTCATTCACATGCAGTTATCCATAATGCTCTTCCTTCTAGCAAACAGTTATTTCAGAACCATGTTAAAGAGTCGGAGAAAACCGGTAATGCACGGAATCCGGTGCTACGCGCTTTGCTAGCCAGAATTGGGGAATATTTCTCCCCTGTCTTCCTAAATTCAGGTTAGGGCAAAGTTTCCAAGGTGCCCTAAGCCAGGTCTTAATAATTGCACCTGCAATTTGTTTTTCATAATTATTTACATGTGTAAATCAGACAGTTGGATGTCTCGCCCCCCCAATTTGTGCATGCAAGTGCCATTCCTATGTGCAAATGCAGCATTTTGCATGCAAAAAAAGCCAGCAACCAAAACGCAAAGGGCAACTGTAAACCACGTTGGTTTAAAATATGTTGCTGTTGTTGCATTTGGATTTGCTTTTACACCACCTGTTCTTTTAGACAGGTTACCCACTACTCTGCAGTCACACCATCTATTGCATTAGATCAGTGACAGGCAGAAGGAGAGTGCTCAGAATATGCGCAGCACGGTTTAAGCCTGTCTAATTGCACTTTATGCAACATGTATTCGTTGCTGGGCTGAGAGGCGTTTCAGGGCTGTAAAACCCTTGATGGAAAGCTTTTGTGCAAGGGACACCTTTCTACAGATGTTTACAACCTCCCTCCCCCACAACAGTAAAAGCTAGAAAGCCAACAAGAGAGAAAGTACACAATGCGTGCTGACAGGCTGGCATGCACCCAGGAGTCAAAGGCCCCGCGTTTATTTTACTGTCAGTCAAAGTTCTGTCCCCAAATGGGTTGTAAAGACAACCTCAGCGGAGAAAGCCAAAGCTAGTCAAGGACTCGCAGGGAAGCACATGGAAAAACGATGTCACCTCTGATCTAGTCCCAGCTGCTGTTATTTAACTGCAGACTTGACGGGAGGCCTGGGGACCGACACAGGAAGAACCCCAGCACTCACTTCCCAGATTCCCCTGCACCCAGTTCTTATGTCACTAAAAATGTTTTTAATTTTAGTCCTGGTGCAAGTTGCCAGGCTGGCGCCCTGGTGACTCAAGGCCTCTATTTATCAGCACAATGGAGAGTGGCCGAACAAGATTCACCACCTTGTTCCACCTATGACCACCCCTCTCCCTGTGGCTGGGCGATCTCTCAGGGCAAGAGGGCAAATTCAGTTTTTGGCCTTGCTATCTCGGACTCTGATCCTGAGGTGAGATCTGTGCAGATGTACCCCAACACCGTCCAAGAGCACCACTGGCTTCAATGGGGTCTGCGTGGGTGCAAGGGTCCACCCACTGGGGAGCCAGTTGCAGTGTGCCCTTCACCCTGGTATCTGGGCCTCACTGGTGAGACAACCCACCAACGTGCCAAAGAGAATTACTTGTGATGATGTTTTTAATGACATGGACACTCTCCCCACTGTAACAGGATAGGAACCCCCTCCCCTCAACTAGGCTACAACTGCAAACAAGGTATCGTACTCAGGAATTTATCAGTGTTTATGACAACGTTTAAAAAATGGCTGACAATCAGGGCCAAAAATTAACTTCAGTTTTCTGAGTGAATATCGGGGTTAATATTGGAGAACAGGAGGACAGAAAAAAAGCACCAAATAAGAGAAAAATAAGAGTATTGAAAGTCAAAGCAGTTTAATGTATGGTTTACATACATTAACAGTACGTACACATATGTACACACATCCATGCATGCATATGTATCTTCCACTACATTGCTTTACTTTAGCAGACGGCCTTGCATTTACACTTCGACTAACTTATTAGGAACACATTACCTAATGTTACGTATTGGATTTCCTTACCATAATCAGTATTTTCATCTACTTGCGTGGTCTAAAATTTGGGTGAAAACCAGTAAAAACCAAGAGTCTCCTCTGCAATCGTGACTGCAGCTTGAGTTGACATACCTGAGCTAGCTAGCCTGGGTCCCAGAGCAGCGAAGCCATAGCAATCCATGCTTTAGCATGGGCTAGCCAGCGAGTCATTACCCAGGGTTCTGGACGGGCCACGCTGAAGCCTGTGCTGTTACAGCTTCACCACTCCAGGACCCAAGCTAGCAACATTAAAGCTAGCTCAGGTACACCTACTCAAGCCCCAATCAGGTCCTGTGATTGCAGCATAGACATACCCACAGTTATAGCTATAGATACATCTGGACACTCCTGTCCTGTACTGGTTTGGACTGCGAGGTGAGTGAATCTGTGTCCCATAAGATGACTATTCCGCCCTTCTGCCCCCCCATCTCCTGATTCTCTCAGCTATCGAAAAGTCTTCCTAGCAGCCCAGTGCAGTCTGGTTCTGACTTCCCTTCCAGGCCTTTATGAATCACGTTTACCCTCTGGACTCGGTCCTGGGACACTTATGAGTAACAGATCGTGTCAGGGAAATAAAAGAATGACAGCTCCAGAGGGAAGAGGACATCTCAGCCCATCAAAGTCTACACGCACCAACGATCCAGTCTGGAGTCAACACAATGCTTCAGTATAAATATATTTAATCTGGCTAAAAAAATCCCCTGAATTGATAACCATAGGACCTGCAGTGTGTCACTGGAAGGCATCTACAGCAGATCACAAATAATTAACTGAGGAAACCCACTGGAAACAAAAGCCGCTTTTACAAGGCCGCCTTGACAAATGCGGCATAAAAGCCATTTATTATAAACAGTCAAGCACTACATATAACAAGCAGGTTTAAGACACTCTCTTGGGAGATAGAAGTGACTGCTTGTGACAGGTACAGGACCGACAGCCCTGCAGCCTCATTGCCTCTGTCTGTTCACAGAACAGATGCATCTCTGCTGCCCAGGCTGTAATTGCCTCGCCATTGTTCCTCAGCCCTGACTGAGAGGAACAACACCTTGAAAGGGTCTGAAAGGGGTTCAGTCCCAGGGCCCGTTCCATCCTTAGCCTCTGTGTTGAGACCCCAGTAAGAATGTGAGTTAGCACCAGCTGAGATGCAGAGTCCCATCCAGTAAGAAACTGGAGTGAGACCACCAACTCATTCACACAGGCCACCGCAAAGCTTTGAGATGTGACGAATCTTGACAACATAGCATCTGTCATTGCCAAGAATTCGACAGGTTCTTACAAACATCTTTGAAAGGCTCCAAGTTAGAGCTAGGTGACATTTTTCAGCCAAACATTCCCCCCTCCCCACCCCCCAACTAAAAAAAAATAAAATAAAAATAAAATCCAGATTCAGGTCAACTGCAATATTTTGCAAATTCACCAAAATCGTCTCAGTTGATAATAACTCCCTCCCCCCCCAAATCCCCCAAGACATTGAAACATTTTATTTTGACATTTTCAAGATGAAACATTTTGATTTTGCAATTTGAAAAGACCTTTTGTTTTGTAATACACTTCCATTTCATTTAAAAAATGCTTTAAAAAGCTCAAAAACCAAACAAAACATTTCGGTTTTTGGTCGAACAAAACGCATCATTAGCTCTAACTTTTTTTTTTTTTTTTAATGTTTTGTTTCACTGAAAAGTTCAAAAAAATTTCATTTTGGGTTAACATTAAATATTTTGCCCTCAATTTTTCAGAATGGCCAGCAAACAAACAAACAAAAAAAAAATCAGTTATTTGTACAGCTCTACTCCAAGTCTCATTACCATCCTGCCCCGCCCCCAACCTACCTACCTTCCTTTCTTAATGACCTTGTGCCACCGGGAGGGCTGTGATTGGGAGCTATGGACGAATTGTAGCAGCTTTGCCAGGACATGTCACAGCATCGTATGATGGCTACACAACATCTCAAATCCTGAATCTCACAGATACTGAAGTGACAAGGAGTTGTGAAAATATCAGGCTCTTCTCATGTGAGAAGGACCGAAGGAAATCACCACTGTCCTAAGCATTTAGGGCAGCTTAGTGGCAGCCCCGTGTAAATTAGAAAAATAAGATTCCCTACAGTCCACGTGGAAGGCAGCTGCCCAGCTGCCAACTCTAAAATGTTCAATTTGCAGACACATCAGGTGGCTTAAGTGCAGCTCTGGAAACCTAGTAGATTTCTTTGTGAGATTTCTGATACTCCTGCTTCTGGACAGAACCTAGCAGTACAGATGTAGCAAAAATGAAAGATAACGGGGTGGTTGGGGATGACAAGGGAACTTATACAAACTTCACAAGAAATTTGAAAAAGTTTGGGCAAAGTTTCACGTTGGTCATTATTTCAACCAAGGGGAGAAAAGGTCCAAGGGTCACAATGTGGGTTAGTTCAACCACAAGTCAGTGGGCTTGATGCAGAAATCAGTGGGTAAAAGTCTAAGAACTAAATGATCATCAATGGTTCCTTCTGGCCTTAAAAAAAAATAAAAAAAAAAAATCTATGAATCAATGGTGGATTATAATTATCTGACATGACATTTTTCCTCCTGAAGGATCCCAAAGCACTTTAAAAATTAGCATAGAAATGTAGGGTTGGAAGTCAACTTTAGAGGTCATCTAGTTCATCACCACCCACTGAGGAAGCACCGAAATGACACATATGCACCCACCCACCACCTAAATGCAACCACCTCTGGAGAAAATCTGTATGATTCTTCAAACACTGCCAAACCAACGAGTGCAGAATGAACATGAAAAGGCCTCTCTCTCTTTTTCTTTAGATGTTCAGCGTCAGCTGGTTAAACATGTTGAACAGTTAGGAATCCTCCTGTGATGACTTTGGCTCCTGGTTTTTCCCCAGCAACTCTCCCATCCCTGATAATGGAAGAATGTTCTTTGGCAGGTAGACATTTGCCAGTCTGAGTGACTGTCCCAGGCACGAACCGGGTAAACATTACTCAACTAAAGCACTGTCACACGCATTCTTGTCCTGTATTCCTAACCTCATGCAAAGTGTGTTCCAACTGCTGTTGGGTCAGAAAATCTGACAAATTATTTAAACAATGGGAGGGGAGATAAAACCAAGAAGGTTATAAATGATAGACAGCTCCTGTTTTCTTTAGTAGGAAGCAAAAATACAATTTGGATCCTTATGGAAAAGCCCCATCTAACTTACTAGGGAGCAAACCAATAACGTTTTATAGAAATGTAATAGGATTCTATAGAAATTACTCTAAAAACCTGTAGTATTTTATAGAGAATGAGTGTCTAAGAGGTTTAAGAAATACTATAAAATTCTGCAGTAGGGATATTATTCTCTGTTAAATCCTAGACAGTTGTTTCAATCTCTATTAAATATAGTAGGGTTTTTCCACAAGGACTGATTCTGTTACAAACACAAAAATCACAATATTTCCAACCCTGGGTCACAAAAATCACGTGTCGCCCCCCCAAATAATATGATTGGCTTAAAAATTATATATTTTTCTAATGATGCATTTGGGGTTCTTTTTATTTGCCTTCTGGTTTTTGAGCCTTTAGAATTCATATTTTCAAGCTTTCTTCTGCCCCGTGAGGGTGAGAAGTTTTGTTTTAAGTAAAAAACAAAAAACTGAGACTCTCACATAATCACAAGACTCCAGGTGCTGGGGCTTTAAAAAAACACCAAATCTTGCAAGACTCATGATATAATAATGAGAGCTGGCAACACTGCATCCACAGGTGGTAAGAAAGATGGCAGTCTTGACATTCATGCTTAGTGGAATTTTTTAGATAGGTTCAAGGGAGAAAGAGGTTCTACAGCTTGGTCAATTTCAGAGAAACAGCAGCTTTAGCTGTGTGGAAAGTATCTACATGGTGAGGAAGTGAATAATTGCTAACATTGCACTAGGGTCATGTCTACACGACGAGTTAGGGCTGTGATTCCCTTGCTCGTGTATACATACTTGTGGAAGCTCGCTGAGAGCGAGCATGAGTATAAACATCAGGATAGCTACAGAAGCACTGGTTGAGGCAGCAGAAGCCTGCCTGAGCATGTAAAAATCCACCTGAAACTGGTGGGTATCCAGGCCTCCGCTGCCACTACCCGGAATGGCTACATTTATATCATTATTTATACTCCAGCTAGCTTGCCGAGAGCTAGCAGGAGTATGTGTCTGTGATGAGGACAATCATACCTCTAGCTTTTAGGTGGGTCCTGCACCACTGAAATAAAGTGTAAGGTGCAGCCAGGTGATCTAAGCATGGGACTAACTCAGTTCTTCTCTTGGCTCTGACAAGGCTTGTCTTACTGACCTTTGGGAAGCCACTTAACTATTCTGCCTTGGATTTCCCCTTCCACTCAATGGGGATAATTACTATCAGTTATACAGCACCAATGTTAGGCAGATACTTTCACTTACTTAGGTGGATTAAATATGTAATGTCTGTAAAACACTGAAAAGTGCTGGGATTATTAATTATTACACCTCTACCCTGATATAACGCTGTCCCCGGGAGCCAAAAAAATCTTACCGCGTTATAGGTGAAACCACGTTATATCGAACTTGCTTTGATCCGCCAGAGTGCGCAGCCCCGCCCCCCCGGAGCGCTGCTTTACCGCATTATATCCGAATTCGTGTTATATCGGGTCGCGTTATATCGGGGTAGAGGTGTATTATTAACAGTGTCCCCTAAATATCTTGATTGGCTTTTAGCACCCAAGAGTGCTCAGTAGTTTCAGAGCAGAACACCGAGTTCTTAGCTATGTTAGTATAAGAAGCCTAGTAGAAGATAGCCATATTTTATGCTTTGCCCAGGCAGCCTCCATGCTCATAAGGCACCTTCCACACCCATTCACCCGCTCACTATTTTCTCCTCACATGCTTATTGAAGGGTTTTCACAATGCCCCACAAGAAGTGAGTTTGTAACATAGTTTGTGCAAACAGGAAACACAAATCCATGCTCAGTCATCCCCACCCAGGGATTGCCCAGCACATCCAGGCTAAAATGTTCTAGGAGTGGCTATGGATTTTGAGATCCCTTAAAGGGGCTGGATTGTCAGAGCGTGGGTGCTCAGTACTTCCGGAAAATCAAGGCCTTTAAGTGTCTCAGATTGGGCACCCAAAAATGGAGACATCCACAATCACTAATCATCCCCTTTCTGAAAAATCCTCCTTCTAGCCTGTAAACGGTTTGAAACAGGGACTGTCCTATGGCTGACCCCATTGGAGGTGTTCAAAGGACACATGATTCATTAGAATCCTAGAAACATAGGGCTGGAAGGGACCTCATCTAATCTATCCCTCATGCGCTGGTAGAATTAAGTATGCCTAGACCAGTGGTTCTCAAACTTTTGTACTGCTGACCCCTTTTACACAGCAAGCCTCTGAGTGCGACACTCCTTATAAATTATAAACACTATTATAAAATGATGGAGGTGAAGCGGGGTTTGGGGGTGGCAGCTGACAGCTCGCAACCCCCCATGTAATAATCTTGTGACCCCCTGAGGGGTCAAAACCCCCAGTTTGAGAACCCCGGGCCTAGACCATCCCTGGCATATATTTCTCTAACCTGTCCTTGTGTTTGGGATGGCGCTGATTTCCTGTGATCTTTTGGAAATCCTGTGATCTTTGCCATCAGCTAGAAAAATCAAAAGCTATCTTGCAAACACAGCAGCTGTTTTCTGCCCCAGAACGTAATGCTTTCCTCTTGCAAAGGCTTGGGACAGAGAAGGCCCTCAGAGATCTTCCTAATATAGTCAGAGTTCATGGTTTATGGAAAGGTCGGACAGCTTTTGTAAAGCTGGATCAATTGTTCCCTCTCCCCCCCCTGTAGTTCCACAGCTTGAAGTAGCTCCAGTGTAAAGAGATTTATTTCTCCCCCGTCTTCCCTCCCCACCACCCCACTGCAGCCTGCGATGATTGGGACCTGCATAAGAATCACTGTCCATGGGCTTGTGCTATCCCCATAATATAAAAGTCTGTTTATTGGACTTGGCTATTGTTTGGCCACCAACTTGTACAGCCTGTGAAATGTTTTATTGGCTTTTCCATGTTTTCTAGGCCAACTAGCCCAGCATCAGCTCCAGCCCAACCACAAAAACTTCAGCTCCTGATGGCCTTTAACCACAGGCTTTTGTTAGACTAAGGCCTGAAGAGGCAGATTCCTTCAGCACTAGGTTTGACTCAGGATAAGCAGCCAATTCAATGACCTACGAGAAGGAGCCCAGCATAGGCAAGAAGCTTCCCACTGCTGAAGATTTAAGTAAAGGCGGCCATCAGGTGCAGGTTACGAGACATAGGTGGTGGCAAGGATTTGGGGGATGCTGGACTCCACACTCAGGGTCATAGGACTGAGTTGAACCCTGAGGTGGGGAATTTTCCTGTCTCCGTTTTGCTTAGGTAACTCATTTTACCCAGCGCTCATGTCACTCAGAAGCCTGGAGCTTCATGAGCCTTGGGGAGCTTGGGGGTGGAACCTGGGTTTGCAATGGAAGATGGTGAGTTTCACCTGGCTTTGAACATCCCACATAGCTCCAGCAGTGCATTTCAGGTCCCAAGAGGAGACTTCACCTCTGAGCTACCACGTCAGGCACTTATTCTTACTGGTAAGAGGAAGAGAGCTATAATCACACAGATTACTGTCGGTGATGATCAGATGATTATTACTCTCTGGTTGATCCTGTGCTTTCCTGTCCCAGGTGGAGAAGAAATAAAAGTATCTGCCTCCAGCACAAGGGGCAGATCTTGCTTCCCTTCCCCACCTCTTGCAGGCATCGGAGACCTTGTAGGCAGCAGAACGGGGGTGGTTCTGATGTGCAATGGGGCTAGCAGGGAGGGAGTCTGTATCTTATGTGCAATATGGAGCTGTGCTCTGTGGACTTTCCTCCCATGCTGGCAATCAGAGGGGCTAGGGGTTGAGGGGCAGAGCTTCTGGATCAGTACCTGTGTGGACTTGCCAGCCAAGCCAGTCCCCCCTCTACAGGGAGGCCTGCAGCAGTAAGAACCCTACAACACCCTTAAGGCGGCAGTAAGGTCCCTCGCATATGGCTCACTTGCTCAGGGCCAGGATTTAGCCCTACAAGCTGTAAAACTCTGCTCATGTCTCAGAAGCAAGGAAGCCCCAATCTGTCTCTCCTTCCTGAAGCCATAGCCTTGAAATAGCAGCAGGATAACAAACACAGAGGTCAATTCCTCAGGCACCACAGGAATCCCACTCTCTGTGGCCTGGTGCTGCCACCTTAACTCCCTTTAAAGAAAGCCCAGGAGCAGAGAAGTGCAGCGCAGCTCTGCTCTCCTGGCCGGATCCTTTTGCTACATTTCACATACACCAGGCCTGAGGCAGCAATCCAGTGCGCCACTCAGAGGACATTCCACACGGTCGCCTTCCGCGTAACCTCTCAGGTACACAGGCCGCTATTTTAAAATAGGATGGAGGCCCCAGCCCTCACACTTACTGACCCCCCTTTTCGCTAACAGAGCCACAAGCACTGCCACGTACGTTAGATCCACACCAAAATCCAGTCCCCACCGACGTCCGTCCTCTTCCATGGGAGTTGGATCCCACATTAAGGTACTGATCTTGCAAGATACAGTGCAGCAACAGGGGGAGGGAGCCTGAATAAATAGCAGTGAGAGCTGGGCTTCTGGTCCGAATAGTGCAGAGAGTGAATAGGCCCAGGCTTTATGAGAGTACCTCCTTAATCAGACTGTTATTCAGATACTGATTAATTCAGTGGTCCCCAACCTTTTTCGTCTGGCAGGCGCCAAAAAACAAAACAAAAACCTGAGCGCTGCCGGCGGGCGCCAAAAAAAAAACCCCAAAAAACCCTGAGCGCTGCCGGCAGGCGCCAAAAAAAAACCCCAAAAAACCCCGAGCGCTGCCGGCGGGCGCCAAAAAAACCCCCAAAAAACCCCGAGCGCTGCTGGTGGAGCAAAAAAAAAAGAAAGACAACTGCTACGTGGGCGCTCTTAGACCCCCCGGCGTTGGGGACCCCTGGATTAATTGCTCTTCCTTAGTTTCACTATAGGAACCCTTATCTAATAGAGAACCAGCTGATCAAAGCCCCCCAGCTGCTGGATTAATTTTGATCATTATCATCTCACCTTAAAAGGTCTGCGATCAATCTCCCTCCAATACCCCCCTATGGCCCATCACAGTAGTTGCATGGTACCAGAATCCTTTTGCAGGTTAGTCTGTGACGGGCTCCCTCAACCCCAGCACTCACTCCCTCTTGTGGTCCCATCTGACCCTGAGGTTTATGGCTTTTGGGACACAGTGCTAGATTTGTTTATTTGAGCCGGGTTTCTGCTGTGTGTGAGTATCTGGGAGGGGATTTATTGGTAGTGGTGCAGAATGAATTTCTGTGGGGCTTGTGACGGGTAATAGCCAGAGATTGTTTGGAAGATATTTAAATACGGAGCCCACTGTTATGTGGGGGGAGAGAGAGACGTTACTGAATAGGGATCAGAAAAATGTGTCTCCCCCAAAATAGGATTTTGGAGTTGGAGGAAAGAGCACAAAAAGAGCAACTGCAACCCCTAATTGTTTTGGGGAGCAGGAATTTTGAGGAGCAGGAATGCTGGTTCTCTTACAATTTAGGAACCAAATGGATATTATTTGGTTGAAAATTTTGCATACTTGATTTCTTTTAGTCTCCTGGGCTGGGGAATTAATGTATGGCCAGTTTCAGTTGTGGGTGAATTTTTTATGGACTGCGTATAACTCCCTGAAAACAAAGGCTGACCATGCAAATGCTGACACCACTAGAAGGCACTTTTGTTTGAAGCTTCACCGGCTTCAAAACAAAAACACCCCATGAACTACAGGCGGTGTCTGGACCCCAAACCTAACATCCTATTTTGGACAAATTACCGTAATATGATCTGCGTTGTTTCTGTGGTGGAGCTACCTTGATCAACATGGACAAAACAGTTTGCAAACATTTCAAATAGTGAAGTAGCCAGCGAAATGGGACCAGCTAAATGGAAAGGTTTGGTTTTGCTTTTCAAATGGTTATATCTTAGCCAGCGGCCCTGCTTTCAGCTGCACTTCGGGCTAGAGGGCAAAAGTGGAAAAAGCCTTCTTCCCTTTCAGATTTCCAGCTCAAAAGTGAATTGAGTGAAACATTATTTGCTTTTTGGGCTGCCACTCTAATTGTCTTGAAAGTGTTAATTTCGCTAAGTTATAGGGTGCATAGTTTATATCCATTATAAACCTGTTTATGGGGACGAGACCCTCCCATTCTGCTGGTGTCATAAAGTTCTAATTACCCCCAATAAAACCAGAATGGCTTCTAACAGCACACTGTATGGACCTAACAGGACAATGAACAGAACAGTAAAATATTGCAATTGCTGGGCAATGCCAGTTGTATACCTCTGGCATTAGAATCTAGAATTGGAACCAATGGAAGTAACCCAAGGTTATAAAGAACAACTTGTAAGATTCACATAATAACTGAAGTGATCAGAACCAACTTCGTACTGATAGGCCTTTGGAGAACAAGTACGAACCGCTTTTTGCGTCCAGATATTGTGATCACCACTTGTACCAAAAGGAATTCACGGGTATGCTACAATTTTTGTTTTTTTATCGTGATGCAGCTCAGCTCAGTTTGATGCATTAGAGGATACAGGGCTAGCTTCTTAGCTGGCGTAGCGGCACTGGATTTGAATGGCATATGTCTAGTTACACCACCTAATGATCTGGCCTTGACAATACTCCCTGCTGTTTGGATACTGATGGTTTTCTGTGCAGCTTGCTTAAGCTGGCTGACTTGAACTGCAAACACACCTCCCTAGATGACTGGCTCACCAGTCACCAACCGTGCCCACATTAGTTATGTGGATGAGATTCAAGCAGGAAGAGCTGACCGTGAATAGGGAAGTTTTAAAATTATTGCTCACTCTTTACTTGTTCTGTGCCATTCTTACAGAGCCCAGTCCTAAGCCAGTCAATGAAAAAGACTCCCATGGATGTCGGGGAGCTTTGGATCAGACCCACTGTTAACAGGAACTTGTCAGTGTCCAAGGCACACCACGACATTTTCAGGGCCTCTCTCGTTACACTCTGGTTTAATCACTGGCTCTGTGTGATCTGATGAATCTCACTCACTACAAGTGGGATAAGAGATCAACTGTAGAGTTAACGCTGAGCTGGATAATAGAAGCTCAGTTCTCCCCAAGAACCAATATTTGCTCCTGTTTCAGGTGGTATTTCAGGCTGTAGCATAGATGCTGGGGGGCTAATGTTTATGAGTGTTTGCTAAATGACCCGACATTGGCTTCCATGCACTGCACCCACGCAGACTATTCTCTGTTTCTGACTGTATGAACCAGCTCTGCACAGGCCCCGGGCTGTATTTGGGACATACTGTGTGTGCCTTTTCTGGCTGCTTCCAGGTGCCAGCCTGCATGGGACCCAGTGACACACAGTTGCCTCATTTGTGAGTAGGCACGCCCACAAGACCAGCTCTTGCCTTGCTTCTTTGTATGCAAACCCTAGAGTCTGACTAGGTTATCACGTGAAAATTGACAGCAGAATGCTTTGAGCTTTATGCTGGTTAATCTCGTCAATATCCTGATTGTTTTCGGGACTCTTGAAGATAAAAATGGCATAAACCCAGCGTCTATGGGAAGGCATTGAGTTAACAAGATAAAACAGTCTGACCTTCAAATCAAACAGACAATGGAGAACACTGATAAATGCGCTATAGGAAGGGACAAGTTCAGGAATTAGAAAAATCCCTTTATGATAGTAGTTGTGCTATTTAAATAGGCTGTAAAATATCCATCTCTGAATAATTAAAAACTAGGGTTAAGGGTTAGATGGATGGATACCCCCAGAGGATTTCAGGTATGTATTTATTTTGATTTGTTTTTTTTGTTTTTTTTTTAAAAAGGGCCCTCTAGGCACTAACCATGGTACTCACACTCCCTTCATTGAAGAATACAAATCATCTCTTTTTAACCAAGATGTTATACATAGGAACGATTTTGCCACTGCTCCATACATTCCAATCCCAGTATTTCCTGTCCATAGAAGTCATTTGGAGAGGGAGGCTGGAGGAGGAGGGCTAGGAAGTGGGGGCTGCTGCAGTCAGGCAGGCCATTAAGCTGTTAAGGCATTTAGTGCTCCAGACAGCCCCACACATGGTGCAAGGGCAGTTCAAATCCCAGCATGGACAACCATAGTTGAGGTCGGTGAGACAGCTGGTATGGGGAGCTGCCAGCCAATTGCATCTTGCTGCTTTCTTGCAGGCATTACTCTGCCCTGATTAAAAATGCTTGGGGAAGACGTCACTAACCAGCAATCCAAGGGCTCCTTACAACCCACTGGTATGAGTTAGCAATGAGATCTCAACTGGAGCCCTGAATCGGAGCACCATATGCATTCCTGGAGGGGGCGGGAGGGGAAAGGTACTGTTTGATTTGAGCCCCTGGATCTGAACCTGACCCTGGGATTATGGAAACAATGTTGGATCAACAGTGGAAAGGGACCCATTGTCTGGATCCAATTCTGATGCGTTCCAAGACGGCAGAATCTCCTAAAATTAGGGAGTTGAGAGATTTCTGCCATTCAGGGCCCCAAAAAAATAAAATAAAATAAAAATCACATGAAAGCAACTCACAAGGGGTTTATACTGTTGTATCCAAGCCTGATCTCTGACCTCAATTCAGCCTCAAACCCGAAGCCTAATCTAGATCCACACAGGTCTGTCTCTAGTACCAGCACATCTGGATGTTGCTGTGTCCTCCTTAAAAGCCCCCCACCCAATCAGTTACCAGCGCTAGTCAAGGGGCAGCCCCAGAAGCATGGATCTGGATGCTTTGACAGCCCCCTTCCCACACCCCAAAGATCCCTCTATAGAGGAAAATATTCTTCTTACCAAAAGCCCTTTCCCCACTCCAACCCCCTCCTCACTCTCCAAAACCAGTGTTAAAATCCTACTCCCTATGCCAGGCACCGCACCATCCCCAGACCGAGACCATATATTGCATCTCTCTGCTCTTCTAGGCTGCTCTGTTCATGGGAGTAGGTATGAAAATATGGCAAGAATCCTGCTCTCTGAAGAAACCGGTTTGCCCTTTGCAGACAGCAGTGCCCTTCAGCATAGCCAGAAAGCTGCCAGTCACACATGCGCCCGAGACCCAAGGCCAGCCTTACTCATATCCTGTGCCAATTTCCTCCTCCTTTGAGGAATCCAATCAATATGAGCACCAGTCTCCAGCAAATTCAATCAGTTCCCACAGCCAACCCCTCCTGACCTTTCCAAAGGGGCCTTTCTCCAATTGAGTAACTAGATCAGGGAGGCAGCCATCACTCCTGGCCTGCTCAAAAGAAGCCTCAGAATAGGCTGTCACTGGGGCCTGTATCCCGGGACAGCTCCTGCTGGCTGAGTCTAGTGCTAGGAAAATAAAGGCCTAGGTTTAACAGCCTTCCAGCCTCAAGATAAATGAACATGGTTACAGCAACTGCAGTCCCCCTAATAGAAGACGACAAAGGATGTCATGGAGCGACCCAATACGCGGTGGAAGGATGAGGACACATCAAAGGCAACAAGACTTGTTCAAAGCCCCAGCTTAATTGTCAATTAAGCATGCATCAGGGGGACAATGCCATGACAACGCAGGGCTGCATGCTGGTGTATTATTGTAAAGCCAGGAGGAGAACACTGAAAACAGCTGATTTTGCTGACAATGTGCTTGTAGGGCACCTTGTAAGCAATCAGCCTATGACAGAAGGGCAAACTTTTTCCCTGCCACCCCTATTGTGTGGGACATTCCAGGGTTAGGGTCACATTCTGGTCATCATGTACTTGCTGTATGTGGAATGGATGCATTGCCGCTGGATGAGAAGCAATCCTAAAGCTTTCCTTACGGACGCCTGCTTTTAGACTCGCATTACCATAATACCTTCAGCACCCATTCAGAAGTGCCTTCCATTTAGGTTCTAAAATCTATCCCACCGGCCACTCTGTGCTAAACCAGCATAAATCCAAATGGACTCCCTTTAGCGCCAGTGGAGTCAGCCTGGATTTACACTGGTGTAAAGAAGAGTAGGCCTTGGTCCCAAGTATGACTTGTGTGGTTGCAATGTCTTTGGGAAGCTCTTAATGTCCTAATTTGTGTGTGTTACTATTTGATGCTTGTAATGTAGCCAGAGCTCCAGGCGGGGGTGCAATGGTAAATGCAAAGTGAGAAATATATACCGTAAAATAATTATTTACCTCTCACCGTAATGCGGGCAAGAAAAAGACATGTTTCCAAGGGGGGTCGTGGGACTAAATTCACTGATGTCTGAAAACCACACTGAGATCTTGGATGGACAGCACAGAAAAAAGGATCCACCCGTTCGTTACCTTAGGTGCCCGCTCTGAATGAGGGCAGATCGTTAAGTGATACGTACCAAAGAGATGCATCAGGGAGCTGCTTTACTGAGCATTTAACAGAGAGGGGCCCAAACAGGCCCTGTGATTCTGAGTCTGTACCTAATAACGTTTCCTAGTCCAAACAGCTTCAAAATGTCCCCCATTAACCCCTCTGTGATATTTGCCTTCTGTCTTCCCCCTGCCTTCTCTGACTTTTTGTTTCCTTGCTGACTCCCTCAAGTCCAGCTGATCAACTGCAGCATCCCAGCAGAGATGCACAAATGTGGCACGAAAACCAATCGCTCGCTCGTGTTAATACTGATGCACAAAGTGATCACCTGCTGTCTGACTGACGCGACTGACCTGGCAACAACACGTTAATTTGTAGCATAGGTTAAAGTTCCACGGGTAACCCACTTCCATGTCCGTGGACTCCTGGGAACACACCACAGGCGGCTCAGCACAGAAAGTGGACATTTCACATAGTTAACCAGCAGGGATTTGGAGCAATCAAATTTTTGAATTGCTCTGCTCCGGCTCCGCTCCGGCTCCTGGCAAAAACCTACTGGTCTGTGCTCCAGCTCCAGGCTCCGCCCCAAAGCCAGCATCAATTCATACAAGTAGGAGGCCTAGGGTCCCTGCAAACAGTGATGCAGAGAACAGGAATAGAAAACAAGGCTGTGTGTTCTGGAAAGCAAGTAAAGAAAACCCATACAGTGGATGGAGCGAGCCCATGAATCCAGCTTCTCTCTTTCCCCACCAAGCCCATGGAAGTCCCTCCAGGTGAGCAACCACTCATCTGGAGGGGTTGTGGCTGGGCTCAGGAGAAGCAGAAAATCCCACATGATGCTGCTCTGAGTAGCAGGGAAGGGTGAGACCATCCAAGACTGCCACCCTTATCACTACTACAAGCATGTGCCAAATCTTACCTTCCCCTGTCGCCAGGAGTTAATTAGCTTTGTCTGCAGGTCAACAATGGGGCTCCAGTAGTTAGTGGCTGGGGCGGGGGGGGGGGGGAATGTGCCCCATGTGTTCATTCCCTAGCTAGAGAGACAGTTCTTATACAAAAGTGAAGTTATCTGAGTTAGACTGTAAGAGCCTTAAGGTCAGGGACCATGTCGCACTATAGGGTATCACAAGTAATCTGGACAGACAGCATGGTGCTTTTATCTTTGCCCCAATGCTTAATTTGTAATGAAAGAGGTGCCGGAGCTCAGGGAATTCGATGCTGGGGCTCAAGCGATATTTTTACATTCATAACTGATGCGGCAAGCCCAGAGGTGCCGGGGCTCTGCCCTGCCTGGCCCAGAGGTGCCGGGGCTCTGCCCTGCCTGGCCCAGAGGTGCCGGGGCTCTGCCCTGCCCGGCCCAGAGGTGCCGGGGCTCTGCCCTGGCACAAATTAAGCACTTCTTTGCCCTCATCCTCCTCTTGTCTTACCCTTCGATTGGCAGCTCTCCCGCAGGGATTGTCTATTAGTCTTTGTAAAGCAACAGGTATATCTAAGATGCTATACAATAAATAACACAGGCACCACTACAAAAGTTTTTTTCCTCCTGCTGACAATAGCTCATCTTAATTAATTAGCCTCGTACAGTTGGTATGGCTACTTCCACCTTTTCATGTTCTCTGTATGTATAAATATCTTCTTACTGTATGTTCCATTCTATGCATCATGAAGTGGGTTTTAGCCCACGAAAGCTTATGCTCAAATACATTTGTTAGTCTCTAAGATGCCACAAGGACTCCTGTGCTTTTTGCGGATACAGACTAACACGGCTGCTACTCTGAAACCAGTAAATAAGGAGGGATTTCCAAGACACTGACTGCTCCTATCCCCTGCCCCATGGATTTTAGGTAGGCCGGATTGCTCTGATTGTTTCTTTATAGCAAAAGAGGAGGATGCTGTATTGTTCAGTGAACCATCAGAAAGACCCAACAGTGAGAGCGGCTGACCCCCACGCGACCCTAGTGCTTGTCAGAAAGCTGCCCTCTTTTATTTGCCTCTTGAGCTTGCTGACTTTGTACTACAGGTACAAGGACAATGGGGATTGTTTTCCCAACAATGCCTCTTGCCCCACACCACTCACTCAAGTCAGGGACTTCTCTGATTAGCCTCCACTCTCTTCTAGCCTTGTGCTTTTCCGATTCCCCTGCCCCACAGTGATTCCGTCTCTGGTTTAAATCTATTTAGAATTCTCTGTTGATTTGCTTTCGGTCCTTCCCCTTTGTTGCAAATCTCAGATGAATGACAGAACAAGAACATGGAAACGAATCCAACTGTGAAAGGGGAAAGAATGGAGAGAGACCTTGATCCCAGACAAATCACCTGGAAAGAGAGAAGTTCTGTCTCCTCAAGGAGTTTACCTGGGATGTGTGGGGCAGAGGAATAGGGCACAGGCAGGGATCTACACTGATCTTTCATGGTGGAATCAGTTCTCAGTTCCTCAAGCCAGCCTGCTCAGACCAAAAGACCATAAAACACTGTTGCTTTTTTCTGGCTGGGGCAGGGAGGAGGAGGACAATTCTGTGCGTTGCAAGTAAATGGTCACCCCGACACCAGAGTGGAGGCCAAACCATCCCTTCCTTCCAGAGCTCCTCACCCAAGTCTTCAGCATGCCAGGGGATCGTGCCAGCGCAGCAGAGGCTACCCTATAGGGAAGAGCTGAAGAGCTATGCAGCTGGTAACACCCTGCCCTCTCCAGCGAAACAAAGCACAGCACACATTAAAATCCAGGTGCAGCTTTCATAGGATGGGCTATTCTGAAGGGCAGGGGGGTGGGCCTATGCCAACCAGCTACCATCACAGGCAGTCCCCTGCATTATTCTAACACAGCCCAGCACAGGGCTCAGCCACGCTGTCAAAGGGCCAAGCTGCGCCAGCAGGTTGGCAAGTCTGCCAAGAGAGCAGATCTGGGCTTAAAATCTCTTCCCATGCACCTCCCTCTGGGGTGCGGCTAGTTGACAGCACAGCAGCCACACACACACCACCGTCTGTACCCACAGTAGCCGCGTAACCATATTCTGCATTTCCTCCTATGTGCTCCCTGTGCCTTCCAGCCAGTTCAACTCAGAAGGACACGTGCGAGGAGAAGCGTTTGTTAACCCCAGCTGAGGAAAAACAGGGCATAGAGTAGTGAAGTGACTTGCCCAAGGTAGAGCAAGGGAAAGAACCCAGGTTTCCCAGACTCCCAGCCCAGGGATCTTCCCCACAAGACCATCGTCTCCTCCTTCCTGAGGAGGACAGAGACAGGCGCCCTTTTGGGGGTGAAGGGTCGCTATCCCGAGGTGGAGTGATGTGCTAGTGAGGCAGAGGAGGGCTTTTAGAGCCTCGATCTGCAATCACTGTGGCCTGGGTGTCGAAAATCACAGCCACCACCCGCTGGCCCTGGGAAAGGAGTCAACGGCTCTTCACTGAGTGGGGCTGGGAGATCACTGCTGGGTTTGGGGGAGGGCAGGATGCAGGGGGGGAAAAGCAGGGCCTCTGCGCAGTGCAACCCCATCTCATGATCGGTTATGCTGAGGTGGCTCAAAGGATATTGAGTGGCTTAACCTGCTGCTTTCTGAGTATCTGATCAATCCACTCTTTCAAACCCCACTCAGAGCCCATCCTTGAGTGTTTGCTCATGGAGGTTTGTAGACGTGTGCGGTCACAAGGGGTTTAGACTCTCATGGATTAGCTCAACCCTCCTGCCTAGGCCTGAAGCAAATGCAAAATCTCAATGCAAAAAGTTCAAGTCAAATTGGCCACGTTTCACCTAGTTCCAATGCACGATTGTCACCCGCTCCTCAGCTCAGTGGAGACCTGGAGGCTCCACTCCCCGCGGGTTCGGGTTTGTGAATCTTTGTGAGTCAAGACTTGGATTCGTAAGTAAAACCCCAAAGCAGGGGAGTTTCGCATGGTGGAAGTTTGGACAGTGCTTATTTCAGGAGAGAGTGACTTAGCAGCAGTTTGAAGGAGAATTACAGGGGACATTTCACGTAACAGGGAGACAAATTCTGCTCCCAGCTTCGCTCATGCAACCCCACTGATTTCACATCACAGGTCAGATGAATGATTCTTAGGGTCACATTCAGGCATGAAATAAATGGGATGCAAGTTACATATTGGGCCACAGGGGTAGAAAGCATGTAAACTTGCTCCAGTTTGTGTTTAGTGGGTGTGCAGAATGAGTGACTTACACCAATTTGCTATTGCATGGGGACTACGTTCCACCCTGACATAATTGTTGCATTTGCTTACACTCCCCAGTGTGGAGGACGGGGTTGTGTTTTGACAGTGGAACCACATGGCTGCTTTATCTTTCACCCTTCCTATTACTACTGCTATTTATTTGCATTGTGGTAGCACTCTAGGAGTACTGTGGTGCTAGGCGCTGTACAAACACAGAACAAAAAGATGGGCCCTGCCTCCATCGAATCCTTCTTAGTTGCTTTTCCTGCCGCATCCTTTCTTCCCCCAGTAAACTCACTTGCACACCCAGTGAATGCCAAAGCAGTGCAAGCTACACACTTCTTTTCTGGTTCCGGCTAGTGTAAGGAATCAAATCAATGTCATAAAACCAGCAAAAATCAAGAGGTTCCACCTTGTTGAAATCCAGCTTGCAATCAATACATAAACATCAGTAATCATCATCGACTGCTCTTCTCCAACACCTTCACATTCGTATTACGGTAGCACCTAGAGGGCCCAGCTAAGATCAGAGTCCCATTGTACCAGGTGTTTTATATACACATAGTAAGAGAGACAGTCCCTGTCCCAAGGAGTTTAAATAGACCAGACAGATTAAAGCCTTAAACTCTACCACAAGTCCAGGTTTGGAAAAGCACAGTACCACACCCCTGCACTGTACAGACGGGGAATTGATGCACAGAGGGGCAAAGGGACTTGCCCAAGGTCACAAAGAGAATCTGTCGCAGAACCACGAATTAAAGCCAGGCCTCCCGAGACCCAGTCTGGTGCCTTCACAACAAGCCCATCCTTCGTCTTCACAGACAATATTGCAACAAGCCACACAACCACCACCCTGTCACTTAGGGAATCTAGCCCTATTTTACAGACAAGGGAAAAAGACTAAAATCACTCCAGCTCACAGAGACAACACAGCTAAAGCTCCAGATTCCTGCTTCCCACAAGATCACACTTCCCTCCCCACATACGCTAAGAAGCGGTTTGAAAAACCAATTCCCACTCCCCTTTGCGCACGGTTAGGTTCTCGCTTACCTGCCATTTTGCCGGGGGGCGAAGAGCTGGGCTGGGTGTGATGGGGCGAGTTGTGGGACAGCAGGAGGTTCATGCTGTGCGGCTGGCCTGTGCTGTAGGCGTCCATGGCCAGCTTCTGGCGGAAAGCCTCCTCTTTCCGTCGGTTCGCGAACCAGTTGTAGACGCGAACCTCCGTCACCAAGTTGGATCCCAGCCCGTGCGCTTTGGAAGGGGACACTCCTCGCTGGAGACATTCCGCCCTGGGGGGGAATGAAGAGAACACTTTGGAATGGGTCGCCTGCTGCTATGAAGTCCATAATGATACATCGCATTTCCATAGCCTTTTACTGGTTCAAAGCACAATAGTGAGTGCATCCCCATGACAGCTCTGCGCAGTAGGTGGTTAAGCAATACCCCAATGTTACTGGTGGGGAAACTGAGGCAGAATGGGGAAGGGTGACTTGCCCAAGGCCACACAGTGAAACAGCAGCACACCAGCTAGACCCCCTCTTTCACAAGGCATTTTATGTAGGTGTTTATAAGATCCCCCGTCCATGGAGGGTACTTATCTGGCTCATCACCTCTTGGTATTTATCCTCACTACACCCCGGTGAGATGGGGATTACGGCACTGCCCTATTTTACAGATGGGGAACCGAGGCACGGAGAGACGACGTGACCTGCCCGAGGTCCCCCAGGAATTCTGGGTGGGGGAAGAACAGGGAATTGAACACCAGTAACCCAAATCCCCAGTCTAAGGCACTGGGTGACCCTTCCTCCTTGCAGCTGCCGTTCCAAGCCTGGCCAAGACCCATTAGGCCAAAGCAGCATATAAAAAAGTTAATAAAATAAAAGTAAATTCTCAGCGTTTGAGAACCCCAAGGAGCGGTTTGATTTTGCGCTGGGTGTAAAAATGGGCAACGGGTTGGGCTGGTGGTGGAGTGGTTCGGATTTTTCCAGCCCTCCTTAAACAAGGCTAAACTTGGCATTCGGGCTGGGCACAAACCCAAACCCTGTGTGTGGATACCACTGAACTTGGAGAGAGCTGGGATTCGGGCCCCGTATAGGGCCCCGATCCGGCAGAGCCCGTACACGCCTAGTTCAATGGTAAACACTTGAATAGTCCCCTTGATTTCAGTGGAATTGCTCTTGTTAATGTTAGGCATGTTTGGCTCCTCTTCTGGATCAGAGCTTCAATCAACAGAAATACGCACACCAGCCTTGGGGAAGGTCTGATCCAAACCTTGCAACTCAGGCCCATCGCATCTTCTTACGGGGAAGGAAAGAATTTATGCTCAGGCCAGGTCTGCACTAGAAGTGTACCTCGGTATAATGACATCACTCAGGGGTGTGAAAAACCCACACTCCTGAGTGATTCAGTTATACCGACCTACACCCCTGGTGTAGACAGCGCTACGTCGCTGGGAAGGCTTTCCCCGTCGATACAGCCACCGCCTCTCGCGGAGGTGAATTAACTATGCTGACGGTCTCCCGATGCCGCTGCGGCGTTTTAAATGTAGACCTGCCCTCAGAGCGAATCGGGCAGAAGGGAAGGGATGGAACGTCTTTTCTAGGATCCCATAGTCATTTATCCGTGGAGCCAGGCGCCTATTAAGTATAGCAGATTCCCTCTCTCCAACAGTGCCTACTAGAAGCCTAGGACCATAGGGATTTGGGCTCCCTTAGCTTGTTTGTATTTTTAAACAAAGACTCTCCAATTAATTGAGAGACAATGGAGCTGGGGGGAGGACAATATTCTCTTGAGCCAGCTCAGTGCCATTTTACCTGTTACATTCCTCCACTAAGGCTTCCCTTTCCTCCTTGCTAGGGTTCTTTTGCCGGTCGTACGCTTGGTACAAGATTTGTTGCGAGGCAGGCCCCCATTTGAATCGATTCCGTCGCATCTTCTTGCTGGGGGTTTCAGAGCAGGTGTCCTCGAGCTGGCCCGTGCCCTGGTTCTGCTGATTGAACTCTGGAAAGAGAAACAGCAGCTGATCCTGACTGCTTTTGTCTGTCATATTTCCAGAACCCTGGACTGTCTGGTTGAATTCTGAAAGAGAAAGGAGCAGATTTGATCTGGCCTATAGCCACTGTCACTCAGAAAATAACCGGCATTCATATTCATATCATCACATTGTTTCCTTGTGCTCCCCCATCTGCCTCCCTGTATCCACTTGCTGTCTGTTTTATACTGAAATTGTAAGCTCTTTCAGGCAGGGACTGTCTTTCTGTTTGTACAGCGCCTAGCACCAGGGGGTCCTGCTCAGTGGTTGGGGCTCTTAGCCACCACCACAATACAAATAAATAATACATAAAAATAACAATAGATTTTAAGATCAGGAGGAACCATCTAGTCCGGCCTCCTGCATAACACGGGCCAGAGAATATCACCCAGTGATTGCTGCATTGACGCCAATTGCTTTGCTTTGTTTGTTAGCAAAGTTACGTGAACAATTTTGAGACCCAGTACAGTACACACCAGCCACACATACCCCACTGCCATCAATGGAAAGGTCAATACATTTATCCTTGGATGTGTGAGACTGGGGCTGGCTAATCACTTCAGTCTGTGCCATTGATCTCTTCTGCTAAAGAGCCTTAGCAGGACTGCAATTTGAAACAATAGGCAATTTATTTGCAGGCAGCAATCTGGATACCAGCAGGATCAGAGCGGGAACCCACTTCTCCCTGCCTTTCCCAAACCCACCCACGCCCTCACAATGAAAAACATGAAACACAGACTTGTCAACAGCCCTGGCACAAAACCGTGTACGAAGACCGAGGTTGGCACTTTAGGACAACCCCCTGACACCTTTTAATGGACCCTCTCTTGGGTGAGCAGCTCACAGCTGTTTGCAACTTTGATGCTTTTTAGACCCTTCAGACAGGCTTCCCCAGAGTTCCAGTCTCCACACCCCGTCCTGCACTCAGCGACGACACCAGTGCCAATCCAGGATAGCTACTGGCTTCAGTGGGGGTGCTCTGGATTGACACGAATGTAGCTGAGCGCTAAATGTACCCCCTATTTAAATGTTTTATATAGAGCCATCAGTGCACTTTACAGATTATTACCCTGGCGGGAAGGGGGACATAGGGAGTGGCTTGTGGTTAGGACACATTAAAGGAAGGCTGGCAATTTGGGTTCTAGTCACTCCTCTTATCTGTGCCTCAGTTTCTTCTCTCAGCAGGGTGCTGTGAATCACTTCAGTAATGTTTCAGAGGGACTCCGTTGTGCAAACAAAAATAAATAGCCAACCTCTCAAAAATGGAGCCGATATCAACTCGAGAGAAAGGCGCCAAGTGCAATCTCAGGTAAGTCACTCAGTCTCTCTGTGCCTCAGTTCCCCCCAGCGCCCACCATTTGTCTGTCTTGAGGGTGAGCTCTCCAGGGCAGGGATGGTCTCTTATGAGGTGTAGGGGTTCTTCCATCGCTGTAGTAAATCCACCCCTCCGAGAAGCGGTAGCTAGGTGGATGGAAGAATTCTCCGGTCCACCGAGCAGTGTCTACGCTGGGGCATCGCTCAGTTTATTTACATGGCACAGGGCGTGACATTTTTCATAGCTCTGAGCAATGTAGTTAAACCGTCCTAGCGTTGTAGTGTAGACCAGCTCCACGCAAGGCCCTCAAGATGCTACAAGCATATAGTAATAATCAAGTAGCCATGGGCTAATCTGAAAGGGTCAGTTGTTCCACTCGAAGTTCAGAGAAAGCATCCAAGGGATTTGGAAGATTCTCTGGCCAAAACCTCTTAGGTTTGCAAAGCCAGACTGGAAATCTTACGAGACCAGGTTCTCTCCCCGCTGCTCCAAGCTGGAGCCTGGAAGTGCCGAGTCCCAAGACAATGAACAACGACTGCAGGGGGGAAGTTCCGAATTTTTGGCAGCTCTGAGAAGGTTCCGGAGGGCACAGGTCCAGCTTTCCCCTAATATGTGACTTTTCCATAAGCTTCACCTCTCCCTCTTGCGATTGCTGCTAATCTGCGAAATGCCTTCCCATGCCTATGCCAAGACACAGCCGCAGATGCATGTTCTAAAATGATTATGGATATGTATGAGGCTCCCTGAGCGGTGTGGTAGCTCCCTTAATGAGAAGGCACATGCAGGCCATACATATTCATGGCCTGGCTTTCTGTGCCTGCGTGTACTTGTTCAGGGCAGGATTCTGTGAACTTAGGCTAATACATTATGAGTTAGGCAGTCAGACTTCAAAGATCCCCCCCCCCAAATCCTGCCTCTCTTTGTTCCTAAAGAACTCCCCTCCTTTGATACGGCTCCATTTCAAATTAATGGGAAACCAACACACTCCTCCAGCAATAAGGAAGCTTAAATCAACTCGTGTATGCGGCGGGATCGCCATTTCCAAAACCGAACACCTTGGGCAATGCAGCACAGCAGAGGCATGAGGCGAGCGGGTGACCTTCCTTCCACGCCTGCCTGCCACAGAGCTGGGGCCTGTCAGCACAGCCGTAAAGGGAGATTGATGGCGGGTTTTATTATTCTCAGTTTTGCAGGGAAATTCCCTCTTTTTATAATAGCTTTTCCCTTGGGACAACAAGAGAAGCAGAAAACAGAGGCCAAGGTTGGAGCAGGGGGTTGGTTTTTCCCCCTCTAGGTGGATTTTCAAAGCACTGACATTCAGTTTGAAAGACTTTCTGGAGTCCCTAGCTTCCTGAAATAGAGCGATACTCCATCCCGTTGGGAGGACAGGTGCTGAACTACTTTTTAAGACATAGTTTAGGGCCCTGGACTCACATGGATAGCCCCAATTGGATTCAATATGATGAATTGCAGGAGTAAGAACTAATTACATGAGTAAAGTAGAGGTCTGTGGGGCCATTGAACTCAATGAACACAAGCTATATTGGGCCCTTGTAGATTTGGGTTGTTAAAGGAGGCCATAGGAACAACCTGAAACTTTTCTGCATTCTTCATTGCCTAAGGAAACATCAAAATGCAGCACCCAGAAATTTTAGGGGGGTTTGTTTTAAAAAGGGACACCGTCCTTTAAAAGGAATGATGGAGGAACCACTATTGTCCTTCCATATATTGCTACTAACTTAGCCTTAGATCATTAAAGCAAAGAATTTTAAAATGCTAATTAACTTTCCACCACTCGGGCTGGCTGCTTGCTTCATTTCGTTTTGTACTTCATTTCGTTTGGACAGTGACATCAGAATAGTCAATAACTAGGCCACCCAGTCCCTTGCCCCGTCCATGCAGCAAAGTTCTCTTCCTTACTTTCAGCCCATCACCCCCAAGCTACCCCCAAAATCATCTCCCTCCTTCAAACATGTGCAAATTCACGTGCCCCAACTTACCGATCACTTAAAGTTATGCATATTTACTTCTAGGATCTAATCCCATTCACATTGAATTCAGTGACAAATCCCACCAATGGGATCAGGATCAGACTTCATCAGTCGAACCTGCTACTAGTTTTTGTCCCTGGTCTCTGATAGACGCTGTATCAAATGCTTTACTAAGATCCAAACAGGCCATGTTCACTGAGCTCCCTTCACCTGCTGACTCTAATTCTATCACAAAGTAGCCAGTTTCTCTGGCAAGGCCTATTCTCTGTGGGTGAAATTCATCAGTTTCAGCACCGTTTAAAGTCCCACTTAAACCCTTAAGCTTAAGGTTTGCTCAATTGCACTTCTGCACAAGGGTTGGGTCTCACCATAGAAACCCACTCTCATTATTGCTCTTTGTTCCATTAGCCAAGATGTTAAACTTTCTGATTCTCATGCATTAGCACAAGGCTGTAACCACTGGCTTGTAAAACACTGCGGAGGGATGTTTAAATTCAAGCTAAAAAACCCAGCTGATGTCAATGATTTTTTTTAAATTGACAACTATATTTCTATCAATATACTAAAACGACAAGTTTTGTCCAAGGTATTTGTCATTGCCCCTTTAAGAATCCAGGGGAAGATTCCTAACAGCCTGGCAAACATGATCAGAACACTACAGCTAGAGTACTGGAAAATACTGCCCCCAAAAGATTTCCTCAAATAGTCACATTTCTGAAAAAAACAGATTTTCTTCTGGTGTGTTCACGTCCCCTTTTTAAAGAGTTCATTTCCCACAAATACTGCCGCAAATAAGTTCACTGATTGGAACATCCAGGGCAACAGCAAGTTTTAAGCAAGTGTTATAAAAATATTCCGAGGCCCTAATTCAGAAAGATACTTATGCATGTGCCTAACTAAGCACATGACTAACCTCACTGAAGCTGCTGGGACTCTTCATGTCACTTGAGTTTAGGCTCAGCTGGGGGCAAAGAGCACACGTATTCACCCCAGAAATTTGATTCTAAGAGTCACACCCTTGCAATCAGGGAACAAAAATAATATCAGATGACTTATGTGTCCAATCAAATCAGCTTGAATTTAGAATCCTCCCAACAAACGGTTCAGAAACAAGCTACAGACCCAGGATTATTTGAAGAAAATATTCCCCACATATTTGTGAATAATGAATAAATGTGAGAAGCTGCAGACAGAGAGGCAAAAGTCATCTAAATCAGGTGTTCCTTATGAATTGTTTGTCTGGTTCTAATTCTCACACATACATGGGGCAATAAAGTGATTTTAATGGGGGCTACATGGAAGTTGAACATTGCTGCTCATTGGGCTTCACTGTATTTCTTATGGGCTTTTTTTAAAAAAAAGTTGTACTTGGACGCATCCTTTTTTTTAAATTTTATGCAGTAAAGTTACAAACAAACCACCAAAAATGCAGTACAATCCTTTGAGCAATGGCACTACCAAGGAGCTGTGGTGGTCACGTGGACAGCTAAATCGGGACGTTATGCATGCTTCAAGACATGAAATGTTTCAGTAAGACAATAAACTCTGATTTGAGCATGAAAAAGAAAAAAGGATAATTCATTTTCGACCTGCTTCATTTCATTGACGGACTGAGAACATTTGATACAGAAACCACTGAGAGACTCAAGCCCCGATTCAGCAAAGCATTTTATCACCGTTAACTTTAAGCATGTAAATCCATGCCTATGCAGCAAAGCACTACGCACATGCTTGACTTTAACCATGTGGCCCTATTAAATCAGGGGTTTAAAGCCCAACGTGTGCTTGGTTGGACCGAGGTATCAATAGAAACACGAAGCCCCATTACACAGTTACTTTTCAGAGCAGATCTGCACGTTAACGAGCCGCGGCGCGAAGGCTGGAAGGAACATGGGCGTCTAGTGCAGACTACTTACGTCTGAGAATCTCCCTCTGCTTCCGGACGTACCACGTGTAGAGTGCTGCCCGCTTCTGCGTTTTCATGGGTGTTCCCTTGTTGAGGTGCTGGGAGAGGTGAGACTGATTCAGGCCTGTGACATCCACCACCTCCCTCTGGGGGATGTTGTGCTGCTGCATGTAACCTTTGATCATTTTCGCAGCCCGCCAGGGGTCCTCACTACAGGGGGAAACAAACAGTTAGTTTGGTCTGGGGGAGGTGCCCAGGGTAAGCTTATTCCAATGACAAAAACCTCAGGCTGATTGCTAAGAATCTATTACTAATCGGATGGCAGCATTCGGCCTTTTGAATGCATGAGTGAACCCAGAATCCATTACAGGTGGGCACCCAAAAACCCACAACAGGATTTCCTTTCAATTGCCTAAGGTGGGCAGTTTTACTGATGATGGGTCGGCCTCCTTAAAAATCACTCTATCCATGAACCCAGCACAAAGACAGATCCCACCCTGCTCCTCTGGAAGACACTTCACTCCAAAGGGGGGCAGGATCAGTCCCTTAATCTGAATCTGATCCTCTGGTATTTGATCCACAAACGTACTCCTTCCGGTCACATCCCACTTCCAGTAGGAATAACCTCAGCTGGGTGAAAAGTAAATTTGATAATGTAGCCCAGTGGTTAAAGCAAGGGAACGAGAGTCAGGAGTTCTAAGTTCTATTCCCAGCTTCACCACTGTCTAGCCACCTAATCTCAGTCTGGGGCTCAGTTTACTCACTGGTAAAATAGAAATAAAACTTGCTTGCTTCACAGGGATGTTGCAAGGCTTAATTAAGTATTTTGAGATCCATCATCCTTGGATTAAAGGTCCAATAGAAGCATTAAGTAGTAGTAGTAGAAATAGTAATAATAATCACTCCCCTTGATATGTATGAACAACATGTTCCATAATGGGAGTTCCCTACATAAACACAGCAGAGAGTGAAGACTTCTAATTTTGTGACAATTGGACATTTTTCTTTTTTACCTAGCCTCTGTTCTATGCTCTTTCATGCTGCATTAATGAGTTATCCCCAAAAGAACTGAAGATCATTTGGAGTGTTACAGCACAGAACATAGCCTTTGTTGAGACCCAGACCTTAACCGCTTTAAGGTGCTTTACCAATGACATCCAACAATAGCTTTATAATGGTAAATATTTTAGCCCTTCATTAATAGTGAGACTCACAACTTACTCCTAAGCCCTCCTATGATCCTGCTGCCTTCTCCAAAACCTGAGTAAAGAGATAGGCTCAGCAGATGCTTCACAACTCTGGGAGACCAAGACGGGGAAGAGCTTGTGAAAGTTTGCTTCAAGTCAGAGCGGACATTTGGACTTGGGTCTGAAAAGCCCAATTCGGAGGACCTTCAGGGCATGTTGCAAAGCTCATTCCCCCCCAGGCTTTTAAAACCAGGATGGGAGAAATTATAAGCCTGGAGAATTGTAGGGGGAAGAAGGTGATTTGAGCTTCTGAGTTCCCTCTGTAGAAGGTTATATTGAATTGTAGTGCTGCACTTTAATTATAGTTAGATATGAAGACCCCAATTCTTCAATGGATTTAGGCACATGCTTAACCTTATCCACTCTCAATAGTTCCCTTGGAGTCAACTGGGCTACTCACAGTGTGTAAGCAGTGTTGCCAGCTGTTACAGATTTTATCACAAATTTTGTGACATTTATTGTTTTCTTCCCTTAAATTCTCAGCTCCTGGAGTAAGTGATTATGTGAGAATCTCAGCTTTCATTTACAAAAGTTATATTTTTAGCCTTCATGGTAGCAGAGGGAAGCCCGAAAACATGAGCCAAATACACCCTTAAGATTCGAAAACCAGAAGACAAATTTATTATTTTTTAAAATCTGATTATATTTGAGCCACATCTCATGATTTGTAATGCTTGCGCTTTGCAAGTGTATCAATATTTGCAGGATCAGGACCTGATTTTAATGTATTTTTAAATTATTTCCAGGGCACCTCCTTGGCCAGTCATCCTTTTTTGGGGTGCATATAATTCTAACTAAATAATACTGTAAATACATTATATGGTAAATACTGTTAAATCTGCTAAGGGTAGTTGTTGTAAAGACAGGTTAATATGCAAAAATACATTTCAATTATTTAAGATAATTAAGATTTATTTTTATAGACAAGGACAGATGGTGAATTAAAAGGAAGTGCTTTATGCTGAAAAATCATTTTTGATCATGAACTTGGTCACAGTTGTGCACTAAAATAATGAGATATTCTAATATTTTACTTGGAATAACCATCCAACTGCATTTTCAATTCATTGGTTATTTTGGATCCTTCAACTTGTCAAGGAAAAAAAAAAATCCCATAGAGTCTTACCTTGTGTCCTGAAAGTAGCTTGAAAACAAAGCTACTGGTAACCAACATGAAAGTGAGTTCGGAAAAATATTGTTATAATAGTCTACACTTTTCCCTCGTTACCCCTCTAAAACAGTAACTATTTTATTTAAAGAGATGCTGTCATGCCCAATCCTGCTTTCTCAAAGTACTGAAAATTCGCACTGGTTGTTCCGTGTTCGTACAGCACCTAGCACAATGGGGTCTTGGTTCATGACTGGGGCTCCTAGGTGCTATGGTAATAAAAATAACATAAAAAATAATAAATAAAATAATAAAAATAAGAGGAGTTTGGGGTGTATTGATTATGGAATGCAGGATCCAAACACAGTTTAGTAGACTCAAAATTTGACACCCTTCCCCTTAATTTTGCTACAGCCATTAATAAAGTCCCTCAAATTATTTTGGTGACTTTTTCAAAAGGAGTACGTCAGTGACATTTTTCCTACATATTCATTCAGATGACACCAGTCGTCGTGGTAGGTATTATACATACATGCACCTTGTTATTATTGTACTAGTGCTTAGGAGTCCCAGTCTAGGCGCTGTACAGAGAGCGAAAAGGTGGGCCCTGTCCCCAAGCAATACGCTGCCACAGCCTAGCACTTAAGGACAGCCCTCCCCAATAGCAAACATGTGCGCACATATGATGGAGGAAAACGTTTCTAGTAAAACAGATTTTGGTTTCTAAGGGTTTGTTACAAACAGCGTCAAATTAAATTATATGATTGTAAATGATGTTCAAAGCCCATTTAAACAGAATTGGACTGAGACAATCCACACATCAGTGAAATATAGAAAAACCTCATGTCTAGAAATACAGAAAGACACAGAACATACATAAGGTGGCTTGAAAGTGGTATCTCATTGATAGGCAACTGTAATTACCGTAATTAAATGATTTTTCAGAACTTGCTGACTTTGCTCTATATCAGGGTCCTTTTTCTTTCTGAGCCCCCCCCCCAGGCTATAAAAACTTCATGGCCCACCTGTGCCACAACAACTGGTTTTCTGCATATCCAGGAGATTAAAAGCCAGAGCCACATTAGGGGGTAGCAAGCAGGGCAATTACCTGGGGCCCCACGCCACAGGAGGCCCCACAAAGCTAAGTTGCTCAGGCTTCAGCGCCAGGTGGTGGGGCTTGGGGCCCCAGGCTTCTGCCCCACATGGCGGGGCTTGAACTTTCCACCCTGGGTTCCAGTAAGTCTAATGCTGACACTGCTTGGCAGACCCCCGGAAACCTGCTCATGGCCCCCCAGGGAGCCCCAGCCCCCTGGTTGAGAACTGCTGCTCTATATTCCATGCCATGTCCTCAAACCTGTAAAAACCCGAGCAGGGAAGCATAGTTCAATTGAACTATTCCCATAAATTGAGTTACTCATGTGCTTACGGGGTCAATCCTGCAAACACTTAATGGTAGCAAACACCATTACATTAGGGTTGTGACAGAGTTCCAGGTCCAGACCATCTGGGGAAATCTTAATTCATGTTGCAGAAAACCGAGATGCCCCATTCCCCCAATATAAAAATGGTAGAGTCAAATCTGATTTGTATTATCTGCAAGTGGGGCCAATGAAATCAGTGGGAAAGACAATCAGGACTCTAGCGCCACTGTCAGCACTTCTCCTGCCTCCCATCATTCTCCTACAGAGGCATTTGTCCTGCGCTTATCATCCCTAATATCTTGGGGGACATCCTCACATTTCTACTTCATCAACAGAGGTGACACATTCCCCCCAAATCTGACAGGAATAGTCACTTGAATTAAAGATGATGATAACTGGCTTGCCCCACCTGTGTCTGCATCACGTTCCATTTATAGTTTAGCAAGCGAGAATACTGGCAGAAATAGTCACCTAAGCAATCAGCTTTAAGCCAGTACTAGAGACTTTTTTCAGAAAGTTAGTTTGGAACTTCACCACCACCACCGACCGGATCTTAAGGGTTACACTAATCCAGCCAGTGAACAGAAACAATGCGACATGACCTGCCTCCAGTCAGCACTAGCCAAAATATCTCAAATGTGGAACACCCTCCATGAAATGCTTGCAAAACAAGCAAACAAAAAACACCCTACCAACCAAGGATCATCTGTCGAAAGTGTTCAGTGAAGAATTTTGAATGGTGAATACATCGGGGGGGGGGGGGATCTCTTATGAAGAGAGAGAAATCTATTCAGTCAATTATTCCCTACAGATTATTGTGCAGTTCGACCTGCCTCTGTGCTGTCATCACCACTGCCCCTAGCTATGGGAAGACTGAGTCCTATTAGCAAAGTTCAGATAGTGCTGGCTCTCCCCAATTTATTCCTTTGTTATGGGTCACCTCTCTCCCTGTATGATCAAGGTGATCCAGCAGCAGTCTGTCTTGGTTGCAAATCCACATTAATCTAGCCAGGTCTTTCCCACTCTGCACGGGGATTACAGGTACACAGAGATCCAGAAAAAAAAAAAAAAAAAAAAGAGTTAACTACTCTGGTCACAGCCTCTATTCTTGACCTGGCTGGTTGTTGCTGGAAATTGAACGTCTTCTCACAAGACTTGCCCTCCCTTGCTTCTGTGTTCCTCTAGAGGAATCATTTTATTGCACATATTTATTTAGAGATTCTTAAAGAGCTCATCATTTTAGGAGCTGGGTTCTATTTACCAAAGGCGAAGAGCATTCAAGATTATACAGAGAATTACCTATAAAGCAATGGCTACTGTAAGAGGCAAGAAAGCTTCATTGCTTTCCTGTTACCTGGGAGGATGATGAAGAGAGCAGGAAGTGACTCATATATACACTCTTATATTACACTTTTCATCCATCCATCTCAAACTGCTTTATAAAGGAGGGCAGTATCACTATTCCCATCTTACAAAAGGGGAAACAGATGCAGGGGGGGGGAAGTGATTTGCCCATGGTCACACAAAAGGCCAGAGCCAGGAATAGGAACCCAGATCTCCCGAGTCCCAAGCCAGTGCTCTACCCACTAGACCACACTGCTTCCAATCCGTTTACGGATTTTCTTCGGCTGTCATTGGCTTATCTCAAATGAATGATTTTATAAAATTACTGGACAATGAAGTTACTAAAATAGAGTAACTCAGCATTTCTCAGAGAAACTGGTTAACTTTGAACTAAGTTAAGATAGATTTTCCGAGCCTGATCTTCAGCTGGTGTGAACGGAACCATCTTGACCCCCACCACAAATCTCCATGTGCGTAGCATTCCGTGGTTTTTTCAAAGCAGATAATGGGCCTGATCCTGCGTTCCTTGTCCACCCAACCCCTCCTATTGACGTCATCGGAAGCTCATCCCTCAGTAAAGATAACTAACAATAATTTGTCTGTGAATGCATGACCCAAACCAGGGCTTTTCTAAAACCATGCCTAACCTTCCGAGCAGAGGTTGGGAGCCAAGTTGCATTGTTGATGTCACATGAAGCTTCTTTCCAAGGATTCCCTCCCTCTCTCACCCCCGCCCCTCCAGCCTTGAAAAGAGGTAAATAAAACTCGACAACATCCTCAGAGAAATATGCCAAGAATTTATACTCCTGGATTATAAACCAGGCTCTCTGCATAGACCATCTATCTAATCTGTATCTCTCGGTACACACGCAAAGGCTTAAAAGCTCGTAGGTGTGCTGTGTTCAGTCACCCCTTACCCTTTTATTTTAAACAGACTTCTTTATACTACATTGAAAGGCTGCCTCTACACCAACAGATATTCAGCCAGGCATTTCTCACCTCACCTTCCAGTTATAGGTGGATTTTTGCGCACCTCAGCAGCAGCGTGCATAGAGCGAATTCCTATTGTCTGCATGTAGCAGTCACATGTCCCCCTTCGCAGGAGTCATTCAACGGTCATTATTCATTATTATTATTATGTACGGAGGATAGCTCCAGCCATGTGCTGGGCACCGTCCCAACGCTCAAGGACAATCACTGCTCCACAGAGCTCACAATCACAAATGGACAAGTAGGCCGAAGACAAGGGAAGTCAAACAGCAAAAGGCAATGTATAGGTAAGCCAAAGTCATTGTAAGCAGCATGGAAGAAGTGGGTCTTTAAGAGGATTGAAATTTGGACAGACTAGGAGCCTTGCAGATCTGGCTACGCTATCCAGAAGGGGCCACACAGAAGCAGGCCCAGAGGGGATTGCACCAGAAACTATTATTCTCTGACCAGAGGTGGCAGGGGGACTACTACAGCGCCTGAGGCGAAACCCCATTGAAGTCAATGGAATCACAGCCGGGATGGGCTTAGTTCAGAGTAACTGCAATGGCTACTTATTCTTATACCCCAGCTCCCTCTCCAAGTACGTATGAACAGCCATACTGGGTCCATGTAGCCCAGTGTCCTGTCTTCCAGCAGTGGCTGGTGCCAGATGCTTCAGAGGGAAAGAGAAGAACAATGCAATTTATCGAGTGATCCATCTCCTGTCTTCCATTCCCACCTTCTGGCAGTCAGGGACACGCATACAGAGCATGTGGGTTGCATCCATGACCATCTTGGCGAATAGTCATTGATAGACCTATCCTCCATGACCTCAGCTAATTCACTTTTGAACCCAGTTATGCTTTTGGCCTTCACAACATCCCCTGGGAATGAGTTTCACAGGTTGTGCATGGTGTGAAGAAATACTTCCTTTTGTTTGTTTTAAACCTGCTGCCTATTAAATTTCATTGGGTGATTCCTGGTTCTTGTGTTATGTGAAGGGGTAAATAACACTTCCATATTTGTTTTCTCCACACTGCTCATGATTTTATAGACCTCTATCATGTCGTCGTCCCCCCCCTTAGTTGTCTCTTTTCCGAGCTGAACAGTCCCAGTCTTTTTAATGTCTCCTCACATGGAAGCTGTTCCATACCCATAATCATTTTTGTTGCTCTTCTCTGTACTTTTTCCAGTTTCTAATATATCTTTTATGAGTTGGGGCAACCAGAACTGCACTCAGTATTCAAGGTGTGGGGTACCATGGATTTATATAGTGGCATTATATTTACTGTCTTATCTCTCTCTTTCCTAATGGTTCCTAACATTTTATTAGTTTTTTGACTGCCACTGCACATTGAGCAGATGTTTTCAGAGAAATATCCACAATGACTCCAAGATCTCTTTCTTGAGTGGTAACAGTTAATTTAGACCCCATCATTTTGTATGTATAGTTAGGATTATGGTTTTCCAATATGCATTACTTTGCATTTATCAACATTGGGCAACAAACTGGCAGATGAAATTCAATCACCCAGTTTTGTGAGATCCCTTTATAATTCTTCGCAGTTTGCTTTGGACTATCTTCAGTAATTTCATATCTTCAAAAATTTTGCCACCTCACTGTTTAACTCTTTCTCCAAATCATTTATGAATATGTTGAACAGCACTGGTCCCAGTACAGATCCCTGCTATTTACCTCTCTCCACTGTGAAAACGAACCATTTATTCCTACCCTTTGTTTCCTGTCTTTTAACCAGTTATTGATCCATGAGAGGATCTTCCCTCTTATCCCATGACTGCCTACTTAGCTTCAAAGCATTTAGTGAGGAACTTTGTCAAAGGCTTTCTGGAAGTATCCACTGGAATGCCCTTGTCCACATATTTGTTGACATCCTCAGAGAATTCTAATAGATTGGGGAGGCATGATTTCCCTTTACAAAAGCCATGTGACTCTTCCCGAACATGTCCTGTTCACCTAAATGTCTGATAATTCTGTTCTTTACTATGGTTGAACCAATATGCCTAGTACTGAAGTTAGGCTTGCCAGCCTGGAATTGCCAGGATCACCTTTCTTAAAAATTGGCATGACATTAGTTATCCACCAGCCGTCTGGTACATAGGCTGATTTAAGTGATAGGTTACAGAACACTGTTAGTAGGTCTGCAATTTCATATCAGATTTCCTTCAGCACTCTTGGGTCAATACCACTAGGTCCCTGTGACTTATTACTGTTTAATTTTATCAATTTGTTCCAAAATCTCCTCTATTGACACCTCAGAACTGGGACAGTTCCTCAGATTTGTCATAATGGCTCAGGTGTGGGAGTCTCCCTCACATTCTCTGCAGTGAAGAACAAATCAAAGAATTCATTTAGCGTCTCTTCAACAGCCAGTTCCTTCCTTTGCATGCTCCTGTAGCACCTTGACCATCCAGTGGCCCCACTGATTGTTTGGCAGGCAGGCTTCCTGCTTCTGAGGTACTTAAATATTTATTATTAATTATTATTAGGGGTATGTATGTAGTTTCAGCCTCCATTATGGTGTTTTTTAAAAGTTTCCACGCTGCTTTCCGGCATTTTACTCTTGTGACTGTTCCTTTTAATTTCCATTTAACTAGCCTCCTCATTTTTGTGTAGTTCCCCTTTTTGAAGTTAAATGCCATTGGGATGGGTTGCTTCCCCCCCGGATGTTAAATTCAATTACATTATGGTCGTTGTTACAGAGCAGTTCAGCTATATTCACTTCTTGGACCAGAACCTGTGCACCACTTAGAACTAAATCAAGAATTGCCTCTCCCCTTGTGGGTTCCAGGACTAACTGCTTCAAGAAGCAGTCATTTATGGTGTCTAGAAACTTAATCTCTGCATCCCATCCTGAGGTGACATGTTCCTAGTAACTATTGGGAGAGTTGAAATCCCCCATTAATATTGGGGGTTTTGTTTTTATAGCCTCTCTAATCTCCTTGAGCATTTCACGATCACCATGACGGTCAGGTGATTGGCAGTGTACTCCTACTGCTTTCCTCTTATTATTCAAGCATTTCTAGCCAGACAGATTGTGGTACCATTTGATTCATTTGAAGATTTTTACTATCTTTGATTCTAGGCATTCTTTCACATACAGGGCCACTCCCACACCAATGCAAGCTACTCGGTCATTCCAATATATTTTGTACCCTGGTATTACCATGTCCCATTGGTTGTCATCATTCTACCAAGTTTCTGTGATGCCAATTATATCAATATCCTCATTTAATACCAGGCACTCAAGTTCATCCATCTTAGTATTTAGACCTCGTGCATTTATATACAAACACTTAACTAAATATTGACACATTTTGTATCTGCCTTCATGTGATGTAATTGAATGGGGCTCTTTTTTGTTTGACTGTTTCCCTTCAGTTCCAGCCTGTACTTTATCAACTTCTATCCTCTCCTCTTTACTGGAATATAAAATCTCCCCTTTAATAAGTCCCCAGCTAAGGGATGCGTCTGTCCTAACCATGTGCTCCTCCACATCTGTTGGCTTCCCCCCAGCCCTTAGTTTAGAAACTCCTCTATAACCTTTTGAATTTTACATGCTAGCAATCTAGTTCCTGTATAGGCTCCTCCTTTCCCAACAGGTTCCCCAGTTCCTAATAAACTTAAATCCCTCCTCCCAATGCCATCATCTCATCCGCACATCAAGACCCTGCAATTCTGCCTGTCTAACCAGCCCTGCATGTGGAACGAGAAGCATTTCAGAGAATGCTACCATGGTGGTCCTGGATTTTAATCTCGTGCCTAGCATCATAAATTTGGCCTCCAGGACCTCTCTCCTACCTTTCCCTATGTCACTGGTACCTACATGACCAGGACCACAAAGGATTTGCTTAGAGCAAACTGGGAGTTCTTTGCAAAAGCCCCCTCAGGGAGGTGTGCCTGATCTTAAGGACGTAAGAACAGCCATATACTGGGTCAGACCAAAGGTCCATCTAGCCCAGTATCCTGTCTTCCGACAGTGACCAATGCCAAGTGCCCCAGAGGGAATGAACAGAACAGGTGATCATCAATTGATCCATCCCCTGTCACCCATTCCCAGCTTCTGGCAAACAGAGGCTTGGGACACTATCCCTGCCCATCCTGGCTAATAGCCATTGATGGACCTATCCTCCATGAATTTATCTAGTTCTTTTTTGAGCCCTGTTATAGTCTTGGCCTTCACAACATCCTCTGGCAAAGAGTTCCACAGGTTGACTGTGCGTTGTGTGAAAAAAATACTTCCTTTTGTTTGTTTTAAATCTGCTGCCTATTCGTTTCATTTGGTGGCCCCTAGTTCTTGTGTTATGAGAAGGAGTAAAGAACACTTCCTTATTTACTTTCTACACACCAGTCATGATTTTATAGACCTCAAATCATATCCTCCCTTAGTCGTCTCCTTTCCAAGCTGAAAAGTCCGAGTCTTATTAATCTCTCCTCATACAGCAGCCATTCCATAACCCTAATCATTTTTGTTGCCCTTTTCTGAAACCTTTTCCAAGGCCAATATATCTTTTTTGAGATGGGGCGACCACATCTGCACTCAGTATTCAAGATGAGGGCGTACCATGGATTTATATAGAGGCAAAATGATATTTTCTGCCTTATTATCTATCCCTTTCTTAAGGATTCCCAACATTCTGTTCACTGCCGCTGCACATTGAGTGGATCTTGTCTGCACCAAAGGCAAGCTTTGAACTGAAAGAGCAAAATTCTGCCCCGAGTTATTGTCCATGCAAACCTACCAGCTTTAGTGGGGTTACCCAGGTGTCACTGGGGGAGGGGGGCAGAATTCAGACCTTCATCTACTTCGGAAGAGGACAGGTGTAATGAGCAGCTGAGAGGAGCATGGGGTGGACTGTCACACACCTGGCCTCTCCGGCCAGAGAGAGGAGAGAATCCCAGAGACCCAAATGGCAGGAGAGCAGCCAAGGCAAATGAAGATAGGGAGTGCAAATCTGGTCAGAAAACACCCTGAACATTACAGGGAAATTTTCTAGTCTGATCAATGCATCTTCCCCAGTGTCTGAGCGAAGTCATTTTTAAGGGATATTAAACTAAGCGGCCTTCTCCCCCCATTTGTTTTGCCCCCGTTATTGTCTCAGATGTACAGATTGCAAAGTGTCTGCAGAGGACATACAAGCCCTGTGCCTAGCACAATAGGGGCCCAGACTTGGGCCCCGCAAAGTACCACAACAGACATGACAAACACTTGGGTGCCGCAGATACATCTATACAGAGAATGACAGTCCATTTGATAGGGGTTTGGAGAGAGCGGAGGGTGTTTCCCGAGCTGTGTGGGTGAATCCCTGTCGGATAGATTGATCGGACGCTGCTGGAGTTAGGCTGGCTGGTTATTACGGGTTAGGGCTCCTGGAGGCTCTGTATTCTTTCACTCAAGGTAACTGGACGTGCAATCTCGGGGACTACAGCTGGGTGCATTAGAAATACCCGCTTGGTACAGAAACAAGAGGGAGCCTCCGTGCATTTCCCCTCGGTGTCTCCCCGCCTTGGGCGGTGGGGCAGTTTTGCTGGAAGCCGCGGGGCCGGGGATTTCGCTGCCTTGCGGGAGTGCAGGCCCCGCTCCGGTACTGCAGCGCTCCCCCGTCCCCGGTAGCCCCGACTCCAGCCAGCGGGCTTCTGCGGAGGATACCTGGCTGTGGGGGCGGGCGGGGGTGTCCTCTCCCTGCCCCAGGTCCCCCCCATGGCCGCGATGTCCTCCCCGCCCCCTAGTCCGAGGGCAGCGCCCCGTTCCCTGCCCCTGGGCGCCCCGCTGGCACCAGGCTGGGCACGGCCCGCGGGGCGAGGAATCGGCTCGATCCCCCCAGCGAGTCCCGACCTGGCCCTGGCCCTCTCCCTCCTTCCTTCGCCTGGAGCTCGGCTCCGGGCCCCCCTTGAGGCGAGCCCGGCGCTGGAGGGGCCGCCCGGCGCCCTGCAAGAGCCCAGCTCCAGCGCGTGTTTATTCAGTTAAGAGAAGGCCAAAAAAACAACCCCAAAAAAACCACCCAACACCCGCGCCTGGGGTTTTCCTCTCCCCCCGCGGGCGGCTTCGCCAATGAATAACCCGCCTCTCCCCGCAGCCCCGGGTGTCTCCTTCGGTTGATGATTTATAGAAATAAATTCATAACACCCCCCGCTCCACGTGCGGCCGGTCGGGGCTGCCCCGGAGCAGGCGGAGGGAAGGGCGCAGCCCGCGGGCGGCTCTCGGGTCGCTCCGGGCACTGCCCAGGCACTAGGGTGCAGGTAACGCCCGGGCCGGGCCCCCTCTGGCCCTGTTCCGCCGCCCCCGGGGCCAGCGCTCGGAGAAGAGCAGAGAGAAGGGCCCCGAAAAGCAGCCCCGGGTAGCACCGAAATCCCCGGCTCCGGCCGCTCGCTAAGACCTGGTCCCGGCTCGGCCCCCTTTGCCACGCTTCGAAACCAAACCAGCCCCTGAAATCCCCACTCCGAGCCGCCCATGCGGCCTCCCACCCGTGCCCAGGGATTTGTTCATCACACGAGTGGGTCTGGCTGTTTGCCCTGGGATTTAGCCGGGGCTCAGTTACGCTAAAGATCCTGCGTTCGTTCGGCAGCCGAATTAAAAGAGTAAAAACAACAAACAAAAAGTGACCCTCGGCCTGAAAAGCATTTTCTCAGCTCGCTTCTAAAACTGCAGCCTTCGGCTAGAGACTGTCCTGGTCTGGTCGAGTCCCCGGGGTTATTAATAAAGGGCCGGGCTGGGGTTAGTTGAGATTTTGCTAAAGAAAAAGAAACAATGAACGACGTGGATAATTAGTTACTAACTAACTAACTTGACAGGGCAACAGAGCTCGGGGAAGCGTTTCAGCAACATCCCCCTGGCTAGCGGGCAAGAAACCGGCTCTCAACGCGCCAAGTTACTCCGAAGTTTGATTCCTGGCTGGGCTCGCTCGGCAGTGCAGGGATCTGCTCAGAGTTAGTTTTTTTTATTTGCTTTTTACATCCATCCTCAGAGCTCCCCCCACCCCACCGCGAATCCCCTCGGCAGGAGAGAACCCCCGGCTCTGCACCTTACTGGTTAGCGACAGGTTATGGGGCTGCCCGTGTGTGGTTTAAAAGCGAGGTGTGTGCCGGAGAAACAGGATCGGGAAGGGGTTTTTAAAGGGACTCTTTCAAATCTAGTTTTAAACCAGAACAAAGCCCATCGCCGCTGCCTCGGGTCTCTTTCCCTTCCTTTTTACAGTGTAGTTTGAGGCGCCCATCACCCGCGGGTGGGCACAGACAGCCGCCCTGACAAAGTGGGGTTCAAAGGAGCAAAACTTCATGGAATTCAGCATAACCCCCCCCCTCACACACACACACACACACACACACACACACACACACACACTCTCCGATTTACTTGTTTACACGTGCTTCTCTGGGCCCGAGCCCTGCGCTCAGCACGCCAGGAGGTGAGGGCAGAACGTGACCTGGCAGGCGCGGGGGTCTCCTGCTGCGTTTAGACGCGGTCAGAAATCGATTCCCTGGTCACTTGCTTGAGGGGGAACATGAGGGGCAGGTTCCCGGGGGCTGGGGTGACCTGGGTTTCACTCCGCTGCCTTCATCCCACCTGGGCCTCTGGCTGCAGGGCTGGGGGGAGAAGAGGGAGCCCCGTTTGTACCTGATCATCCGATCCACCTCCGCTCTTTGCTCCACGGCCTCCTCCGTGTTGAGCGCCTGCAGCTCCCGGAGGATCTGCGGGGTGTCGAAGTCGTCTCCGTCCTCGGAGCCCTCGTCCCCGGACAGCTTGCCCTTGCTGTGGCCGTTGGTGAGGGTGTGGAAGACGGGCTTGCTGTCCGCCTCCGTCCCGCTGCCTGGGGACAGGGGCAGGTTCTCCAGCTTCACCCCGAAGCTGGCGGTGGGTACCATGTCCTCCAGGGCTTGGATCAACGCCTCCTTGGTGACTCCGGAGCTGAGGAGAGCGCCCAGAAGTTCCTGCTGCAGAGAGCTCAGCTTGGACACCATTTTACCAGGAGGGGAGAGAGAGAGAGAAGGGGAGGGGGGTAGGGGTGGGGTGGGGGGGAGGGAAGGTAGGTTAAAAAACACCCCAAAGTCTTGGATTCCCCCCGTGAGCCCCAGACACCTGCTCCTCCTCCGTGCCCTGGTGAATCTCCTTTGAGAGGGCTCGGCAGACCTCTACCTTGCCATGATCTCCTCCATTAGGCAATATAAGATATGCAAATCAGTGGGAAGGGAGAGTCATTCCTGCAGGATGCAAATGGAAAGGGGGGTAGTGGGTAAAGGGTTTTGGGGGGGGGGCACAGAAGAGGAGCAGCTGCTCTGGGCCTGGGTTTGACGGAGTTCGTTGTGTTTATACGGGTGGCTGAAACCTTTTGATTGGTGCTGTTTTTATCAGCCAAACTTTAGCTGAACTTTGGACTTGTTGGGCAAGGAGGCAGCCAGCCCCAAGTGCACCAGCTCCAGGCTTCTCCGGCAGCACTGGGGCTTGGGAGGCCAGGAGGAGGAATTAGGTAAAAACAAATCAAAGCCCTTTAAAACAACCCAAAGCCTGAGCCTCTCAGCCGAGCTATTGAGCAGGAAAGGTGAGCTGGGAGGGTGGAGTGGTGGAACTAGCTGGCAGGTCAGATTGGGGAAGAAACCCAGAGGAAAGGGAGTCTGCAAAATATACCAATTCAAATCAAGGGGGAGATTGCATTTTGCTTTTCGTTTTCATTGGTATTTTCATGTGGATTTGGTTGGTGTCTGAGGGAGGGTCGGAGCTTGTTAACAGAAACAACATCGAAGCGTTTGCATTCAAAAGAAAAAGCGCAAGCAGCCCCCACCCAATGTCCTGTTCGGCAAAGCAGGACTTTCCCTTCTAACGTCCCTTCGTGGGGATAGTGGAAGAGGAATCAAATGTAGTGCTTAGAAACAAGAATTTAAAAAAACATAGGAAGAGAAAAAAAAACCAAAAGGCTCGTTTATATTATTGTATAGGATCTTCACCTGCGCAGATTTTAGTCTCTGGGAATATTATGAGTATTGTGGTGTAGCCGAGAGGGGAGAAAGAGATAGGATTAGTCCAGCGGTAGCTGTCTGTGTAACATCAGATGTTTGTTGGAGGTTGTGTGTTTCTAAAACAAAGAAATCGGTTTGTAAAAAAAAGTCGCATTTGCTAAAATATCTGGGGAGCTTTTCTTTGTGTTTGTGCAGCTGCAAAAGAATTTTGAAATAGAGAAAAGACAGATTTTAAAAGCATGGTTGATTGTATGAAAATAAAACAATGAACGCAAACTAGTGTTTAAATTGTGGGTTTTTTTTTTAAAGCTCTAATTAACTTAGATTTAAAAAACACACCCCTGTATTTATTTTAATCCGTGTTTTCTTGCATTTCAATGCAGGAAATATTTTTTACTCAGAAATGCTGGTAAAGAAAATGCATTTCCCTCGGCATTAACCAAATGCTATTTTAAAAACAATCAACGCTCCATGCTATGATTTTAAATGTATTACGCTTGAAACGAGTTAAGATTTCTTGTTTCACGGCAGTTCGTGGGTGTGTAGAAAACTCAGTTTAGTTTCGTCTCCCGTCCAAGGTAAAGAGATTTTCGTTTCCCTTTTTTACCTCTGTCCCGCCGGGGATTTGTAAAATGTACTCGGTTCGGGTTAGTTTTTAAAGCGGTCTCGGGAAAGGATTAAATTATACGAAATATGAAACAATCGGAGGAGGGGATGGAAAAGTAACTCAAACTGGGAATTCGGTTTATTCTGCACTCCCGGAAGCAAACGAGCTCTTAAAAAATGCTCGAGCCTGGGAGGGGGAAAAGTTAGAGACTCCACTGAAGTTTTAAATCCACAAAGCCCATTTGGTTTGTGTTGCCTGCCTGCAGTCCTGTTTACCTGTCCGCCTTCAGCACAAATACAGCTTCCCGGGGCGCAGCTCATCGCGTCCGTTAAGCAGGGGAAAGAAAAGGGGGGAAAGTTAAATCTTGTCTTTCCAGTGGCCGAGGGTTTGGGAGAAAACACTGGGTTTAAGGTACTAAAATAGGAACCCAACGAATCCATCTGGTCCTAGCCGCGTGTTCTCAGTGGAAACAGCAGCGTCCACACAGATCCCTGGGCTGGGATCTCCTGAAGCAGGGGAGTAGTTAGCCGAGCAACAAGCAAGTTCAAAAGGTTTGTTAAAACAATCCCCCGTCCAGGAAATCTAGTCTCCCCTAGCGGGGCCTCGTGGCCCAAGTTACATGTTCCCTGGATTTCTTTTGGGATTACACGGTTATGAAATACGCAGCTGGGCAGAGGCGATCCTGGCGACATTTCATGACTAAAAACACGCCTGCCCTTTTCCCCACCTGCCCGAGACCCGTTTATACCTAACATAGCAACGTGTTCCCGTCTCTAGTTCACCATCTTTGTGCTCTCCTCCCTACCTAGGTTGCTGATGAATTCAAAGGCTCGGATTTTAAGCTGCATAATTACACACACAGATCCCTTTTCCCCTAACTATCGAGGAGACTCAGCGCTGGTTTTCAAATGGTTGGTTGCCCTGTATTATTTTAATTTTTGTGGCACGATCTACGTATAAAATACCTGAGCGAACCAATGGGCCGCATGCCTTATAGCTTACACCAAAGGAGTCTTAAAATGATAAACAACCCCGCGTTATTTGCCCTGGAGAAATAAGATCTCAATAAACAAGTTTTGAAACGGATCGCCAATTGTTACTCCTTATTCTTCCTTGTTTTCCAGTGGGTAGCTACTCAAAAACAGGAAGCAGGGTGTGCTTTGGACTGTGGGATCCCAGCAGGGGCAAACCACTTCACTGGGGAGGGGAAAAAAACAACAACACAACACAAAACAAAAACCCAAACCACTAGCCTTAAAACTACATCCCTTACTCAGTGGCTTCAGCTCCTCTAGCATTATCTGAGCATCTGCCCCCCAGTAAAACCAATTTCTGCTGCAACAGAGGTAGCTCTTGGCATCCAGTGCCTTTTAGCCTGGCTTTCCCAGTGCTTTTTCCAAATGGGGATTGGTTTCCTTTCACTGGCAATCCCTCCCCCATTTCTTAATGCTCATGTTCTCTTCCCGCTGCTGCACCAAGGCCGGAGAAGTCCAAGAAAATCTCAACTCCTTGGTGGGATTTTAATTAGACTGTAACAAAAAAAAATCCATCCAGAATTCCATCCCTCCCTTCTGCTGGGCTGTCTCTGGGGTTTGTGCTCCTCAGGAATTTCCACACCACACTATCCTGACCCTATGAACCTGTTTCAGAAGTACTTGGAGGATTGGGGTAGAGATATTTCAGTTTCTAATGAAATCATCTCTGTCCATGGGGAGGTGGTGAGATCTATTTCCCTTCCCTTTCCCTCTCCTTGTAGAAACCAGGAGCAGGGTTAGAAAATACAAAATCCAGGCTATTCCCTAACCAAGTAGCACTAGGACATTGGGAATAGACACAGGTTTTACAAGCCAAGTCTCAGAGCCTGCTTCACCATCAGATTTTATGCTTCAAAACCTCGCATAGAGGACAGAAAGTGGATGTAGATACCAAGTGACACCCCAACACGGGGACCTTGGGTACTATGGGAGGAATTCCCATAGCTACAAAACACTCTAAACCCAACTAAAGCACTAGCCCTTTAAGGCCAGAATTTTCAGAAGGGCTTAGTTACAACTGGGGCCAGATATTCATAAGAACTCAGCTGCCATTCAGACCCCGGAATAAGGGAGCAGATTTTCAGTTGTGCTTAGCGCAATGGGGGCACAAACTGGGCTGTTAAATGTCACAACGGGAGCCACTGGGGGCTGAGCACGTTGGAAAATCTGGCCCCAGAGGTGAGTACTAAGCCCTTCGGAAAATTCTGGCCCTAAATAGCTTGGGTGAGGGGAACGCTTCAGCTTTGGTAACAGATCAATTCCTCAAGAGACGCCCTAGTGCTATGGACCAGCACACTTTCACCCAACAAACAAAAACAACAACCCCAAAACAACCCTCACCCCCACCTTGCAAAAAAAATCAAAGCAACCAAAAAAGAAAAATCAAGGTCATTTTAAACAAGACAAACCCCCCCCCCCCCCCCAAAAAAAAATAATAATCAAGGGATGCACACACCCCAGTCAGACTGAAGAGAGCCCATGGTCTGCAGCACAGCAGGGCAAATGTTGCTGCATGAAGCTCTGACCACGGTTTTCAATCAGAACATGAAAAGAGTTTTAGGTTCCTCAATTTTGATTCCCCCCCCACCCCCAACTTGAGACACCTTAAAGGAGTGGGGTTCGGAATTCTCTCAATAAACACAAGACCAAAGGTCAGATTTTTAAAGGTATTTAGGTGCTTAAAGATGCAGATAGGAACCTCATGGGGACTTTCAAGAGCATCTAGATTCCTCTCTGACTTGTCAAACCAACTTGTTAAAAAAAACCCAAAACGATTACTAGTTTGGTTGATAAAGGTAATAGTGTGGATGTAACACACACAGACTTCTGTAAGGTATTGACTCGGTATCACACTATATTCTGATTTAAAAACTAGAACAATACAAAAATCAACATGGCACACATTAAATAGCTAACTGATGGGTCTCAAAAATGTAATTGTAAATAGGGAATCATCACTGGGCGGGTGCTTTTACAGCGGGGTCCCACCAGGATTGGTTCTTGGCCCTACACTGTTTAACATTTTTAATCAAGGACCTGGAAGAAAACAAAACATCATTAGTGATAAAGTTTCCAGATGACACAAAGTCTAGGGGAGTAGTAATAAAGAAGAGGCCGGGTCACAGAAACAGCAATCTGGATCATTTGGTAAGCTGGGTGCAAGCAAACATACAAATATGGCTACCAAAAAAACAAAAATCACATCTATTAACAAAGAACATAGGCCACACTTACAGGACAGGGGACTCTATCCTGGGAGCAGTTAACTCAGACCTGGGGGGTCATGGCAGACAGACAATCAGCTGAACATGAGCTCCCATTGCAACAATGTGGCCTTATCTATGAATCTATTTAACTAAATTGATTTGGAAATTGATTTAATCAAGTCAATTTAATTTCTGTGTGCAGACCAACCCATATGCTCATGAGAGTAGGGCTGCAGGATCATGACCTACATACAGAAATGGACTTCAGGATTGAAAGGACCCTGTAACTTAAAATTTACTTCTTGTGGGCCCAGTCTCTATAGAGGTCACTCCCTCCCTTATTAATTTGACAGACCTGCTCATGAACATTTCACCTGTAAATCCCCAGGCAGAGAGACCAATAGAGGAGGGGAGAGAATCAAAGGACTTAAGAATGTGTATTAGTAGAAAAGCTTATGATCAGAGTGTTAGAGGAAAGCGCATTGTCTGACAAGTGTCTGCTGTGCTGTAATGAAAGGCTAAGTGATAAGAGTATCTAAAAGAAAAAACAAAAACCACCCTCAATTATACTTGGTGCAGGCCTAAGATGACACCTCTGGAAAGCCAGAAGAAGTGGCAACATGAATGTGCCAAACCCTCTGAAGAGGGTATTTCATTTGGGGTGAGGGTTGCATTCAATTGTTTCTCATTTGTGCAGAACAGGAATAGCACCAGCAACATTGCAGCATAGGCTATTTGCTCTGGCTATTAAATGCTCCACTGTGGCCGTTAAGTGGGCATGAAAAAGCCATTAAAGTAGACTTGGGTAAATGCAGACAAATTTCCCACTGATATTCAGCTGAACCTTGGAGAGAATGTGCTTTGGCCACATTCATGTTCACTTCCCATGAACATTACCAGCATGAACTCGGAAAGCAAGTTTTTAGGGCATGTGCGCAGACAACGGCAGAAGGAATCACGTGGATCAGAGATCTGCGCTGAAGCTGCAAGAGGACAATTTTGCCTGTTAGATTTTCATTATCATTGTATATATTGCCGTAGAGCCTAGAAGCCTCCTCATGGACCAGGGCCCCATTGTGCAAGGTGCTGTACAAACACATGACTTTGCAAATTTTGAGGGCCAATCTAAATAAATGTTTATTCTATTGAACGAGAAAATGCAGAAGTGTTTTCATGCCCCAGTGAACGTTCACGGTGGCACGTCATCTACTGAATGGAAGAGATCTTTTCACTGCTGTTCTTTAGAGTGGCTGTATTAGCACATCACCATACACAATCTTTAGGGAGGCATGTGTTTAATAATGTGCAAAAGATGCACACCTTTTAATGTGCAAAAGATGCACACCGAGGCTTGCCTTCTGGGCCATTTCTCTTCCATTTGCTCATCACTTTGTGAGATGCTTCACTGATGCTCGTGACTCTTTTAGGTAAGCGCAGCGGCAGTATAAAGGATGTTCGTTTGCCACCAGACAGCCCAGAATTAACTTCTTCAGCAACTGACCCACAGCTTTGACGACCATGCTGCCATCTTCCCACAGACAGTCCACGCTAAAGAACAGCTGTGAAAAGAAGAGCTCTTCCATTCAGAACAGGCAAGAGGTTAGGCAGTGAGGGTGAGCCTCCAGATTATTGAAAGGACAACTCATGACACTCAATGGGGGAGTTCAAATAAAAAGGAGGACACACTCTCTGCAAAGCCAGCGAAAATGGGCTTAGTGCAGGGGCCAGCACAGAACCCCATCTTAGCACGAGCCCCAGCCCTGCCATTTCTGTGCACCACAGGCTGCAGCATCATCTCTGCTTGCAGGGCTCCTACTATCACATGGGAGTATTGGCCCGTGGAGCCACATAGTCAACAACCCATTGGCCATGCTCTTGTTACTCATCCTCCCTGAATCCACAAACATGCCTTTGACCACAGCTATGGATTGTGCCAATGGGGAGTATTATTCTGCGCCTGTCAAACATGTTACCGTGTATATACACATTAAAATATTTGGACTAAGCCAACCTTGCCCACTATACTACTCACCCAGGGAGGGGCCTTCTTTACTGATGTGTTTTTGGTGGGCAAGTAAACCAAGCCTTAAGTTTTCCAGCACCATGGAATACCATCCCTACTCCAGACCAACCACCATCACCAAAGCCATTGCAGTTGATGGAAAGACTCCCACTGAGTTCATTGGGCTTTGGATAAGACCCTTAGAGCCTGATCCAGCGAGGTGCTCAGCACCTCGCTGGATCAGGCCTTGAAATCCCTTCTGAAAACTCATTTCTGCCAGGGTGTCTAACACAGGGGAGGTGGTAACATTTTCTCTCTCAGATCTTTAGAGTTTCTACTTGGGCCTAGTGGATAAGGCACTGGGCTGGAACTGAGGAGACCTGTTCCCCCCACCCCCAGCTCTGCCAGTGGCCTGCTGGGTGACCTGGGGCAAGTCACATTACCTCTCTGTACCTCAACTTCCATACCTGTAAAATGGAGAGAATACTGGCCTCCTTGGTCAAGTATTTTGAGCTCTACTGTTCAAAGACAATGTAAGCGCTAGGCGTAAACACTGAATAGATCCAATAGTTCCAGCAAGATATGCACATATCCATTCAATTAACCTCAGTAACTATGTGATCATACTGCTCTAGCCCTCACCCCATCCTCTCCATACTGATGTGCCCGCACATTTAAGGTCTAAATTGTAAAGTTCCTTGGGGCAGGGACAGTGCCTGATCTCACATCTTCAGTGCTGCGCTTAGTACATTTCTAGGCACTATGAAATAATAGTCATCATGGTAAAAGGTGGGCAAATAAATCTGCTGTCTGAATTGGGAAGTTGTCCATGACATTTTTTGCATGGCTGGACGTATCCCATTGGTGTCTCATTTGAAGGATTGGACAAAGCGAAAACGAGAGCTTTCTTGTAAGTGTTCCATTTGTACTGGGGAGCAGGACGCGGGTCTGACGCGGCTTGGAATCAGTAAGTATTATAAAATGCCTGGAGAGGAGCATTGTTTTAAAGAGGCGGCCATTTGAAAGAAAGAACTGGTGAGCTTCGCCTTGGCCTTTGGACAGGTTTCATGGCATTGCATTACAATAATGTTCTGTCACAGTCAGTAACCTGGACCTTGGCCTGTTTCCACACATTTTGAGCCATCCAGCTAATTAAATGGATATTGTTTTCTGGTCCATCTCTCATACCCTATAGCTATTTTCCCCCCCCTCTCTGCCCCTCGCTTAGCAGTGGTGTCAGGAGTGATATTGTGATTGGCCTTTTCTCATCGTTGTCCTGCACACCTCATTAATTCTTCTCGGCAGAAGATCATGGTCATTATGTTTTGGAAAAGCTGATGGGCTCTTCAGAGGGCTGAGGAATGCAGTTTCCCAGAAGCGCCAGCCTCAGGAATTCTCTCCCGAAGGAGGCAAGAGGAGTGTGCCATTTTAGCAGTGTTGCAGGAATAGAAGTTAGAGACAGTACTTGTGAAACACCAGCCATCTTTTGCACTAGGGACTTTAAATAAGAGGATACTGTTCCTGGAAATGGAATACAGAGGTCTTCATTTCTAAGGCACTGGTTCAAATCCAACTCCAGTCACTGAAAGCTGTCCTCCTCCCATGGCTATTCAGCAGCCTATATTAAGTCCACTAGGAACTCAAGTTCACAAGTGCCCACGTCCCCCACAATACCCGACATGGTAGCCACTAGTTGGGCCCCTCGTAGGCAGGCTCAGTACAGAAACTGGAATGAATGGCTGGGAGACACCTCCTAGAGGCCATCCCTCCACGACAGCGGGCAGCTTGCCTGGCTATGCCTGTCCTGGGGGTAGAGGATTTCGGTCTCCAGGGCTAGCGTCTCTCACTGGCACGCCTAAATCCCAATTTAAATTTCAAACATGCATTGGAGTCGGCTTGTCAGAGTTAGTGCCACTGTGCTTGGCTATTTCCAATGGCTCGAGCACAAACAGACTTGTCTGCACAGGGAAATTTCCCTGTATAGCTATAGTGGAATAATTATAGTTCTACCATTACAAGGATACTGGTGACGTAAAGGCCCTGGGGACACTCTATTCTGGAATAAAAGTGATTTTATTCTGGAATAAATTATTCCACCATAACGATACTGGGAAAGTTCCCCATGCACACAAGCCCTTAGGTCCCAGTTAGGCAGGTCTCACATTGAAGAACTGCACTGAGATCCCCACCCAGCCCTGCCAGCCAGGCAGGATAGTGACTTCGAGGAAGAGAGCAATAACTGAGGCTCATCAGCCCCATGTTAAGAGATGAACATGAACCCAAGGAAACCCCCAGGAGAAGGAGGTCTCTCAAAGGGGACACCCTCCTTATGAAAAGTTTGGTTGAGTACCCTCCACAGGTGCAGAGGGCATTCTGCACCCTTCAGGCTTGGGCTTCTCAGAACCTCTGTCCAGGGCATGCAAATTTTGATGAGATCAGAGAAACAAGGAATCCACGCTCATTATCTTCTTCCTGAAGCCCCCCCTCCTTCCCCACCCTGAGCCTATACCATTTCCTTTTGAGAGATGTATTCTAAACACTCCTGACCTACATGGGCTTATCACTGCTAGCAGCCACCCCATCTCATAGCTCTTTGATGGTCATATGCAGAATCTCCATTACCAGTGGAAGAAGCCTTAGGGAATCTGACCACAGCATTTCCTCAAGCAGAGAAGCAATTCCCTCCCATCCAGTAGAAGCAGCGCAGTGCTCATGCTCTTCTTGGTAACTTCTGAGTTTTTGGGGCCATACAGGAGAACCTTGACTGTATGAACACCAATCTTACAAATGACCAGTTATGCAAACCATTTTTCCCTGATGCGGGGGGAGGAAGAAAAATCACATAACAGAAGTGATGTCCAGGAAGACTAGACTTCCCTTCCCATTCCAATGCCTTCTATGCATCGGAAGTCAGTTTGCGGTGGTTTGAAGGACAAGGGGAAAGCAATGCAGTACATCATACGGCAACTTCTGCACCATTTGGAGATGATCAATTTTATGAACTTTTCAGTTTTATGAACCCCTCAATCCCCTATATTGATTTAATGTGGGCAAGATAAGCAAAGCAAGGTTAGAAAAAACAACAGTTAAATGGTCTTGAGCCAGTCAATGGTTTCTGAGTCAGCAGTGTTCAGCTTGAGAGGACCTCTGGGGAGCCCAACATGGAAACCACAACCATCCGGCATGCATGGAACATCTTCCACAACACTACAGGTGCAGAGTGGGCTGTCCTCGATGTCCCAGGCATGGTCGGTCTTGGCACAGCAAACAATGCCACACATGAATCTGTTAAGCTGGCTCCAGAGGTGGAATGAGAGCCCATCATCCATCTTGGTGATGATGTAGGTGTTCCTGGTAGCGGCTCTCCCCTGTTCTGTCTGAGCTGCAGATATTATCAGCTGGATGGAGAAGGTGCAGCCCTGTCCAGATAATATTTCCGCTATGCTGTCATTGGCAGAGTGCATCCCATAGATCCCTCAATGTTGGCAAGTGTGGCATTTACTATACCTTAACTATCAGTTTGTTGGCTGCATCCAGACGCCAGATGTTAGGTGGAGGAATATTGGCTAGGACTGGTATCCAGAGAAGTTTTGTTGGCTTCAGTGTGCCTGTGACAATTCTCATGGTATGATTAAGCGGTGTGTCTACTAGTCTAGCATGGGCAAAGTTTAAGCACATTGGGGCACAATCTTTGCCAACCGAGAAGCAGCGAGCGAGCCCTGAACTACACAGTGTTTGCACATTGGGTACAATGAGGCTACATTCTTGTTGTAGACCCTGTGACTACCCCTTGGGGGGGAAACCAAAGCTGGAACCAGTGAAACAAATCTACTGGATCACGGTAAGTGTGGCCCTAGACCAGTGGTGCTAGAACACTATTGTGGGGGTGCTGAGAGTCATTGAACTCTCTAGTTGATGGAAACCACTTCAAGCCAGGGGGTGCAGCAGCGCCCCCAGCAGCCCTAGACAAGAACAAGGAAGTGCTATAAATGTTAGTCCTTCCCTTAAGGTGCTACTGTTGAATGTTGAGGGCCTCCCAGCCCCAACCGCTCTGTTACTGAAAATCCCCAATTAATCAAATAGGGCTTCTACTGCAATCAGTTTAGACGTGGTCCCTCCAGATCATGACTGAAAGCAGATTGGCAAGGGGGTAGTATGGGGAACCTTGCACTTAAGATAAGTATCACTCTAGTAAGTCTGGCACATAGAAAATCAGCTCGGTTTCGGGGCGGGGGAGTTGAGGATGACCACACTCACTGAGCACACATCATGAGGCATTCTGGAGCTAGAGGACGCTGGGACCCACTGAGGTGTAGTTCTGTACTTACCCTCCCAGAGCACACTGGGATTTCATTCCTTTCCTGCCGGCATTGGTTAGGTCATGATGAGTCATTTCAGAGGCTGGAATGAACTTCCTGGGTTTTGAAACACAGGGTCAGGCAGCAGCTGACTCAAAGCTGCTCCCCCACGAGGCTGGGGATGCCATTTCTGCCAGCGTAAACCTTACCTTGGACTCAATAACAGAGCTCTTAGAACCTTTATTCCAGTCACCCAGCACCGGGGGGGGGGGGGGGGGGGGGGGGGAATGTTTTCAATGCAGACGCTTATGAATTTTTTATAAGGTTCTATTTTTGCAATTTCATTTAACGCCTCAGCGCATGCAGACCAGTCACACTCTGACCATTCGGCCCGTGGGCGAGAGATTTCGCCACAAACAAGGCCATTAAAGCCCACTGAGTCCCTCCGCCCCCTGCCCCCCACACACTGATTTTTGCAGTCTCTCCGTCCCCACCTCCCCTGCACGGAGTGCCGTCATGTTTTGAAGCCCTCTCCCATCTCCACCTTTATTAAATATGACCCGTGTGTGATCCCAGCGCTCAGGCGAAGGGAAGCTGTGGTTTGAGAAAGGATCAGACATGAAAGGGATAGCTGACCATTTTGCTCCATGCTCAGTCAACAGGTAGTGGAGGGAGTGGTGTACATATGCATTAGGGAAGTTCTAATCCTAATATTTACAGTCACAAGTGTGGCAGATGTAGAGGTGTTAGAGGTGGTGACAACCTAGGGGGACTATGAAACAAATAGTGCTTTTATGAATCAAGGAGCAGCAGCAGCTGTTGGAATTTTGCTTTGGGAGGTAAATGAACACACTGCCCTTGCTTGGGGGGTGAAAATTTTAATTCTGAAAAGGTACTCGACCCCCTCAACCATCCCTGAAGTCAATGGAGGTTGAAGGCACTCTCCCCTTTCAGCATCATGCTCTTTCTGGCACATGATGAGAGGAAGGGGAAATCCTGCGTTAGGAATAATAATCCTCGGTAGGAGAGGGCAATGTATATCTACATATACACACACCAGAGTAGGTTTCAAAGTGCAGCTTGTATGTGCATGCAACATGACGCAACACAATTTTTATGCATGGATTTTTGTGCACAGTTTACACCCAAAAACCCATCTGCCCACACAGATCAAGCACCGATGGCATTTTTTGCTTTGCACATTTGATCATTTCCAAGGGCAAACAAGCATGGAAGAGCGTGTGCAAAGCCACTTCACACACAAAGTTATCAGAGCACCAATGGAGTCTTCCTGGAGACCCCCTTTGAAAAGAAATGTAGCCCAGTGAGAACAGTTCTCCTTTGTTACAGCAGTGCAATTCCATTAACATCAACACACTCCCATAGATGCAGATGAGAACTGAATACGACTCACTATATTCAAATCTTTGCATGATGCACGACTTGGTTAAAAACTGGATCACCACAAATAACGCTATGGCCAATGCTGTGTTCTTCCCCTTCCAGCAAACTGATTAAGGACAGCCCTTTCAGTCAAATGTTCTACTGAGGGCTTGGCCACACGGTGACATCGTGCACAGCCGGCTGGGGTGTGAATCTACTGTGCACGACTAGCCCATTGTACACAGTCATCTTGTGGACTCTGCTGCCGTGTGCTAAAAGTTCTGTAGTGTGCTTGGACAGAATTTACTGCAGTGAAAGAGATTAAGCTGCCAGCTTAAAGTTATTTAAAAAAAACCCTTACCAGGGTTACAAATACCAGGTTAGAATTTTTTTTTTTTTTTATGTCTGGGCCTGTCTACAAAGAGAAATTTATTGCCATTACTACCTCATTATAGTTATATTGATATAAGGCCCTGAGTGGACACTCTTTCTTATTAGGAATACCAGTGGTCTTTTGCAGTTTACTTTGCTTTTTTACTTTGCTTAAAAAAAATAAAAAAATCCACTGTTCTTTCCAATAAGAGCGGCCCCATGGGGAATTATATCAGTATAACTATAGCAGTACAATTTACTGCTATTTCTATATCAGTATAAACATACCTATATGGACAAGCCCAGATTTACTTTTCACCATCGATGCTGTTTGGCTTGCAAAAAGTAAACAGTTTGATGACAGTGAAACTAAAATGGTCAGTTTCAGCTTTGAGTTGTCACAAACTGCACAGCACAATTCTGCAGTGTTTTGATGGCAGAGAGAAACAAAAAAGTTTAAAAAATATCTAATGACTTGATTTAATTTTTTTTTTTTTTTAAATCTGAGTTTTGAGATGAATGTGCCTGACAGTGTTTCTTTAACTTTGTGCCACAGAATCAGATCTCCTTTGTTGGTTAATGTTAGGCAACCAACTTGCTTCATGTTGAGGACAGTGAGAGGAGTTCCAGCTGAGTCCTTCTAATATGCAGTGTAACATTTTCAAAATGTGCCTTTTAAGTCACAGGTATAGAACACAAATCCTCAAGCGATCAAAAGATTCTGATGCTATTTTAGCCTCCCACATTCTGCACCAGTAAAGCAAGATGTGGCAGAGAACTTTTAAACAAAGAAAAAAATTGTCCTGTTAAAAATTTGCTAGGTCCAAATTTCAAGTAGAATTTCTAAAAATAACTAAGTCTTACCCCTACCCCCATCCCAAGTAAGTTGTCGCTCAACCACATGATATGGCCCCGATGCAAGAAATGAGGGATAGAATTATATGGCCTGTGTTATGCAGGAGGTCAGACTAGATTATCGTAATAGACCCTTCTGGGTTTAGAATACTGTTCAAGTAGTTTCATTTTCAAATGGTACGCGAGTGGTGCTCACATCTCCTATATCCTGCTTCACAAACATGCCCAGCATTTCGGCCCAATTCAGCAGGATGTTTAAGAATGTGATTTAGTGCTTCGCTGAATAAGGGCCTTAGTTTGGGGTCTTAATTAAGTGTGGAGATTCTATATTCTACCATAACCAAGGTGGTCACTAATGTCCATTACAGACTGGACCATGACAGTGAACAAGCCCATTTCCACACACCCCCTTCCAAGAGACTCACTTCTTAAAAACCTGAGCCAAGTCCCTATCATACTGAATAGTGGGAGAAGTGGCCAGTCTGTAGTGGACGTGGACACTGGGTTTAATACATTTCAGTCAGACTGTAGATCGTTCAAATATTCTCTGGAGGAACAGCATGGGGTAGGTACTCCATTGGAAGGAAGGGCTACATACACCACCAGGCACAGCTGGAGATCTGTCAGGCCCCCAATCCTACTCTCACAAAGGTCAATGGGAGTTCTATGGACTTTAAGGAGCAAGGGCCTGTTGCTGCTCCCATGTATGTTCCCTTCTACATGGAAGTTGGGCTCAATAGAGACCAGAGCTGGAAAGAGCCTATTTGCAATCATACCTGTGATGGCAGATACTAGCAGTGGTGATTACTGGATCGGCAACCTTTCAGAAGTGGGGTGCCGAGTCTTCATTTATTCACTCTGATTTAAGGTTTCGCGTGCCAGTAATTTTAACATTTTTAGAAGGTCTCTTTCTATAGGTCTATAATATATAACTAAACTATTGTTGTATGTAAAGTAAATAAGGTTTTTAAAATGTTTAAGAAGCTTCATTTAAAATTAAATTAAAATGCAGAGCCCCCCGGACCGGTGGCCAGGACCCGGGCAGTGTGAGTGCCACTGAAAATCAGCCTTTGGCGCACGTGCCATAGGTTGCCTACCCCTGATTTACCCAAAGCTAAAGGTTGATCCAGCCCTTGTCTGGGCAAGACCTTTGAGTCTTTCCTTTATGATTTTCAGTGTGTCCTTCATCTTAATTTCCTCCTCAGAATGCTAAAAATCCAGTGAAGTTTCCAAACACAGAAGCGTAATCTACACCTGTTACCCACCGCCCCATGGTTACATTCAATGAGCATGTGGAGGAAAAGCAGCTTTACAGGGAGCAAATGCTAGGAAGGCAGGTGGACAGAGCTAGTGGGCTGTTTGATGGAAGAGATCCTTCCCACTCAAAGCTTTACAGTCTTTCCTTAGACAGTAAATAATAGCGTTAGAAATGATGGAAGGCTGGGACTTTATGGGCCAAATTTCCATACTGCCCTTCACACCTGCAAGCCTGTGAAATGGAGAAACACACCCGCAGCTGTGAGCACATGTGTGAGAATGAGTGAACTGGGCACTTAGGTCACCAGTCGACCTAGCCGGAGAAGTCAGTTACAGGAGCAAAGAGATTGTACATGGAGGCCACTTCAGGTTAGTTCGTCTGACAGTTTGGCCCTAAAGATCCTATGGAGAGCAGGATTGCCAGTGAAAGTTTGTTTCTGTGCACATTTTAGGGGGTGGGGAGGACTTGTGGAAAGGGGACATACAGCAGCAGAATTAGACTGTCACTCAGATAATTAATGCTTCTCTCCCACACTTTGCAAATAGCCAGAGACTCTCTGTGTCGAGTGATAAATAGCCCCTTTGAAGTTTTCCTTTCTCAAAAGCAAAGCAAAGAAACACCTTCATAATCCAGCTTCAACTCCTAGTCCTTTGCAAAGACTTTAATACTCCTGTACCGGGTGTTTGTCATAATGCAGCATGTTTTAATCATATAAGGCCTGATTTACATCTTTATGTGTGCACGGTGCTTAGCACAACAGAGTACTGATCCATGAATGGGGCCTCTAAGCACTATTAGAATACAAATAGCTTACACACTTAATGGAGTTACACCATCATATAACCAGGGAAAGAGGAGGATTGGGTCCACTGGGTATAATTTAAAACATGACATGGGTTTGGTTGGTGACATGCTGCAAATTGTTTTTTTCTATTACCTGGGAAAAGAGATTTTTTTAAATACATGTATTGTTTGGGAACAACCTGTGATTCTATAGACAACTCTGGCTACATTTCATGTTGACAGGGATTGGGGCCAACAAATTAAACTCCACATTTACATAAAAGCCTCACTTGAGTCAGAGTGCTGCCTAAGTCAGGCATTTGGAACTGGTCCCTACAGGAAAGTCATCAGGTATGTATCATTGAGATAAGCAGGTTTAAACTAACACTACAGGAAGTACAAGGAAATAAAGTTATTAGAAATTAGAGGACATGACTATGGTGGCCAGCGGAATGGATATTTAAAAAGTAAATACTTTTTCACATGCGTGATTGAACTGTGGAACTCATTGCCACAGGAAGTTGAAGCCAAGAATTTAGATTTAAAGGAGACTGGATATTTATCTAGTTAACAAGAATATCCTGAGTGATCATAATTATGACAATAAAAAAAATTGGAAGGGATATTAAACCTTGTGCTTCTAGGTTTAAGCCAAACTCTATTAGAGAGCAGGATGAGAACTATTATTTCACATCTGCTACTGCAGGGGTCTTATACCATCTTCTTATACCACTCTGGTGACAACCATTGTCCAAGTTAGGATCCTGTGTTTGACGGATTGCGAGTCTAATCCAATCTGGAAATCCCTACGTTGCCATGACAAGGTGATTTAAGTCTCCACCATTTCTAATTTCTATGAAAGTTGGTATTCTCAGGATCCTGTTTTTGGTCATACAAACTGACCAGAATTATTTTGTGCAGACTGATCCAGTCTCTGAGCAGCTACGAGATCATGAGATCATTACTTGCATTGCTTCAAAACTTAAAGTTAGCTTAAAATCATCATAATGTGTAATACAAGGGACAAGACAAAGTGTTTTCAGACAATTCCACCTATGGAATAGGCACAAACAAACCTTTCTTCAACAACTTGTCAACTCAGGCTCTGTTGCTTTAGTATCTGGATGTGAACGCCTCTGCACAGAGAGAAAAGCTCTTCGCCCAGACACGAGTACCACCTGGGCCATACGGTTATTCTTTGTGCTGAGAAAACACCAACAGTTCAGGAGGAGAAAAATCTAAGTTATTTTATATGGGAGCTGAAGGGCATGAAAGGAGTCCTGTGCGGACCTTTCTAGTCTATACTCCTACTTTGATGGTTGACTTCTGTAATAGGAGGCTTCTACTTTAAGAATAGCTGCCAATATAGCAGGAGGTTAGAGGGAGTTTTCGTTATCCTTACAAATATAATCTGGTGTTAGGCCATATTGGTGTATATACTGTAAAGGATACTGTCATTTTTTTATTAAGGCTGGGATTGTCAAAAGAGCTCAAGGAAGTTAGATGCCCAACTTCCATTGAATCAGGATGTGGCACCTAAATCCCTTAGGTGACTTTGAAAATCCCATTCCAAATTATTATACTCATGGTTCCTTTGAAAATTCCAGCCTGGGTTTTTCTTATGCTCCTGCTTCACTTACAAGGTGAAAACAGGTTCAGCTAGATCACAGTAAATATCAAAACAGTGATGGAAGTTTCTTGAAACTAATGCAAATGAAATCAACATTTGAGACATTAACCTGCACTTGCAGATGGTCATTGGGTTTAAGTGTCACAGCCAACAATGCTATCTCCAAAAGAATCACAGCAAAAAAAGAACACAGCGCCCACCAAAACCCCAAACAAGGAAGCACGTTACCTTTAAGCATGCAAGCTGTTAGTACTGAGGGAAGTTTTAGTGGCCTATGGGATAGGAATTTGTGTGCAAAGAACTCATATCAAACTCTGAAGGTTTGTAGTTTCAATCCATGTGCAATTGTACCTCCCAACTCTAGTTGAATTTTTGGTTTGAAGGATCCTAAAATCCCAGAGTCTCACCTACTTTCACAAAACCATGAATTTCAATGATTCCAACACAAAATAAGCCCAGAATCGCTTGAGAATGGACCAAGACTTAAATCTTAACGATCCTATTGGCAAACTTAGTCCAAACTTTGAGTCTGAAAGGAAACCAGGAGACCTCTGCGTGGCACGAAGCTTGATTACAAAAACGTCACACAGCATTCTCCTGCGTTCACCACGTACTACTGGACTGGCTGTACGTTTATTCAGAAGACATTGCCAGGAGAAGTTTTAGGGAACCAAACCCAGAATGTTTGTGCTGGGCTCCAATTACTTTTGTATTTTTTAGGGCTTAGTTTCCATTTGGTTGAAAGGATCATTCAGAAAAGACCCTTCTGCTGACAGAACAGAGCTACTCTGCCAAAACCCTGAGATACTAGGACACAATGAGAGATTAGGATGCATCTTCAGTAGACTTTCCTAACTAGCCTCTTTCTGAAGTGACCAGTTACTTGCACAGGACATGTACTTTGTCCAGGCCATTCTGCTCTACTGAGCACTCATTTGTCTGATGACTTTCTGTTAATTTTTAAGGAGAAATGCAAGGAAAAGTAAGCGCTTTGGAGCAAGTATTTGCAGGTGTTTCTGTTTTCTTGCAAACAATACAAAAAATAACATTTCATATTGTGCCACCGCAGGCGGCTTTATGATGTGCTCAATATCACAAAGCTCCCTCCCTCCAAGAACTCCTGCCCCTTTAAGTGGTTCCAGACATTGTAATGGAGAACTTGTGAGTGCTGCCTTCAGACTGTAGGCTCTTTGGGGCAGGGGCTTTGTACAGCACCTACCACAATGGGACGCTGGTCCATGATTGGGGTTTCTAGGCACTACCGCAATACAAACAATAATAATGTAGACTGAACTAGCAAACATGAAATCCTAAAGAGATTCCCCCTTCCAGTTTCCCACTAGGCCTCCAGGAATCCATGCCACGGTTTACACTAAGCCTAATGGAGGCTTAGCCAAGACAAGACTTTTGGTAGGTACCCATTGCAGTGCAGCCAATCGCAAAGTTGATGGGTATGTACCTCAGCATGGAGTCTCGTTGCTTTTAGTTAAGGAGATCTCATTATCCTGGGGCACATCACCTACCCCCACTACCATGCTGTGAAATGCCTCTCCTACCTCCAGGTACCCTTCTCTCCCACCCCTGCCTTCTAAGGCACTCACTCTGTTCTGGACTACCCTTGCTGAGCCAGTCTTTATTTTGGGGGCAGGAAATGACTAATGGGCGTGGGCAGACGACAGCGTTCTAGCAACATTCACTCTCAACGAAAGAAAAACACTGTAGGCACTGCAATTAAATGCAGATGAGGTTATTACTGGAAGAGCTTTTTAAAATGCATCGTGCACCTTGTCACACTGGCGTGACGAAGGGGTTTTCTGAGCGGCTTCTTCGCACACATGCTCCTGTTGTACCGTGTCAGGTGGAGTTTGAAGACAGCTTCCAAACTCATGTGGTTTGGGTCCTATAGCAGAGCATGGGTGGGGTTCTTTCGAGGGGTCTAAAAACTACCTCCACCGACATCTCTCTTAGCAGGGGTGCAAGCTACAAGCTGCAGTTGCTTGTAACACCATCATAGGAGCCACTCCACACCTAGAAGATCATGTACAATCCCAGGCATCTCAGTACTTGGGTAGATCCGCACAGCAGCTGGGCGGTGTAATTCCCACCTTGGCTAGATGTAGGTGTGCTAAGTCGGCTCGAGCTAGGGCCTAACAGTAACAACGTGGCCATGGCAACATCTTGCGTCCATAGCCAGGGGTCAGGTGGGAAAGCACTCCGGTGGCTAGCCTGAGCTGCTGCCTCTGTGGCCAACGCCACGTTGCTAATTTTAGGCACCAGCCTGAGCAGAGCTAGCAATTGTACGTCCACCTGAACGGGGAATTACACCTTCCAGCTGCAGCGTCGACATCCCCTGAGAGAGTGGAGGGCAGAGAAACCCATTTCCCTCCCCAGTGGAATTATTGTTTTCAGTTTCACGCCGTACTATAGCGAGAAGCACCTTAGAAACATTTAGTATCAGAAAGATGCTGGCAAGCAGGAGGGAATTCACAGAACAGGTACCAAACGATTCCTGGACTGGATGGGAGACGTGACCTAAGACTAAAGGCTTCAAATACATGTTGCTTGGCCAAATGACGACTGGACGGGGACATTATTAGTCTCATTGTGGTAACCAGGGATCGGGGGAGGAATAGCTCAGTGGTTTGAGCATTGGCCTGCTAAACCCAGGGTTATAAGTTCAATTCTTGAGGGAGCCATTTAGGAATGTGGGGCAAAAAATCTGTCTGGGGATTGGTCCTGCTTTGAGCAGGGGGTTGGACTAGATGACCTCCTGAGGTCCCTTCCAACCCTGATATTCTATGATTCTATGTCAAGCACTGTAGATGCACAGGATGAAAAGACAGTCCCTGCCCCATCTTCACAGCAGCCAGGGGTGCGAACAGCAGGTCACGTAGACGCACCCGTGCTAGCTGCACTCCAGCTAGCTAACTGAAAACAGAGGTGAGGACACTGTGGTGCAGGCTTTAGCTGGGGCTGCATGAACCCGCCCAATAGCCCCCTCTGCCAGGTACATACGATGCAGCCTGAGCCGTGGCATCCTCTCTCCTATTTTTAAACGAGCTCGGTAGAGTGTAGGTTTGTCTACACAGCTGCCATCTTCGCCCCTGGCTGCAGTAGAGACATACCCTAGGCAAGCACACAGGACGTCTGTCTACTTATAGCTAAAGGATAGGCACACCCAGGGCCTGATCCAGCTTCCCTTGCAGTCAGCGGAAAGGCTTCCATTGACATCAGCAAAGGTCTCAGTGGGTCCGACTAGAAGGGGGAGGGGAATTGTTCAGGCTGGAAGGGAGTAGCAGGATGAAGCTGAACAGAAGGAGAAGTCCTGGAGCTCTAGTTGACAGACAGCAGGAGAAGGCCGGCCCTGTGCCCGCCCACCCACTCCTTGAGGTGGCTCAGCAGAGCTCTCTTTAGCAGCCAATATAACCAAGCTGGACTTTGCCTCCATAAAGCCTCAGCCGCTGTTTTTACTGCTGCTGAACATGGACTTGCTTTGGGATGCCAGTCACTGTGTTCATCCAGCTAGTGACGCGTCCAAGAGACAAGGTCTCTAAAGCCCTGTCATTTGGCCCCTTCCCTTTCCCATGTAGGCAGCAGCCACCCTCCCAGGGAGCGCCTCTGAAACCAGAAAGAAATTGGAAGGAGGATCCACTTTCTTGGACAAATTTCCTGCTGTCGTCAAGTCGTTTTGCAGGGAGAACTCGATCACTGGAGCAGGCTGCGGAGGCACTCTCCCAGAACCCAGCCAGGTGCAGCATGCACTGTGTCACCAGCTGGGGTGTGGAGGAGGTGGGGGAAGGAAGGTCCCTGGGTCTTTGGCTGAGGCCCGAGGCCCTGAAACGGACAGGGTTTCCACCAGGCCATTTATAGAGAGACACGGGGAACGAGCGGGAGGGATGGACGAGGGGGGGCCAAAACCAAAGAAAATTGCAAAAGTCAATGGCCTGGAACAGCAGTCAGCCTCAGCAACTGCAGTGTGACTTTGATTCCCCTATCATAACCCTGAATTAAAAATTCAGGCAATTACCTGCATGGCTTCCCTCTGATTAGGCCGGGCCCAGGGCTCATTAATGCAGCCGCACAGAGGAAAGCCATTAGAGCTTGTGAAATGGAATGTTTCGCTGAGAACAGTTCCGCTTGAGGAAGAAGCCCAGCAAAAGGTAAGTTTCACACATTTCTGAGAGGAGAGTCACAGGCTACCCGGACGCCACCCCGGGCCGCGCAGCGCTCGCTGAAAGCCGCCTTTGTTTCTTACGCCTCCTTCCACGAGTCGCAGCTCGCCAATGGGAGAAGGAGCCGCTTCTCTCCCCCGCACTCAACCTGCAGCCAAGTCAGAAGCGCCGAGGCGGGGGGACCCCAGGGTTTACTGGAGAGGGTCAGTTTTTGTGGTGATCATTTACCCATTCATTAGGTTCCTTGGAGATGGGAGCAGCTCAGAGCCAGCACACTCAGCCCCTGTGGGACAGGAGCATGGGGTGGTGGTTGGAAACAGAGTTATCCATTGCGCTGACAGATTTAGGAGTCACATCAGGAAGCAACTGCTGAGCAATTTAATCCTGGGCCTACACTTCAGGCAAGAGCTCAGATTTTGATCCTCCCATGGCCTTTACTCTCCCTGCGCGAGCTCAGTGATGAACACAAGGCTCTTCAAAATTAAGGCCATGTCTACACTACGGACCTTACAGCGGCACAGCTGTACTGCTGCAGCCGCTGGAAGGTCTCCCGTGTAGCCGCCCTGTGCCGGCAAGAGAGAGCTCTCCTGCCGGCATAATTAAACCGCCCCAATGAGCTATGTCGGGGGGAGAGCGTCTCCCATAGCCCTGTCCACACCGGCGCTTTTGTCGGTGAAACTCGTGTCTGTCCGGGGTGTGGGGATTTCTTTGATTGTTTGTTTTTACACACCCCGGACCGGCAAAAGTTTTGCCAAAAAAAATGCTAGTGTAGACAAAGCCTAAGCCAGCCCTTTGCTCAGAGACTAGCAGGAATGAGCACGTTGTCTCCATAGTCCTAAGGAGGTTTGGAAGGGAAGAGCAAGATCCCCATTGAACACAGACTTATCCCCTGCTTCTAATGACTTCAGTTTCCAGCTTTTGTCCCCCCGTCCCCCCACCCCACCCCCACCCCCCGCCAGGGCAGAAGGGAGCCTGGCAAGATTATGGAAGTTACAGGTGGGAAGAAGCCTTCCAGATCACCTAGTCCATCTTCCCTGCCAGTGCTCTATGGAATGAGCCTGCGCACTAGCCAGTGGCCAAGGGGGTGATATGCCACATCCTCAGCTAACTGCAGCTGCCAAGGAGATAGCAAGCAGCAACTCAACAGCTCCTCCACCCTGCCGGGACTAGGCCAGGCTGGCCTAGGGGAGAACAAAAGCAAGTGGCCATAGCCAAAGTGAAGGTTAAAAGCTACAAAAGCTCCTGGCTGCCCGGCTTTGGGGTAGAAAGCAGAAATTCCTTCCCTCTATCCAAAACAGCCCTAACTTCCCTCTCTGGGCTTTGGACAGTCCATACTGAGGCTGGTCACAGTGGGAGAAGTTACACGTCGCATGCCATCAAAATACCGCCAGCAAATCAGATAACCCATATCACTTGGTCTGACATAGGACAGGTCAGAGATTGTAGAACCCCAATCACACCAGAAACTGCCACCTGGCACCACTCCAAGAGAGAAAGCTAACCAACCATTAGTGTAACTCTCAAGGGAGCAGCTGGTCACAGTGGGAGAAGATCGAGTGTGTTTTGAAAAATCCCCACTCATCCCCAAACCTGGCAGGTCAGGTTCGATCAGTATTTCACGTCTCAGACCTTAAGCCCTGGCATACCATAATGGGAACTCAGTACTTGGTGTACCACCTTGGTCATTGGAATCAATGTCACAATAACGACTTCTTATTCCAATGCTATAAGCCACCCCATGTAGTACAGGTTCAGAACCACGGCTTTACGCCTTTCATAACGTAACAAGTAACCTCTGGGGCTGATGGGAAGAGGCTACACCATTGCTGAACCTTATGAGTAATCACAGCACTAAACACAATAGTGTCTGCTCCCATATACGGTACTTGTATGTCCTACTTCATTGTTGTATCAGACCACCTCACATCCTTGAATGGATTTAGCTTCCCAACAGGAGAATGGAGACACAAACACACATCCAAGGCAATGCAAATCTATGGCAGCTCAGGGAATTGAACCAGGGTCTCTCAAGCTAGCACTTCTAGACACAGAACCATTGCTGGCTACTAATAGCCTTTCTGTCATTTTAAACAAAGATGAACAATAAGGTGGATGAGTTTACTGGTGTATAAATAGCATGTTTCAGCCCAATGGGTCCCGAAGTGTTTTATAGGGTAAAGTTGATATACAAACTACATACAGGGAGCACTTCATTCACCCCAGAAATGCAGCTTCTTCTGGAGTGGAACACTGTAGGTGTTCAACAGTGCATGACACAAGTTATAGCTAGGGGAGGAAGTGAAAATTACCACAGCCACTTGAAACTGCAGGGGGAATTTGGGAAACAGACTAGCATTTGCATGTAGCCTCTGAGCTCATTCTCTGCTCATAAAACAGAGGCGATCATTCATTTGCCATTTACTTCTGCCAATGAGTAGAACTCATCTTTGTTTCAACTTTGTGCCATCAAGGAAATTTCCTTTACTTAAAAAACAAGCAAACACAGAAGAAAAATAACCATGTCTAGACTGGAATACCAGGACCCATCTGGCACGTCGCATGCCATCAAAATACCCCCAGCAAATCAGATAACCCATATCACTTGGGGTCTGACATAGGACAGGTCAGCGATTGTAGATCCCCAATCACATAAGAAACTGCCACCTGGCACCACTCCAAGAGAGAAAGCTAATGAACCATTAGTGTAAACCCCCCCACCCCCCAATCCATGTGTAGGCTGCCCACCTCCTTTTTCTCACGGGGCCAAATGTTCTAAAGAACTCAGCTCCCATTTAGGCACCAAAATAAGTAGCTAGATTCAAGGGAGATCAATGGCCAGATTTTGTGTTCAGTGTGCTGGTTATCTGGGATCTGCTGGGTGTGGAGCACTTTGGAAAAGCTGGCCCCAAACATGGGTGCTGAACACTTGAAAATTTGCCCCCCAAACTCTTTTGGCCTACACTTCACCTCTTCAGACCTCCAAATGATGTTATTTCATCACCTCCACTGAAGGGGGGAAAAGAGAGAGCCAGTGACAGAAATTAAAATCCTTCCCCAAACAATAAATTCACAAGCAGCCCTCAGTGCAAACACACTGAACTTAGAGAACTCTCTGTCCATCAGAATCACTTTTTTTTCCCCCTCTCAACTGCATTTGTGGCCCATTGGCAATCCACCTGGCTGGCACTGCTTGGGTCACCTGGGACTCACTAGCAATCAGTTGGGCCAGAGCATTTTGGCTTCCCTGTGGCTAATTGGGACATCATACAACTGGTGCTTATTGGCACCCCACTGGCTCTCATGAAATACTACTTGGCTCCTTTATGGGAGACTCAGAAACATAAAACCGATCTATCTTGTCCCTTTTGAAGGGTGTTTGTTTCTATGAAGATACCTTGCACCTAAAGAAACAAGGCAGCACAGCATTCCCCAGCAGACAGCCTGGGGGGGGGGTGTCACTATTCCTTCCCACATCGCTGATTAGAATACTGCCGGGTGTCTGACCACTAGGCCACCACACTACACAGGAGCAAAGGGGAACAAGTCGGGGTCACTGTCACTATCTTTCCCAATGGCTCTCAGTTACCTGTGCTGAAGAATTTTGTCCTGATTGCCTGTGGCGCCTCCTGCCTACCTCTCACACTGGAGGAGTTGGTGTGGGGTCTGGAGAAACCCAGCTCCCATCGCTATGCTCTTAAAAGAAAGCAAGAGCAGCAGGTGAGAATGAGATCCAGATGAAACTCATTTCACCATAACACTTCAGCAAGGACTGGAACTGCACCTTAGTGCCCCCCAGGCTGCTGCTGAACCCCACCCAGCCCCTTTTCCCTCCCCAGGAGTTTCTCAGAGCTCTTCTAGGAAACTCAGGGGGTCGCCTGCCCTGACTTCCTTTCCTCTTTCTAAGCAAGCCCCATTTAAAGAAGCCATGTCACATAGCAACGTTCCTTCCCATTGGGAGTTGGCCTCAGCCCCCTCCAGACGGAAACTCTCACCACTGCTGTAGCCCCTAAACATTTAGGTCCCAGTTCTGCAAAGATTTATGAAGGTGCATAACTTTATGGCCCACCAGTAGTCCCAGGGACTTTGTTATCTTTGCAGGGTCAGAGCCTAGGTGTTCTTCTCTAGCCCCACTGAGCGACTATAGGCAAGGGGCTATGATCGGGCCCTGAATCCTGCCTGTTGCTGGGACAGCTTTATTTTTTTTAATCCAAAGCCCCCTCTTTGTTGTTTTTTTTTTAAATACAAGTACAAGCAGGTAAAGCAATTGGTCAATAGCTTAGATAGATGCGTCCCAAAGAATTTCGCAAATTATCTCTACCCAGCCCCACCACAATGGGATGGAGAAAGGCACCCAGGTGGGAAGCATGTTACACAGGGGGAGGAGAGGAAAATGAGTCTCCAACAGTGACCGAGGCCCTGATCCTGTCATGAGCTCCATGCAGGTGGACCCCTGAGTCAGCCCCTTATAATTAAGGCTAAGATTTTGTCACGGATATTTTTAGTAAAAGTCATGGACAGGTCACGGGCAATAATGAAAAATTCATGGAAGCCTGTGACCTCTCCCTGACTTTTACTAAAAATATCCATGACAGAATGAGGAGCCTGGGCAGCTGCGGGCGGACTGGGAGCTCCAGGGCCCCCCACCACCTGTGGGGGCTCAGAACTCCAGGGTCCCCTTCCACTGGCGGTTCCAAGCTGCGGGGGTGCCCCCAGCCTCCCGCGGCTGCTGGGAGCTCAGAGGGTTCCCCCTGCCGCCTGCGGAGGCAGAGAGCTGTGGGGGTACCCATGCCGCCTGGGGTGGCCAGGAGCTCTGGGGGTCCCCCCTGCCACCCACGGAGGCAGGGAGCTGCCGGGGTCCCCCGGCAGCTCCCAGCCAGCGCTGGCTGAAGTCATGGAGGTCTTTGGAAGTCACAGAATCCGTGACCAAATCGCAGCCTTACTTATAATTAATTAAAAGTGGGTTTTAAAAACCCACCTTTAAAAATATCCAGCTTTATTACAGTGGCAACTCAGAGCCCCAGGGTGTGAGGTGCTGTACAAACACGTGGGAGAGACAGTCCCTGCCCTGAAGATCTCATTGTCTAGCCCGATAAAGGGTAGGAGAGGAAATGGTGGCCCAAAGTCACACAGCTGGCCACTGGCAGAGCTGCGAATAGACCCTCAAGCTGCGATGTTGCAGTCTCTAACATCCCATTGGAGCACCCTACCCTAATTTTTGTCTTGACACTTTTATTACTCAAGTTGGGCTCAAGCCATCCCTGGCGTAACTTGATTCCAGCGGGGTTACAGCAGCCTGGAATGGCTTTCTTAAACATAAAAATAAAACTTTTAACTGCTCCTCGCCTGAGACTTTCTACATCAGCGTTTAGCCCCAGGCAGACTTTTATGGCTCACTTCTAAGTCCCAGACTGGAGGGTTCATACAATGGTGAGGTTAACATAACCTACTGTAGAATGTCACTGGAGTCATGGTATCATTTAACAAGGCTTCACTTATTAGAAGCCTTTGTATAAAGGGCTCTGTCATTGTTAGAAAATGTGCCCCAAAATGGGATTTCCCACTTTTCTTTTAAATGACTGGACTTTCTTACTGTGCTTTAACCCAGAAGAAAAAGGAACTGACCCCAGTCTGTTGTCCTAATCATCGGCCTATTGCTTTCTTCACCTTCTGACGGCAAGCAGTGTTAGGTTTGGCTATTGGCCAAATTCAGAAGTCACAGGCACAGAAGTCAACAGACTTGTGCCAGCCATGAAACTACCTTGGTACCTTTCTGGCCCTCCTCAGCTTTGGAGCCAAGCAGCTCACAAGCATGAATACATTTAGCCTCTCCAGCCACTTGGGAGGTAGGGAAATAGTCTTATCCCATTTCCCAGCTAGGGAACTGAGAGGTTCAAAGTCACAGGGGGAGTCTGGGGCAGAGCCAGGAGCTGAACCAGATCTCCTAACTCCCAATCCAGTGCCTTGACCACAGACCATCCTGAACTGGGTCCCTGTCTTGCTTTGGTCTGACCCGGTATGGCCGTTCTTAGGAGAGAAAAAAAGGCGGTGCTTAGAAATGCCCTGTTAGACACCTAGCCAGGACTTCGGCATTCATTTTCTAGTTCCCTATTTGAGTTCCTCATAGCGCCTTAGCGCTTAGGCTATGGCCAGCCGTATGGACCCACTCACTGAACCTTGTCCCTGGCAACCCTTTGGGGGGAAAAAAGGGGGCTTCATAACTGCATGTTGCTAAACTGACCCTCCTTTACTAGATCTTCATCACTCCCCCCCTTTAAATAGAGATGGGTTGGCCCAGAAGAATGCTCATGGGTGAGGAGTCAAGAAACCCCAAATCCTAATCCCAGCTCTGCCACTGACTGGTGTGGTCTCACCCAATCACTTCCTCCCTGCCTCAGTTTCCCTGTCTGTAAAACAGAGAGGATAGTGACCTACCTCATCGGGGGTGCTGGGGGGATTAGCTAGGGAATAGTTTTTACAGCACTTTGACCCTGAATAATATTCTGGATTATTAATTATAAGAATGGCTTTTGGGGGAAGGCCTGTGGTAGGAGGGGCCCTCGGAGGCTCTGTCAGAGCCTCAAGAACTCAGCCTTGTCCTTCCCACCCCATACAAGGCCTCACATCACAGCCACCATCCTTCTGACCAATGAGGACTACTGGCTTCAGAACTCCCCCAGCGCTGCTCTTTTATTGCCCAGGCAAGTCTTTATGGACCAGACATTTCCCTCCATGAGAGCTGAGCATGATGCCTCGAGTAGCCAGAGAAGCATATGTGAAGCCACCCCTGAGCTGGACATAACACAGTGAGTACTATTACCTCTAGTTTACCAATGGGGGAAACTGAGGCACCCAGCCACAGAGCAAGGCAGAGCCAGCGAGATTCAGGATTATCTCAGTTCACCAAACTTTTTCAGCAAAGCGCCTGCCTGTCCCTTTCATGAGCAAGATGGCACCACTGGACACTAAGCGCACCAGCGGCTTACGGGCTGGCAGGGCCCTGCCTTGGCTGTTATACTTGGAAGAGCTCAGGAAAGCTTTGAACTGCTGCCAGGACGAGGGAGTCTGTCTCATCCCAGAAGTACATTCACTTGTAATTGCCTCCTCCATGCAGGCGAGCTGGGGTTTTGTTGGCATCCAATAAATCAATGGGCCGGCTCAGAATGCTGTTGAAAGCCAGAGTGACAGGAGGTTGTGGGGGTTGGGGGTGGGTGGGAAGGGGAGGGAACAGACAGGAGGAATCACTGGATTAGTGAGTCCACGGGCGGGACAATCCTACAGACTCACTCACTGATTCTCCTTAAAAATCTAGTTCTGTACCAACCTCAGCCCTTTCCCCCGATCCAGCCACTGAAAATCACCTATGACTTCACCAGATTGTTAGTATTTGTCTCCTAGGAGCCCCAGTCCTGGACCCCATTGTGCTAGGCGCTGTGCAAACACAGACAGTCCCTGCCTCCAAGAGCTTCCAGTCTAAGTCTAAGAGAAGATTTCCTCTGGGACACAGGCTCTACACCACATATTAGGCCATTGTAAAATAGCAGCTCTGGCCCAAACGTCATTCTCTTTTACCCTAGTGAAACGCCAGTGAAGGCTGAAGGATTGCACTGGTGAACCTGGGCCAAATCGCAGCCCCGCCACACACAATGGGAATGTTGCCACTTCCTTCAGGGAGACCAAAAAGTGACCATTGAGTCCAGAGTCTGGCATCATGTTTGTACAGCTCTGTATCAGGAATTGCACCTTGCGTATCATATGCACCAGTGCTAAGTACATAATTATTTATTAGCACTTGTGGTGCCATAGCTCCCACAGGCCCCAGTTCAGGTGCTGAACTAATTCATAGGGAGACATGGTAATCTCTGCACTTCAGAGACAATCTAATTAAAGACCAGGCTCAATAAAAGGGATAGAACAAACAATAGACGGGAATGTGTGTGAGACTGTGAGAAGCTGCAGGTACATTGGTAGCTATTGCACAGCTGGATGGTTTGAAATCATCACCTGAACGTTTTGAGGGTTGTAACTAAGCATAATCCATAAACCCAACTAATCGGGCTCTTTGTTCAAATTAACCATCCACTGGCTGGCTAGTTTCTTGCAGATGTCAAAACAGAAGTGGATCTGTGCTGGAGGGATGTGAAGGAGAAGACAGTAGCGTGGCCTTTGCTACCCCTAGCAGAGTGTAAGTGATGACATAAAGTGGAAGGCAGCAGGGACTTGATATTGGAGCCCTAGAGCTGAGCAGGTCAAAAAATGTTTTCATCAGACGTTTTGAGATTTTCCAAGTACTTCTCATTTGGCAGATTTCAGACCAAAACCATTTCCCATGAAACTTTCCATTGAGTTTTCATTTTTGAGAGTCTCATTTCTCCTCTCAGTGGAGCCAACAGCAGTGATAGTGTCGAAGGACGAATATGGCCCTCAGCTTTCATTCCAGACAGCTGTGCTTTCTGGGCCAAGTCCCGGAGGATCAGGAGGACTTCTGAGCCTTTATAACAAGGTCTAACTCTAATGCAGGTCATAGGAGCTATAGATCTTAATGCACCTATTATCATGGTGATTTTAGAGATGTGACGCACAGAGAGGTTAAGTGACTTGCCCAAGTCACCTGCAGGTCCAGGAACAGAACCTGGGTCTCCTGAGCCCTAGTCTAGTACACTGAGCAACGTTGCCATCCTGAAAGAAGTTCTACAGAAATCTGAAGTAATAGGTCCAAGCCCTGCCGTTTACACTAGTGATACTACAGTACTTCAGGCTTTTACTGTACAATATGGCCATACACTTTTCTAATAATGGAGAATAAGCTGTCTCATTACCGTGCATCTCACTGTGATATTATCGTAATTCAGCCCCACCGGTAGTGTTTAAAGGCCCTCATCTCTCCTCCTTACTGGCATTGGCAAGAAACACAGCTTAATGAGTCATCTCAGGTGGAATCCAAGTTGCAGTGAGTTGGCTGTTCAATAGTGTATTAACCATGATGACTCTCTCTCATTGCATACAGGATGAAAACTCTCATAGGGACCAGGCCTAATCTGTCTACTGCAGAAGGAAGCATTACAAGTGATTGCTGCAATGTAAAAGGTATCCTTTAGGGATTATTCTTTGCTTCTTTTACTCATCTCTGTCAGCCAAATAGTTGAAGGAAACTAAAGGTGAAGAACTATTTTTGTTTCAGAGTAGCAGCCGTGTTAGTCTGTATCAGCAAAAAGAACAGGAGTACTTGTGGCACCTTAGAGACTAACCTTAGAGACTAACAAACTAGCAAATTTATTAGAGCATAAGCTTTCGCAGCCCACTTCATCGGATGCATGCAGTGGAAAATACAGTAGGAAGATATATATATACACAGAGAACATGAAACAATGGGTGTTACCATACACACTATAACAGATCACTCTCATTATAGTGTGTATGGTAACACCAACTGTTTCATGTTCTCTGTGTGTATATATATATCTTCCTACTGTATTTTCCACCGCATGCATCCGATGAAGTGGGTTTTAGCCCACGAAAGCTTATGCTCTAATAAATTTGTTAGTCTCTAAGGTGCCACAAGTACTCCTGTTCTTTTAACTATTTGGGGGCGGGGGTAGTACTTTATCTGTTACCAGCCATTGGAGCACTTGATACTGATTTGCTTTCATTTCCTTGCTTATGGCCTAGTTCAAATTCCATTGAAGTCAGTGGAGAGACTACAGTGGGCTTTGGATTGGATCCACATTACTTGTTCCTGTATTCTTCTAGTATTTCTGGAGGATGTTTAACAGAAGCTACTAAAGTTGGACATTTTTAAATCAGTGAGTCCAGATAACTTGCCTCCAAGAATTTTAAAAGAGCTGGCTGAGGTTCTGGCTGGACCGTTAATGTTGATTTTCAATAAAAGGCTTGGAACACTGTTCCAGAAGATTGGAAGAGAGCTAATGTTGTGCCAATTTTTTAAAATTGTAAATGGGATGATCCAGGTAATTATAGGCCTGCCAATCCTGGGCAAGATAATGGAGCAGCTGATATGGGACTTGATTAATAAATTTATAAAGAGATCTTTTCAAATTAATTATCTTTTTTTTAAATGAGATTACAAATTTGGTTAATAAAGGTAAAAGCGTTGACATAATAGCCTTCTGTGAGATGTTAGACTTGATACTGCACAACATTTTGATTAAAAACTAGACTGACATAAAATTAACAAGGTACACATTAAATGGATTAAAAACTGGCTACATGATAGATCTCAACATGTAATTATAAATAGGGAATCGTCATTGAGCAGGTGTGTTTCTAGTGGAATCCCACAGGGATTGGTTCTTGGCCCTATCTATTTAACATTTTTATCAATGACCTGGAGGAAAACATAAAATCATCACTGATAAAATTTGCAGATGACACAAAACTGGTGGAGTGGTAAATAATGAAGAAGACAGATCACTGATATAGAGCAATCTGGGTCAGTTGGTAAGCTGGGGAAAAGCAAATGATATGTGTTTTAATATGACAATGTAAATATACACCTAGGAACAAAGAATGTAGGCCATACGTACAGGATGGGGAACTCTATCCTGGAAAGCAGTGACTCTGAAAAAGATTTGGGGGTCATAGTAGATAATCAGCTGAACATGAGCTCCCATTGTGATGCTGTGGCCAAAAGAACTATTGAGATCCTGGGATGCATAAACAAGGGAATCTCGAGTAACAGTAGAGAGGTTATTTTACCTCTGTATTTAGCACTGATGCGACCACCGCTGGGATCCTGTGTCCAGTTCTAGTGCCCACAATTCAAGAAGAATGTTGATAAATCGGAGCGGGTTCAGAGAAGAGACACAAGAATGATTAAAGGATTAGACAACATGCCTTAGAGTGATAGACTCAAGGAGCTCAAGCTATTTAGCTTACCAAAGAGAAGGTTAAGGGGTGACTTGATTACAGTCTATAAGTATCTACATGGAGAACAAATATTTAATAATGGGCTCTTCAATCTAGCAGGCAAAGGTCTAACACCATCCAATGGCTGGAAGTTGAAGCTAGACAAATTCAGACTGGAAATAAGGTGTAAATTTTTAAACGGCAAGAGTAATTAACCATGGGAATAATTAACCAAGGGATGGATTCACCATCACTGGCAAATTTTAAATCAAGATTGGATATTTTTTCTAAAAGATCTGCTCTAGGAATGATTCTGGGGAAGTTCTGTGGTCTGTGTTCTACAGGAGGTCAGGCTAGATGATCACAATGGTCCCTTGTAGCCTTAGAAGCTATGGGTATCCTTGACACTTCGCTGTTTCCCTGAGAGAGGCTCGGTTGAGCTTTAACTCTGGCGTCACTCAACCAACTTTCAGGAACCCCAAATGGACACAAACTTTGTGATGGCGACTGGCTAGGCTGGCAGAACGCAAGGTGCCCGAGGGCGGAACCCAATTTGCACAGACCTCCACATCAGTCTGAGACCCGAGATCAATACACAAATCATCACCAGCTTGGTTTGGTTCTTCACTTTCTCTGGCAGATGTATAGAAATGGCTCGTGCTTGAATTTCCCCATCAGCTGCACTTGATCAAGTTAGTTCTCTGCTTATAGTTAGAGGACCATGTTTTAGGTCATCTGCGTCTCTGGCTATTATTACTATTACATTAACACTTAGAGAGCCAACCAAGCACAGGGCCCCAGTATACTGGCCAGAGCCACCTGATAAGAGACAGTCCTTGCCCCAAAGAGCTTACAATCTAAACAGACAAGACTGAGAAAGGAAGTGTTACTACTAACAATTTCCCTCCGCCTCCGCTAATTCAACATTGCAAAATTCTACTCACCCAAAGCAATTCGTTTGTTTTGATAGGTAAATAAAATATCAGTAGTTCCGCCTGCCTCCATCAGCCATTGTGCGGTTAATTTTCATGGCCATTTTACAAGGCTGTATTTACAGGGCTGCTGATATGCCAAGACTATAGCTTATCAAGCTGGCCAATGTTGGCTCATTGTTTACTGGCACTCCCCCATCTGTCTGTATCCAACTGTTGTCTCTGGTCTTATTCTTAGATTGTGAGCTCTTTGCCAGGACCATCTTTTTTGTTCTGTGTTTGTACAGTGCCTATCACCCTGGGGTTCTGGTCCATGACTGGAGCTCCTGGGTGCTACAATGGTAATGAATATGATGCACAATGTACTAAGACAGAGACAAGGTGATTTCCACCCCCCAACCCTAATTCTTTATTATTAAGAACTTGTGAGAAACTCAAAATCAAGTTTCACGCTAATTCAGAAGCTGAGATCTCACTAACCATACGCTGGCGTCCAGACTAAAGCCATTGTCACATGTACATTACCTCTTTAAGGTGCAACGGGTAGGTGAGAGATGAGTTTGCACCTTTTTTGCTTCTTTATGAGGAATTTTTTTCCCCCTCCCTGTCTGACTTAAGAGTATATCAGGGAGATCAAGGTTTGTATTCCGTTTGCTGTAGGACTCTCTGAAGGATGAGAGAACTGCTCAGACATGGGGACAAAGCTGTTTGAATCTCTTGTGAAAAGAAAGCTTCTCTCCCGAGTGCTTCTCTGCAGTTTGAGTTAAATAGGTGTTTGAAGAGGAGAAGGGGAAAATAAAGAGATTAAAACAGCCTGCCTTAAAAATTCTTCCTTCTCTCAATGGCTCATGCGTTGTCCTCTTGTGATGTCAGAAGGCCACCAATTCCTTCCTCCAGCAAAATAGGGAAAACTAACGGGGTGAAATGGGAGAATCCCTTTAAAAATATCATTGGTGGTCCTCTTGATACATTACAAATCAGCAGAACGGGGCTATTTTTTCATGTTTTGCTGGTCACCTTTTAATTAAACATCTATCCCATGTTTTTGGGAAGGGTTGGCGTATTTTTATTTAATGCTGAAAGACTAATCCTCAGAATATCAATAAGCAGAGTTGACAGTGAAACACCAGGACAAATAATGTATGGGAAAATCTCATACTTATTCCCTTTGGTTCTCTCTTCTACACCTACACCCCCATTTTTAAAAAAATGTCAATCAAGTGTCCACTCTACTATAATGATTTACCTCCTAGAGGTGTAATCTATCCATTGTTAGAAAAGAAGGATGGCCTAGTGGTTAGAGTGCTCTTAGACATAGAAGTCCCAGATTTAACCCCTTTCTTTACCATTAACATCCTGTATGACCTTGGGCAATACATGCCTTTAAAAAAATTGCCCTTCGTCTCTCTGTGCCTCAATTCCCCATGTGTAAAATGGTGCCAATAGCATTGCCCTACTTCACAGGAGAGTCATGACGATAATTACATATAAAATGTTGAGGTGCTCAGCTAATGGGCTCATACATAGTTACCAGTGCTGTTAAATCAGTGTTTTTCAAATGCTGCCACTGTGGCCACCAGGGGCTTTTCTTGCAGCCACTGCCTCCTGGGCTGTGATAGGGGCGGGAAGCAGTGGCCCCTCTCCCAGGGCCACCAGTGGGGGTTGGGCCCTGCCCCCCTCTTTTAATTTATGGCATTCTAGACCTGCAAGCACTATCCGAACCCATGTTGTTTGTAGGCAGTAATATCAAGTTCTTGACAACATACACCTTGGGTGGGCAGGTTACATTTTTACCCCAGTTCCAAGCCTATTTCGCTACAAGATTGGACATGACACAGTGATTTAGACTCGTCGTGTCTGCCACTCTTACTTTTGCTGCTAAATATTCCATTTCCACTAGTGGAACAATAAAGAAACACACATTTTGAAGCAGATGATTTGGAGGTTGTGCCACCTAGTGGCTAAGTGAGGACTCAATCTCCTTTCAGTTATTCTGGTGCAAAGGTTTATGAATTACAGAACGTAATAACATGCCATTGTGAGGGCTGCATGGGCTGGTTCTGTTCAGCTGCAGAGTTTTCTGATGTCCCAGATTCTGGGTGGCAGCCATGAACCTGGATGTTGCCAGTGGATTTACCAGAAGCTACAAAGATGTATTGTTTGAAGGTTAGTTTGTATGGATTTATGCACTGAACTGAGTCTAGCTGATACATGTACTGTAGATATATGTGGTGGGGGAGGAGGGGAGAACTGAATTCAGTATATTTTTCTATGGCTTGTTCACTTTTCCATTGTTGTTTCACAAGATTATCTGTAAAGACCATGGGCAAAAAAACAAGGCTCCTCTCTGACCTGCACTGTGGATGCTTCGGTCAGAGCTTGTTGCAGTCTGCAGGGGTTACATGATCAGAATAACAAGTGAAGTCAGTATCAGCAAAGTGCAGTGAGCTACCTGTAACAGTCAAAACAATGGAAGAGACTGTTCTGTAAAGAAATGGAACTGGGGTAACCCATTGTTTTCCATCTGGCCACTTCCTGCTGCAACTACACAAATTCCCCTCCCTCCCTTGGCTGAGTTACTCAGGGCTGATGATATTTGGACTGTTACATAAATTTCTTAACTCTCCTTGGCTTTGGAAAGTTCTTTGAAGTAATTAACTGTGCCCGTCTCCCTTTTTACCCAGGGCAATTTTTTAACAACTGTGTCATTAGGTATGTTTATTTATTATTATTTGTTACAGTTAGGCTTAAAAATATCTGGGAACGTTGAGTTACCTGAGATTTGTGTGTGCATGTCTTCACTTTGTGGGTGAATTTAGCATTCATGCAAATGAGAGAAAGTCAGCACAGGCAAAACCAACTCCACCTGGGGCATTACATTCTGAGCTAAAGGCACAGCTTCTACTATTTGAGTTATGGGAGAAACTCCATTAACTAGCAGGTATAGTAGACTTTTATCTTCTTATGTGGATTGGCCACTAGAGGGGGCACAAAGACCCACACTCTCCTAGACAGGTGGTGTGAATGCGATTAAACAGCAGCAAGGCTAGTGAAGTGCAAAGGGGAGCCACAAGCTTCTCCCACTCATCTCCACAAATGCATTTCAGGCCTGACGTACAGCAGTCCCTGGGCCCTTCACAGAGATCTACAAGCGCACCTCCATCCTGACCCTGCCACACACCCCAGGTAGTCTGCTGCTAGACTCCTACACTACTCTGCTAACGTACCTCAGTCTTAATCCGCTGCACCAGCTATTCTTCCAGGTTTAGGGCTCTCTCAAGGGATCAGGTTTATTCAATTATGTCAAACTATGCGCTGGTTTCATAGGGGATTAGGATGAAAATCCCACCATTTTATTTATTATTTGTGCTACAGTGGCATCGGGGAGCCCCTGGGTCAGGGGCTGTACTAACAGACAGCTCCCGGCCCAGAGAGCTCACAATCTAACTCCGAGATTACAAGGAGGCATTCCGGTTTGGTCGTGGCATTTTCTTTCTTCCAGACCAGCAAAAGTTTAAGTCCTTGTCTTGACTAGGAAAAATGTTGTGTTTAGGTTGGGCTTAGCGAAAAGGCACTAGCTAAACCTGGCCTAAACTCAGCTATTGTTCCTAGTCAAGACAAACCCCCAAGATGAGTCTTTGTGCATGTGCCACATTCCACAGCTCCTCAACTCCCCTCTAATGAAGCCTTCCACCGCCAGCCATATAATTTGATTTAGAAGTTGGACAGTTCTCTGCTGTGTCCATTGGACACATGAGGGACTGTGGTTTATGAGCATCTTTTTGTTTTTCTGTAATAGCAAGGTGCTGTTGTAAATCACGGGAAGACGGAAGCAGCGGTGGCTGTAACTTCCCAGGGAGCTTGGCTTTCAACGATATTTAATTGGTTGCATACTTTACTTATCAAACCGAATGTGCTTTTCTTCTCTGGGATCATGTTTAGGCCAGCTAAGTTAGTTTAAAGGTTTTATGTTTGGGCCCTTGAAATTCTTTAGGGTAATTGACTGAGGCTGTATGGGATTATATGTACTTATGATCATAGGTCTTTGGTGTTTCCATCCCGCTCCTTCCCTGGTGGGATTAGATGGCTTTCTGGTTTTGAACGGTGGGAAGGAATGACCTGTCCCAATAGGGAACACAAGAATGTTTGAGGGGCCACAGAGAGAGGGCCTGATGCTCCTCTTGCGCTGGTGAGAATCAGGATTCAATCCAGTGACGTTAATGGAGTTACACCAGGGTAAAACTGGTGTAAGCAATAGGAGAGTCAGGTCCAGCATATTCACCTACTAAACTCCCCTTGCAGAGCCAACCAGCAACGGGGCCTGTAAAGCTGAGTGTTTGCGTCGATGGGAATAAAACTCCCTCCCCAGGCTGCTCCCGTATGGTGCAGCAAACAGGATAAAGCACTTAGGGATGATCAAGACAACTTTTCAGAGCCACAGTTTTACCTACTGGGTCTCATGCACACACAGGAGGTGGAGCTTGGGCTCACCCCCTGAGCCATGGTAGCACTTACTCAGAGAGAAGGAGACTTTCTGAAAGGTGAAATCCTGGCCCCACTGAAGTCAGTGGCAAAACACATTTTCCTACGCCCTAGGTTTTAGTGCCTATTAGATTACATGGGCCAGCATAGAGGGGATGGACTGGAGCTCAGGAGACTTGCATTCTCTTCCTAGCTCCAGAGCTGCTGGGCAGCATTCCCCCTGTGTGCCTCAGTTTCTCCCTCTGTAAAATGGGGATAATCATACTTGCTGCCTTTGTAAAGTGCTTTGAGGTCTGCTGGCACTATGCAACAGCTGGGTGAAATGGCTTTTTATGGCAGAGACAAGGAATGGATGGCTAAAGACAGGGAGTTAGAAGCGGTCTCGTAAGATTACCTTTCTCATAGATGGGCCCTAGTCTTCCCTTATGGGATAAAAGTAACTCTACTGACTTCCTGTGGCGGGAGACCAGAACCAGGGTGAGTACATTTTAGCTCAGAAAAGGAGTCTGACAATTACAAGGGCCAGGTTGCCCTGTAGAATGAGTCTTTCCCTGTATATGCTGGAGCTGTGCTGATGTCTTTTATCCTGGCTATGCGGTTTATTTACTTTTTGCACTTCAGTCAGCTGGGACAGTGAAACTAAATTGGTCAGTTTTGCTTTCTGTCTCTAGTCAGTGTCACTTTATTTACAGGTTCTTCCAAACTATCTCAGCACTGGCATGTCTGGAAATGAGCTCTGTCCACTTCTCCCTTCCTCATCCCCTCAGGGGAAAAACAAGTTTTCATTCAAATGTTGTAAACGTTTGAGAAAACTTTCTATTAACAAATTCTGTAAATCTTAAAAAAAAACAAAAACAACCACCACCACCCTACGAGTTCAAATGACTTGACTTTTAAAGCGGTACCAAAGGAATGGAATGAAAGATGTCAGACTGTCTCAATCCCAACACTTTGGAGCCTGGATTCTCCATGTGCTACGCATTATTAAACCACATAATTCCCATTAATGCTCTCAGGGTGATGACACCGGTTGGCAGTGGGGTCTACAGATCCCCAAAGGGTATCTGCTCCCACTGAGATCCAGGTGACACCTTGAAAGTTCAGACCCTTCTCCCCCTGCCCCTCCACGCACACACACTGCTTGACCCCAGTGTTACTTTGGGTCAGCAGCTTTTGCAGCCTGAATAAGTTAATCACTGACTGTCAGATGATTAACATACTACTAGCCAACAGACAAGAGAGCTTAGGGATGGCGCATAGCACCATAATTCTGTTCTTTCAGCACAAAAAAGTGCTGAGCAGTTAATCAAATTCTTACCCTGTCCTAGAAAATGTAGAATACGGAAAGTAAAGATGGGCTTAAAATTCTCATATATCGGTGCAGTGCCCTAGGTAATAAAGTCCAGTTTTCAGACTTGGGCACTTAACCAAGAGCATGGAGTTGTGCATGCGGGCACTCCTATAGGGATTTTACTGCCCAGCGGTCTACTTCAAGCACCTGAATGTCAGTCTGAGCCGCAAAATGCAGTCTTAAATTCTGTTCGAAAACTGGGCTCGCATGCTAAAGCCCATCCCTGTTCAACAAAGCCCTCAAGTATTTTGCTTAACTGTGGCCGTAAAAGGGATGGTCCCCAGTGTACTCAAGTTAGGGCAGCACCTGCGAAGAAGGACCATTCCCATCCGATGCTGTTAGTACAGCTCCATCATCTACCCTTCCATACCTAGCGATCCCTTCTGAATGTCAAGTTATGGAGGAAAACCCATGAAGACAGAATGACTCGGGCGGTGGGGGGAGAAATGTATCTACTTCACTCGAGGAGCCTATCACAGCACAGTGATTGGTTAGACAGGAGGGATGGATCTTTATCTTATCTAAATTGGAACGCTGGATTAGATCATATTTTTAAGATCCCTCCTTAATGAGCAAAGGGAGCACTTTCATATGGTACCATAAGCCACAGCTAACCCAGGCTGCTAGCCACCTGATGAGCTGTGGAGAAGCTGGCACAACTTCAGAAGCCGAAACGGTCACACCCACTGACTCACTGGGTCCATCAGCTCTCAAGACGTGATTGCATTGGGTGAGGCCCTGCAATCGCAGGGTCCTGGCACCAGAAATGTCCTGGCAGAATCACAGTGAAAGTCAATGGGAACTGGGTGCCTATCTCCTCTTTGTGCCTTTGAAAATCTCTCCCTGGGTGATTGCAAAGGGACAGGTGAAATGGTCCTTGCAGCGTTCAGCCCCTATTAAAGATTTGCCTTACCAAATCAACCACTGGCCCTGGTAACCTGTTTGACAGGCCAAAGTCTCTCATCTTGGACCAAATCCTTACTGAGACCCCACTCAGGTGGAATGCCATTGGCTTCAGCAGGAGCAAATGCTGCAGAAACAGGCTCCAGAATAATAATCAGCCCCATCGGCTTGACTCGTTTCCTGACAAACTAAGGGTCTGAACCTGTGAGGTGCTACGCCGTTCTGAGAGATGAGAGTTGAGGATGCTGGGAATTTCCCAGGATGCCTTCTTCACCCAGCAGCACCAGGTCTGGTTCTTTGCTCGCTTAAGCTCAGGAGGGATTCCCTTGATGTGGCTGGGTTTACACTGGAGGAAGACATGTTTCAGGCAATATCTTGGGAACACTTCCAGCGCACTTGTCATTGGCTAAGGTGGCAACTGCCCGGGAGTCACTGAACATAAGAGATCAGGGCCCAAATTGTGCTCTCACTCACACGCCACGCAATCCTATGGAATTAAGGGGGGTTGTACAGGTTATATAAGCAAAGGCAACATTTGGCTGTGCAAGTTTTTCATGTTAGCCTTGGGAGGCCCACACCTTGTTACAGCTGACCTCCAAGTGTGGGGCTGACCAGCCCTAACGCTGACAGTCCGAACCCCATGCTTGGAGCCCCACTCTCTGCTCTGAGAAAACAGACATGTAAAGAGATGCAAAAGTTGACAGCCTTGAAACCTGGAGTGCCATGCTCCAGTGCTTTTAAGAGTTAGTGTGACCGTAAGCCCATCTCAGTGCTGAGAGTAAGATGTGGCTCCAGAGAACAGACCTTTCATTTAGGACTCCAGCCTCCATTGCTGGCATTCAGATCAGGCTGAAATAAGATTAAACCTCTGTGTAGCAGTGGCTGTCATTACGAATCATAATGGGGGACACTCAGAGGCATTTCCAGCGTCACTTCAGCTGCTCCAGGTGTAATAAAAGTGTGACCCAGAGGAATGCTGTGACGAGCCTGCACTTTATTTCCTGGCCCCTGTCACAGGTCAGGGTTACAAAAGGGTAAGACCTCTGTCACATGGCAGAGTGTCAATATCCACTGATTCCAATAGCTGCTGTTACAGCTAGATTGTGTGCTCGGGTGCAATTTTAGCACTCATGAGCAGCACCAGAGTGAGTGCCCTACAGGAATCAATTTCATTGCATGAGAAAGGCTGGAAGAATGAAAGAAAGGAGCCAGACGGAGAGATGGGAGGTTCTCTCCTACCTGTTTTGTTGCTTTGCCATGCCTTGTTGGCACAGTACATCCGCCTCGCCTGCCTCCGAGCAGTTCCACTGACCAACACTTCAGAAGTTTTCCCACTCTTTTCTTTTTACTTGGAGCACACTGGACATTAGAGCGATTAGAATGCCAGTTGAAGGCTTTGGTCTTGATTTTCCAAAGCAGTTAATGGATCAAGCCCCAGGTACATTAAAGACTGAATTTCGATCTATGAATCCCCATGACAGCTGGGCTGCTCTGGGACCAGGCAGGTCACAAAGCCCAGGATGAAGGGTGTGAGAGCTAGGGACAAAGCACTCTGGGTCCAGGGGATCCAGCCATGGGACAAACTCCCAGAGGAGATCAGGTGTACCCAGAGTCGGAGCCTCTTAAAGAAATGTTGCAAAACCTTCCTCTTCCAAAAGCCTTTCCATTGTAAGCATGAAACTCACAACACTAACACCTCAGTAACTCCCCTCCAACCAGCCCTCCCTAGGATGGGTTTGCTCGACTCACTGCTATGGCACCTCCTTGTGGGTCATCTGGGGATTAGTTCAGCACTGGTTTGACGCCTCCTCTTGCAATTTCTCAGACCCCTTGTCCCAGCCTCTCACTCCGCGGCCCCGCTCGCACGTCACAAGCGGCAGTGCTTCCTCTTGGTGGCTGTATACAAGTCCCCTCTCTTCCCGCCCAGCTGGGCTTCAGGTTCAGTTAGGGCTGTAGATCTACCCTACACCTCACCCAGGTGCAGCCTATCCTGTCAGGCAGCCCCTTCTGAGCCATTTTAACCCCTTCTGGGGTGGTGTGGAGTGAACACCCCATCACACTCCCCAACATGTGGAAATCAATAAAACCTAAAAACTCAGAAGCAAACACCCCCACTCCCAAGCAGAGCTTTTACCCTGAAAAGGCAGAAGGGCCAGAGACTCCACAAAGTCCACTAGGGACTTCACTGTTGCTACTGATTTTTGCTCAGATACTACAGTGATGGGCAGCAATATAAAAGCCTTAGGGTATGTCTACAGAGCAGCTGGACGTGAGACTCGCAGAGTGGGCAGACATACCCGCTCTAGCTCTGATTGGGCTAACCTGCTACAAATAGCAATGGGACTTCAATGGCACGGGGAGCGGCTTGGCCTAGCTGCCCATGTACAGTCCTGCTGCCCGTGCCGTACAGCTCAAACAGAGTTAACGCATGTACATCTCCCCAGGCTGTGAACTACCTGCTGTGTGGATGTTCCCTTCGATAGCCGGAAATCCTGAATTATAGCGCTCCACAAATCTTCTCCACTCTAACAGGGCTGTTTGGGTTAGAAATCTGCTGGCAGAATACCAACTACGTGAGTTTTGGAGCCGGTGACATTAAAGATCTTAAGAGCGTACAACCATCATGAACAGGGAAACAAACGACCTTTCATAAAATAAGTCATTGTCTTCATTCCCTGTTCAGTTAGAGAGGAAATTAAAATGTCCAAACCTGGGAAATCAAGTTGCAGGCAGGTTGGTCTTTTTGACATTTCTGCAGTTATGAAGTTATGCCTAAAAGCGGATATGGAGAACTGCACAAAGGAAGCCATTTGTAGTGCACAACGAGTTCCGTCGGTTCAACACAACCCAAGAGCTGGGCTACATATTCGTGGATACCATGTACTGGCGCCTTTTCTATTAACTAATTATATACATACACAGAGAGACAGAGCACTCTTGTTACAATTGAATTATACATTGGGGCTGGGATTCTCAAAAGAGCCAAAGAAAGTTTGGTGCCCACACCCCACTGAAATTCAATGGGAGCTGGCATCTAACTCGTCTACACATGAAAGTATATTTACAGTAGAGTATATTTACAACAGAAGAGCTATTCTGCAAGAACTCTATGTACAGCCAAGTGATTTCAAAGTCCCAGCTGATATTAGGAAAGAAAGCCAAGGTAAATCAGGACTATAATGGGACAATCAGATTCTGAATTGAGATGTGTACAAATCCAGTCAGTTTGCTGGGTTTGTATTTGGTACAAGGCAAAGGATATGCTGCCCCATACCTTCCCTAGTCTGAAATCCAATCCTCAAAGGGGCCAGTACTAGCTGCTTCAGAGAAAGGTGTAAGGAACCTGGGAATAGGCAATTACATAATAGCCTGTCCACAAGGAATAGCTGGCCCTCTACAAATCTGATGCCAAAATCCACTCTGAATATGGATTGTTTGTAACGGTCACTGTCACAATGACGGCATTATTTACAATACATATCCGCTCCCTCTCATCGCCCTAACTAGGTCCTGATTGGGAAAAATCACTGAAGTGCTTGATTAACTTTACTTTCCACTGAAATCAATGGGACTTCTTGAGCACATGCTTTAGTGCTTTTCTGAATCAGGGCCCATGTACTGAGCTCCAAGGACCCAGTCTGCTCCCTCCCACCACCCCATTTCAATGTTCAGCTCTCTCCACCTCCGATTTAGCTCCTTCCTTCCATCGGATTCCTGGCTCTATGACCCTCAATCCCCTGTCCCATCTCTTTCATTCCACCCCATCTCGATTTCTAGAGGCTGCTTTCCAGACTATTGCAATCTCAATTCCAGTGCAGGATGCTAATAGCAGCTCCTATAGCTAGAAAGACTGCAGAATTCACTTGTGCATTTGTTTAGTTACATTTAATTTACCACCCTCTGCAATAGTGCTGACAGTCTATTAGCTGTTATTGATTTGCTTTCGGATATTAGACCTGCTCTACTAACTACCTAAGGATGGGTATGATGGGTAAATGCGTGATCTTTCTAACCCAACAGCCACAAACCACTTCTGGCCCCTGGAGCCTTCTTGAGAATGAAGAGTCTCACTCCAGGAAGCTGCCCACGGTGAGCATGTTTTATGTATAGTCAAGGATGAAAGCACAGAGAGGTTTGCATGTGTTCAGCTCAGCAGATTTTGCTGTGACCCCTGCAGAGCTTGGACTCTGGACTGGTACTAAAATTCCCTATGCTCAGTGATCATTTCGCACAATGAATTCATCTGTGTAATTGGGTTTGGTTGTCCTAAGATTAACCCGGTGTTTGTTCGGCAATTAGAGCTCTAGCTATGCAAAGCTGAATCTTCTTTCATTTGGTGCTTATCTGGGAAAGCAGCCCCCATGGAATTTCCTGGATTTTCCATTTTTTTCTCTTTGGCCGGGATTGGGAAGCAGGGGGAGAAGGGAGGAGAAGAAAGAATTCCTCTCTCGTTTTATGGTTATTTCTGCCATGCAGTGATTTCACAGTCTCAGAGCCAGTCAGGTTTTTAGTCGTTGCAACAGTTATGATTGTGAGTCAAGTCCCCAATTCTATTGTGAGTGGCTGCACGGTACCTACCTAAATTGCCCCTGCAGTTTCAATTGCATGCAGGTTTCCCCCCTCACTCTCCAGTGTTACTTTGTCGTGTTAAACAACTGTCACCTTACATCCCAGAGGCAGCTGCAGTTCACTGGTAGGCAAAATGATCTCTATACCAGGGGTAGGCGGCACGCGAGCTGATTTTCAGTGGCACTCACACTGCCTGGGTCCTGGCCACCGGTCCGGGGGGCTCTGCATTTTAATTTAATTTTAAATGAAGCTTCTTAAACATTTTTAAAACCTTATTTACTTTACGTACAACAATAGTTTAGTTATATATTATAGACTTATAGAAAGAGACCTTCTAAAAACGTTAAAATGTATTACTGGCAAGCGAAACCCTATATTAGAGTGAATAAATGAAGACTCGGCACCCCACTTCTGAAAGGTTGCCAACTCCTGCTCTATACTATGGTATGGGAACCTTTGTGATGACAGACGCTATATAAATGCAAGACCTTTTTCTCTCTCTCTCTCCTTGTTCCCTTCCCTCTCATCCTCATTATTCATTCTCTCGAGTGCTCAGTGCAGAGATAAAGATTGTTACTGTCTTGCAAAGAGGATTTTTGTGCGAAGTGAACTGAAGTTTATCACAGTCATTTTGTGTGTTATTAACACTGCTTGGGACCATTTCTAAATTGTTTCACTAGCTACTTTTGCCACTGCTTGGCTTATGGATGCGTGCGGTGTGTTCTGGCCCAATCGCCTAGGAAAGCGCCTAGATGCCTTGAGAGCACTCCTGTGGCCTTTCAGACAGGAAACCGCATATTTACTTATCTAGGTAATGCAATAAAAAAGGCTTTATAACTTGAGCTGCAACCTGATCTTTGAACTCACTCCATTGCTTGACTTGGAACAAAAAAAAAAGAAAGAAAAAAAAGTGCCTCCCTCCCAAGGAAAAACGCTTCAAATCCAGTGCTGCAGATTGTAGCAAGTCAGGATTGGAACCTCTTGGGATTCCTTCCCAGCCAGGTGAGTGCACGGCCTATAGAGGAGAGATTTACTGAGTCACAACTATGTGTGAATTCAGGCGACACAAGGTCAGCTGGGTAACTAATCCACTGGATTAGGAGACATCTTCCAAAAGGCCCAGTCAGTCCTTCGGGGTCCCATTCACTGCGAAGGCTGGTCCTGGAGTTTGGGAACGTTCGGATCTGGGATTTTGGCTCAAGCTCATCTTGGTACAATCAAGACATGTGGCCTTTCCAGCTCTCAAATGGGGGCCATATTTACCCATTGATTTGCTTCAGAGAGGCTGTCGCAGCCCTTTTCTTTGGTGTCAGTCCCTGCAGAGCTACACTTCCTGGGCCTGAGTCCCTCTCACGCTTGTGTACATTGGGAGCAACTCCAGTGAAATCGATGGCGCTCTACTAGGGCCTGATCCAAGACTCGTTGAAGCTAATGGAAAGACTCCCACTGATTTTAATGAGCCATTGTATATGGACAAGGCCCCAAGAGGAGAATCAGCCTGCATGAATTTTGGGTTCAAACACTCTCTAAAACTTAAAGCCAAACCCAGGTGACACAGCCTAGTTTCAACGGGCTTCTTGTTCACCCCTTTCCAAATTTTGCCTGGTTTCCATTGCAAAACCATAGCTGGATCTCTCCAGATTGGCTCAAAACTGGGCCCAGGTTCTCCTGGAGGGACCGTTAACGTTCAACAAATCTAGGCTGAGTTTCAAGACTGGAACAAAACTTGAAACCAGGTGAGTTTTTATGAGGACACATTTCTCCCGATGAGTTTTGCACAGCTCTAAAAATAACCCTCACATTCATGCTGTGAATGCCCCACCTCTGCATACTAGTGCCACTAGGAACACACAGCTAACAATGCAGGCAGAGCCATTTTGAAGGCCATGAAGGAAAAGAGAGCAACTCCTGATCTAAGATCTCAGGATCATCATCCACTGAAGGTGGCTTCTGCATCTTGCTCTTAGTTGGTCAGCTCTTGGTTCCGGCACCAGTGGTGGAGTTGTATGGGGCAGTTTTATTGCTTTACAAACCCCAGTGCCTATGTCACAAATCGTTGGCTCATCATGACTTTTAAAATATAATAAAATTGCCAAGGGATTCAGCAGACACAATGGCACCATTAAGTAGAAGGAGATTAATTTACAGTGGAAATGGATCTGCACAGAAGCGGGAGAAAATTGGCTATGCTGGCATCTCCAGTACACAGTGAACCCCTCAGTCAGTATAACACAGGTAAGTGCATATAAAGACGTCCACCGCCAATTAATGAGGGGTGAGTATGTCTCAAGTGCCTGCTCAAGGACTTATATACCTCTTAAGGAACACTTGCAAGTTCTGCCCACTCATGACAATGAGGGTTGCATGAGTGTACATGAGGGCAGCATTTGGTCCTTAAGTGATACACATGGTCTTGTGCATGGCCCGTTCCACTGGAGTGAATTTTGCCCCTGGGCAGTATCCATTAGTTTACATCCGTATTTTCACATCCAGATATCCTATTTTGGGGTGAACTACCCTCAAATGATTCTTCAAGCAAAAGACTTCAGTCAGCACCAGTAGAAAGATCCAATTATCTAGCCACATGCTCCATTTCATTATCAGTTACGAGGTTTGGGTATTAAAGTCAATAAGGGCTTGTCTACAAAAGGGAAACTGACCACAATAGTTCCTGGGGAATAAGCTATGAGAGCATCCACACAGGGTGCTATTTTTCAATAAATATTCAGGTCCATTTCCCAGTATAGACACGCCCTAATTCCCACCTTTTTATCTGGTCCAATTACCGACAGGTACAGTAGGTTTGGTAGAAGAGTCCCAGCCCTGTAACTAATCACAGAGCTGGATGGAAGAAGGTATGGACATTGACGCCCTGTTATATTCCGTCCACTTAGTGAACTTAGAAGAAAACAAGCTCTGTGCTAAAACATGTAGATTGCCTTTCAAAGAGCCGATGTGTAGCTTGAATGTCCCTGGCCACTTCTTTGGCTATAAATCATGCTGCATGTGATAAGGTAATTACCCTCTCCTTGAAACAATTCATAGAGAAAGCTATAAAAAGCCTGGCTTGTAAAGAGAACAATAAAGAGGCAGCACAATAAAACCTCATTCAGGGCGGGGAGGGTACTACATTTCTGCTAGCCATTAAACGCCTCTTGTTTTTCCAGACCATGGGGCAAGGGGTGTGTGCACGCACCCTGGAACCTGGAGATGCTTTACAGAGGCCTTTGCCATCAACTCCCTGGGAGCTCCTACATTCCTTGCACAGGGACAATGTACCCGCTATAAAACAAAGAGACGGCGGAGGATAACACCACGACATCTTCTCTAGCGTCAACAATGGAGTGTCTGCAGTCAGGACAGCCTGGCCAGCCGCCCAGCATGGGGCTTGCTCTCAGGCCAGGGAGGGCCGATGGGCGTGTTCAGCCCATCACAATTCAGCAGTCTTGCCAATAAAGTTTACATTTGCCACCCAGTTACACCACCGTAGCCTGCCCGCACCTTGCAGGCCGATGCCTCCATGCTCAGAGGAGCTTCTTGGTTTTCCTTGTTCCCCTTCCCTGGCCTTCTGGCTGAGGGAAATGAGCTGTAGCTCTTTCCAGAGCCCGTCAGTGCTGGTAGCCATGGCTGGATCATCCCGAGGGGGATTGCTAGAGTGTTTTATGAAGCAACCCCATGGGTTCCTCCCCAGCCCCTGCCAACATAGCATTCGCCTTCTTTTCCAGATAGATACATTGTGGGGCATATCGTTTACACAGGTGGTGGATTTCTTCACAGCCCATCTTAAAAACCGAGCACCTGTATGGCCATTAAAGATCCTATAGCCCTTTTTACAAGAGGAGGGGTTTGCCCTAGACCCTACTGATAAGAGATACAACAGAGATTGCTAATGATGACAGATTAGCCTCTCCTTTACCTGGCAGCCTGAGGACAGGTGGTTGATGTTACAGGCTCTCTCTTTGCAGAAGGGAAGTACATGATTGCTGTGGAGGCTCTGGGAGGGTTATTCTGCCCTCTAGATTGCCTTACAAACCCATTCACTGTTGGAGATTATTAACCCCAACTAGAGGGCGGTTACAGGTCTGGCTCCTCCTCTGAGCTGCCTTTAAATTGGCCTCAGATTAAAAGCTGGATATAAAAGCATCCTTGTGGGTTTACCCAACGGCTGATATGGTCTGAATGGCTCAACAGGACTTTGTTAGCGGTTGAGTTGAGCCTTGGGAGGCTTCGCAATAACTCAGTAAGTAGAGAGCTGATGAAAACAGCTTCCAGGAGACCTCCAGGCAACTTGTAACACTGGGAATTGACTCAACTTGTCTGGCTCTTCTGACACGTTTGGGCCTCTCTGCACAAAGTGAAGATGCCTTGAACCGAGTATTTTCTGTCTCAGGCTTGACATGAGGCCCAGCACATCTACACCAACGTAGCTCTAGAGGGCGTAGGGGAGTAGTGCTGTATGCATATAAGCAAGGAGCGATGTGTGGCGGGAACCCTGTGCTGCATCGGCGTCCTCGTTAGTAAATGGCTTTGAGCTCATTTAGGATAAAAGACACTATCATATGGTTTGCTGGTGCTCTGATTCAGGCCCTATGCTGACATCTCCTGTTTAGAAAGATTGGCCCACCCCAATTAAACTTCTTTAGGGTCTACATCAAAATACAAGGTATTTTCAAATCTACATTATTTGTTTTAAAGATGGGACAAGCCCTCAGCTGCAAGTGCTCCTACTGTTAGGGACATTCAGATACGCAAACAAGCTCTTCGGCTCAAGCCAAGTTCTGATGTATTGGGAATAGCTTGTCAGTCCATGTAAAACGACCCACAGATGGAACTGGCATGTGGCTATAGGCTGAGTCTCTTCTACTTTATAATGTGTCCCCACAATGCTTCTTAATAATACGGGGTTCTTTCTGCCTTGCACCATAGGTTCTCCTGTCCTGGACCATCACGATGTATCATTCTGGTTTGGAAAATTCAGTGGCACACACGCTTTTCTAGTATAATCAGGAAGAGAGATGCAAGTTTAATTCCTTTCAAAAGAAAACAGAAAAGCCCTACCCTGGACTTAATACACCACCCCACTGTGCTGACCCACCCTCTTCTGTTCCCATAGTAAAGGCATAAGCCAGCATCAGAGTTTGCGGTACACATTCTCAGTGCTTTGCATAACATCTGGCAAATCCCTGCTGGGGAAGGTGTTGAATGAACCAATTTGCTTTAATCAATAGCTAATAAGTCAGCTTCCTCATTAAAAGGATGGCTGATAAGGGGAAAGACGGCTTATACCAGCTCTACTGAAGGTGGTATTTTAGAAAAGCTACCTTGAGTAATCTTTCAAAGATAAAAATATTCTTATCGTCCCTGCTGAGGAAAATTAGCAGATCCATAACCACAGGTTAACGTGTGTATTGTGGAAATAGATAACGCGAGATATGCTGAGCACAAAAACACTGCAGCCAGGTTTTCTGCCATGGTGGCATCTGCTGCACTGACACGGATGATTAGCTAAGGATTGCAAATGTTCTTTGATGTTTGTTACTCTCCTCTTTCACCCTGGCTCGGCTCAGCCACCTGTGATGTCTCCTCTTTTAGGCCTTGCGTGTGCTGGTGGCAGCGCATCGGGTAGGTGTAGCTACACTCTACAGTGAACAGCAAGCTGCATCCACACGGCAGTGTGTAGCTACACGTGGCAGTGAAAGGCTCTGGTGGGGGGGAGGAAAGGGGGAAAAGGCTCTGGCAGCTGCCCACCCTCTGCTAGAGTCTTTCCCTGCAGTGGGAATACTGGCATTAGAAAAGGTTCAGAGAAGGGCAACTAAAATGATTAGGGTTTGGAACGTGTCCCATATGAGAGATTAAAGAGGCTAGGACTTTTCAGCCTGGAAAAGAGGAGACTAAGGGGGGATATGATAGAGGGATATAAAATCATGAGTGGTGTGGAGAAAGTGAATAAGGAAAAGTTATTTACTTGTTCCCATAATATAAGAACTAGGGGCCACCAAATGAAATTAATGGGCAGCAGGTTTGAAACAAATAAAAGGAAGTTCTTCTTCGCATAGTCAACCTGTGGAACTCCTTGCCTGAGGAGGTTGTGAAGGCTAGGACTATAACAGGGTTTAGGAGAACTAGATAAATTAATGGTGGTTAAGTCCATTAGTGGCTATTAGCCAGGATGGGTAAGGAATGGTGTCCCTAGCCTCTGTTTGTCAGAGGGTGGAGATGGATGGCAGGAGAGAGATCACCTGTTAGGTTCACTCCCTCTGGGGCACTTGGCATTTATCACTGTCGATAGACAGGATACTAGGCTGGATGGACCTTTAGTCTGACCCAATATGGCCATTCTTGTTATGTTATGGGGAGGCAGGACACTAGATGTGGAAAGTAGAACTTGGGCATGTAGCGAGCTGTGTAGGGGGCGTACCCTAAAGATCACACATGTCCTTACCCTACTCACCGAACCAGTGCCTCCCCATCTACCCTGCCATTTATAGCCATGCTAGTGGGTGTGCAGCATCTGTACTCCACCTGCCCACTCAAAGTGTGTACCTAGCCTTAGAGGGCAAGGGCCAGATTTGTATAGGTATGTAGGCCCCTAAAGACGCAATTAGCCCCTACGTGCTTTTGAAAATGCCACTAGGCACCCAACTGCATTTTTAGGTGCCTAACTACCTTTGAAAATCTGGCCTGAAGCTCTATGGGGGAGGGGCTGTCATGTACTGTAGGTTTGTGAACCCATTCTGTGCAGTGTAGTGGTAAAGAAGTAATGCTTCCAAAGGTTGTGGGTGATACAGCAAGGAAGAAAAATAAACAGCCGAGGGCACATTCCAGAGGGGTCTCCTTGTTCAGTTTTCAGGGAGCTGAACAGAAATATGCAGCTTTCCATTAATGTTCCTCTGGGATTTGTTTTTACAAACCTTAAAGGGAACTGAAGCCCTGTCTTGTCGCCTCATTTTACAAACAGGGGACAGCCCGAAAGGGGCCAGGCTTTTCTAGATTGCAACCCGTGTAGCTTCTTAGCAATAAAGTAACAGCTCCTTGTCTAAAGGAATCTATTCATGGGCTTTAAAGCAACTGTGGATATTCCCTCAGGTCTGAAACTTGGCATGCAATTTTGGCCGTTTTATCTATCACTGGGTGTTTAAGCACTGGTCACTCTTGAACCATCACAACAACCCATGCCTCCGCCTATTTTTCCGCCTGCATCACTGCTAAAATATAGGGGAGCAAGGACAAGTCAAGGGAAAGATCCTTGGAGTGGGGATCACATCTTATTCTATGTTCTGTACAGGCCCTACCGCACACTCAGCACTCAAACAATGAGAAACCTCTACTGGGGGTTGAGTGGCTTTGGCCACATGCAAGTACTTGGGATGTGCACCTCAAGTTATCTGTACAGAAACAGGGGGTTGAGCTTCTGTGGGTCCGCCTGTAACCCTATCACTAATTAAATAGTTGAAATGTTTGTGCAGCTGTTTGGGGTTTTTTTTTAAGCCAATGGCTCCTTTGAAATACGATCTTTGATTAAACACTCAGTGTAAAAAAAAAAAAAAAAGAGAGAGGGACTAATCTCAAGTTATGTTCTGTGTCTCCATCTTCTGCCCATGAGCAGGCCACTCTGTACATTTCAACCCACACATTATATGCATTGCATTTTCAGCTTTGAAACATTCGCAAATCCTGGGTGTGCCCCAGTACTGTCCAATCACAGTTTTATAAACAAACGGAGAGAGAGAACAGGTTTGTTTCTACAAGTGATATGAGAAACTGCAGGTTAGTTTCCGAGGCTTGCAGCTCAAAGCTCAGAGGAAAACTATGGAGAAAGCAAGAATTAATAAAGTTTCATGCGTCTCCCTTCTCAGCCTAGAGAGCAGGGATAAACTAGAAAGTAGGCTGACAAACAAGCTCCGTTGCATTAACACTAAAGCCCTTTACACCTCTCGGGCAGCGTAAGAGCTTTAAGGTGGGTGGAAGTATAGCATCGGATTGTGATTTCCATAAAAGATCCTGGCTGCAGCTCTCGAAAACAAGGCTGATGGTTATGCTTGACAGCAATAATTTTTGGGCTGCAGCAGCGCAGTTTAACGTACCCTTCCCCAGACAGCTGCTGAGTGTATCAATGCTTTTTAGCCAGCCTCAGATGTAAACCAGCCACTGCTGTGTTTGTTTCTGCTGCGGCAGAGTCAGAGGGAGACAGTTCAGGGATGGGTAGGAATTGCAAATAAAATGAGCTTTTCAAATATACCGAGGGGACCTGGAGATCCAGTCCCATTAATTTGAACAGGAACTGGGCATTCAAATTGCTTTAGGCAACTTTGAAAACTGCGGACGTAGATTCTAGGAAGGAAAAATGTTTTCAAGGCTGTAACGAGGACGGAACGTATAAATAAATGTACAAAAGCTATATCTGAATGAGCTTCTGTAACAGAATTAAGACAGGGCATCTCTGTTCTTTTTGTTAATTTAGACCCAGTCCTGCAACGGCCACTACATAGACAGATTCCTGTGGCCACATGGAGCTCATGGTAGGATAGGGGTCTTAGGTCTTGAAATACCTAACATGCCTGCTTACCCCACAGTACCATAACATAGGCATAGGTAAATGTGTAGGCCCAAAGATGTTTGGGACCTGTAAAAAGTTAGGTATTTGGTACTCTGAGGTGGGAAAGGGAGGAATTATCTTTGGGAAGTTTTATGGCCTGTGTAATACAGGAGCTCAGAGTCCCATCACTGGCCGTTGGAGATATTTGTGCTAGCAGTCACAGATTGGTTACATATCATTATAGGCAGTCTCATCATACCATCCTCTCCATAAACTTATCAAGCTGAGTCTTGAAACAAGTCAGGTTTTTCCCTCACTGCTCCCCTTGGAAGGCTGTTCCAGAACTTCACTCCTCTGATGGTTAGAAACCTTAATCTAATTTCAAGCCTAAACTTGTTGGTGGCCAGTTTATATCCATTTGTTCTTGTGTCCACATTGGCATTTAACTTAAATAATTCCTCTCCCTCCCTGCTATTTATCCCTCTGATATATGTATAGAGAGCACTATCTCCCCTCAGACTTCTTTTGATTAGGCTAAACAAGCCAAGCTCTTTGAGTCTCCTCTCATAAGGTACGTTTTCCATTCCTCAGATCATCCTAGTAGTCCTTCTCTGTACCTGTTCCAGTTTGAATTCATTGTGAAGATGAATGTACAGAAAATATGAGGAGTTATGTGTATATATACTAAAAACTATGTTCTCTAGTCTGTAGTTAAAAAGCAGATCACTCAAATGTATCTTGTGTCAAACAAACTTCTCCAGCCAGGAACTGGAAGACACTTATCTGTATGGTGGACCATTGTGTATTTTATATTATACAATAGGAATCTATTCGCATATTAAGTCAAATGTTAATGAAGAGCTGGCAGAGACTTCAGAAGGAAATTAACAGGAAGAGGTAAAGGGGGGGGGGGGCGCGGACCCTATTTTCAGGTGAGCATCAAAGATTTGTTCTGGTATATTTGGGGGTGTAGAGACACTTCCTTGTTTTCCTTCAATCTGTGAGGACAAACCACCAGCAGGTTGATCTTATGAGAAGGGATCTCAGCAAAACTGGCTGAAAACACTGGGGAAAGGGACATGGGGTAAGCAATCTTATAGAGACAGAGGAATGCTTTGTTAGTTAAGTTCAGGCTCCAGAAATCATGTTATGATTTTGTTTTATATGGAGCCATTTGTTTCCAATAGTCTCACTATCACTTGAATATCTGGTCTTTGAAAATAAACGTATTCTTGTTTTCACTATATGTGTGGTGCGTTAAGTAATGTGATGCTCCTGAGTTGAATCTTACAAGCTAGAGTGTACTATTCCTTTGGGAACCATGGATCTAAGAGTTCCTGAGTGCCCAGTGGAACATGGGTTGACGTATGCCTATCGCTAACCTGTACAGGGAGCGAGGCCTGTGAGGCAGTGCTTGTGTTGCCAGAAGCTCATGGTTTCAGGAAGCTGATCCACAACAGGCACAAACAAGACTTCCTCACGTGAAGGGCAGGTGGGGGCAAGGTGCCACACAACCCTGGGTACCCCTCCCCCCTCGGAAGTGTCACACACAGCTGTGCCTATCTAAAACACAGATCGGTCAATGGGGAAGTCAATCTGTGCAGCAGTCCTGCTGCATGCTATCAATTGCAAGGTGGGAGGCCTGTACCTGTAAACATACTCCATAATAAAGTAACTAAAATAATAGAATCACAGAATATCAGGGTTGGAAGGGACCTCAGGAGGTCATCTAGTCCAACCCCCTGCTCAAAGCAGGACCAATCCCCAGACAGATTTTTACCCCAGTTCCCTAAATGACCCCCTGAAGGATTGAACTCACAACCCTGGGTTTAGCAGGCCAATGCTCAAACCACTGAGCTATCCCTCCCCCAATAATTTATACTCAAGAGGTGACGTGTCCAGCTAAATCACAAAATAGGAACAAAATCTGGAAGACAGAACCACGTAGTGCTTAAGCACTATATGCAGAGATCAAACGAACAAACTATGCCTGGGATTTTCAATACAGCCTAAGAGTGTTAGACTCCCAAATCCTCTATGCCAAAATCTCAGCCCATATTCTATGAACATGGTTACCCTCAAGAAACCAGCTGCAGCTCTTGGGCTGGTAGGATAGCATCTTGGTTGCTGTACTGTACTATCAGACTTGGGACTATGAGTCCAAGACTCAGGTAGGAGTTTATTTTTGAGAAGAGGGGAAGTCAATGGTCCTGCACCGGTGAAGCAGTCCTCCTGTGCGGGAGGGGGGCCAGAGTAGATATAAAGTGTGTGTGAACTGATTTACATCAAGCTGTTATTCAAGTATTCCAACTGATATTTGAGTTTATTGTACAAGTGCAATAAATGTGACAAAATGTCATGCTGAGAAGAGCATACCAACTCTCCATATTTATGATCAATCTGATTTCCAGAAAAGCTAAGGCAGAAAATACCAATTCTGCCCGTGTCCTTTGTGGGCAAGCTTTTGAAGATAGCAGCCAACCGTGATAAAAGGCTTTGGAAATGAGCTCATAAAAGGCTCTGTTCTTATAAAATATACAAAGAATAAAAAGACATTTGTTTTCAGAGTGATAACTCTATATCAGATCAGTCACCAGCCAAACCAAATGGAGACAATTTACAACGAACTAAATAGTAGGAAAGTAAATGAGATTAAAAGTTTTTTCTCAGCACTGTAGAACTTTTTCTCAAGAGTTTCAACTGATTCAAATAAGTTTGAAATAAATGTTTTAATGTTGCCAATAGGAAACCTCTCTCCTGGACATCTTGCATACATGGAAGCGGTGTACTTCCCTCTGCATATAATCAGAAGGCGCAATTTACTGGTCATTAAAGCAATGGATTTCTCTTCCTAAGCCTCCGTCAATTCAGTGGAGTTGATGTGGTTTGTCAAGATATCTTCTAGATAAGCAGCTACTACTACTTTAGCTTTGCCTTCTGACAGTTCCTCAATACCACAAATATGCTCAATAGCTCTTTTCAACAATCTGTCTCTTTCATGGGAGTTTGTGTGTATTCCTGCTTCATCTTCTTCAACCCCCGATTTCATATATTGCAAGACATAGGATCTGATCACATCCCCATTTTCTGCTATAGTTTTCCTAATGAATGGCAGGTCTGTACTGTTCGCCAAGCTTAACAAATGAATCAGAGCCTGGCAGATCTGTGTTCTTAGGCTGGCACTGTATTTGAACTCCAGAAAGTCCTCGGTGTCTTCACTCTTCTGCAAAGCTATAACCAACGCACTCCAGATCTGGGAAAACTGTTCAGTGGTTCCGTAGCGCTCCCTTTGGGTAGGGATGGAGAGGGCCATGGCAGATTTGATTCGGACTTTGAAATTCTTGCATGATTTCACCACTGATGTAAGAGCATTATAGGCTTGTGCAGTCCAAGGAGCTTCTCCTAGGAAGCGCACAAGTTTGCAGTCAATAAAACATACAAAATCAATGTTACAAAAGCAGCTGTTCACAAAGATTTATTACACTGATCAACCTTGTCTTCATTTGAAGACTCAGGATTTCTGCCATAAACAGAAAATTATCAACTGCTTGTTTTGATTTATTAAAATAAAAAATATTCTAGCCTTTTCCTCTATATCTGAAAAAAATATACTCAAGTGACATGACATTTAGACTCCACTTGTGTAGCTTATATAACAATTCTTCCAGATAATCAGAATGATACTTTTTGGAGGCTCAGTGATTGAGTAGATGCCATTTATTACAAGGCAGAGGCCTTCATTTATTTTGTTTGTTTCACTGAAGGATGAAATTTATTAGCGAGTCCAATATTAGAACATTATCCTGAGTCACTAACCCTCATATCTAGTACCTTCTATTGCCCTGATCCTTCAAACATGCTCATACTTTACTTCCATGAGTAGCCATATTAAAATCAATGTAGTCAAGTTAAGCATGTATGTAAGTGTTTGCAGGAATGAGGTCTATGTAATATCAAATGTACATTCTGGGCCAGATTCTGCCCTTGGATGTGAGAGAAACATTCAGCCCTTTGAGGGTTTTCTTTCTCTCTTTCTTTTTTTAATTCCAAACACATACATATGCCCAATCAATTCTTAGTAAAAACACAACCTTAAGATTCTTTTTTTGCACAGCTCATTGTGTGTTCCCAAAGAGGTCAGTGAAAATTTTTTAAAAAGGAAGATTTTACTTACCAAGTGGCAAGGCAGGGTTTTTAAATACGTTTCCCAGCGCATAACATGCATTCCACCGTACTTTCATGGTGGCCTCACTCTGGACAGTAGAAATAAGGGCCTGAATGGATTCCTTAATGGTTTCACTAAATCTGGGTTTTACTATGTGATATGGTTGAAGGAAATGAAGCAGATTTCCTAGGGCCCGGACTGCATTGCTCTTTACCTGAAACACAAAGCACAAATAATATTTTCAATTTATACACATGCATCTGGCAAGGCCTCTCGGTGCATATACAAAAGTAATTAAATGCATATAGTGCTGAAATAAAGTAATTTCAGTTATTTAAAAAAAAAAAAAAAAACTTCTCATACCCTGTCAAAAAAACAACCCCTCAAACTGCCTCTTCAAAAAGTTCCTGGGAAAATCAGACAGGCTTTACAAAATGCCTGGAACTCCAACCAACTTAGGCTGTGTCCAACTGACAAGAAAAAGCTACACTTTGCACTTCACTCAGTGTAAGCACCTAGATGCCAACAGTCCACAGCTCCAGATGAGATAGCATTATTTTATTCTACACTAATCTAATGGTGGATATGGATTATGGTAATGCCAGTTGGTGGAGTCTCAACATATTTTGCAGTACAGCACATAGGATTTGTTTATATGTAAGTACTACCATCAACTTCCCCGGATACGCCATTCTTATGGATTACTCAAATAAAACACGTTGTGATAAAAAGTCAAAAGCAAGTAATGGGTGATTTTAACTTTGCTTTTGGCTTTATGCTTGGATTTATTCCTTTCCCTGCCCCACTGCAGCGTACCTTGTCTTTGTCCTTGGATGCTTCAGTTGCTGATCGTAACATTTTCAGTAGTAGGAGATCTGAGAATTCCTCTTGGAAGCTCTGCCCCATCATTTCCCTAGCAAAATAAACCACACACCATCCAGGATCAGAGCAGTCAGAAACGGAAAAGACCAGATCAGAGTCAATCCTCCTGTCAAGATAAGATACAGTCCCCCTATATAGGGTACATAATTGACTAAGTTGACAATACTCTTGATTTTAACTAAAATGCTGAGATGTAAGACAAAAATACTGAGCATAGTAAAAGCATATGATATTACACCTATTTTAAAATATAAATCATCATTGCAGGAAAGCCTGCTGGTAGCGCAATAAGACTAATGAAATGCAGACGTTCATAAACTGCTATCCGAGAGACAGAAAACAGCATAGGAATCAATGGTAAATTTTCAATATGGCAAAAAGTTAATAGGCTGGTCCATGGTTCTGTACTAAGACTGGGGTTGATTAATAAATATATTCACGATCCTATTTACCCTTTCATGTAAATAAAGGAATACAGGTCTGTCGCATCTTACGCGGGGGTTCCGTTCCACGGTCAGTGCGTAAAGCGAAAACCGCCTATAGCCAAAATCCCATTGACTTCAATGGCGAGCGGAATCGCCCGCACTACAGACACAATACATAAATTGCCTTTTTTTCTCTTTTTTGTGTGTGTGTTTTTGCCGACCGCACAAAGCTGAAATCGTGCATGTTAAATGCGCGTAAGATGCGACAGACCTGTATTCAATGAAATCAAAATGTAACAAATATAAAAAAGATAAAAGGAAATCTCTTTCTTATGCAGTACATAACCGGTGGAAGATATGAAACTAAGAATTTGATGGAATGCAAAAATGGATTAGATCTGGATAATGAAAACATCCGCAAGTTACAGAAGGTAGGAATACAAATCCTCACGCTTTGAGGCATAAGGGAAACTCTAATTAAGAGTGGCTAGGAAGAAGCTTCTGGTACAGGCACATTAATCTATAATGTGTCCTCTACAAGGGTTCTTGCACCTTTCTCCAACATTTATGGTAGTGAACACGGTCAAATACAGGATATTGATCTATTTGGACCTTTGGTCTGCCCAGGTATGACAATTCATATATTACTAGGGGACTAATAATAAAAATCTCAAGCCATTTATAAAGTTTTATTAGCCAAAATGTTGCTACCTACATGTTGACAATCAGCGTGTCCGTAAGGTTGCCCAAGGACCAGGCTGCTTTGGCACGGACGTTTGGAGACTTGTCCTGGAGGGAATTCAGGATAGCATTTGCTGTGTCGGCAACAAACATCACATCCTAGAGAATTAAAAGTTTTGTTGTTTTTTTAAAATGCATGGAAGTTCTTTTTTAAAAGATGGATGGATTTCCTTAGCTCTGTACACTTCATTGTCTTTATCGTCACAGTGAAATCTGCACAAACACCAGCTCCATTAAAGCAACCTTCTGTGCTAAAAACAGCTTTAAAGTATCTCTAATGTTCCCAGTACAGCTTTGTTTCATCTCTAGTTAACAATCTAACTCTAAAGTGTCCAAATTTGCTCCTCTCTTGGGTGACTGCTTCTACATGATTTCACTGCATATTTTAATTTCATTGGTACTTTAGTTACTTTGATTTAAGCATAATTACCTGGACTGACAATCTCATACTCATCAAATGCCATTGTCGAATAAGTAATTGCTTCTCCAAACTCCCTGTTGAGCTGTCTCTCTAATCTTCACTTTTGTGGCATGTTATATTTCGTTTCCATTTCCTTGCCTATGATTAAAGCTTTTCTTTCAAAATATTTTAGACTAAAATTTCAACTTCAGCTACAGTTCAAGTTTGTCAAAAGAGTCACCCATGCAAGACTTCACAACCATGTTGCAAAAACAACGGAATCCTCTCTTGCAAACAGATGGGTTAACTTGGCTCCAAAGGGCAGTTTGGTCCACCTGCACAGTTGCAAGTCCACCGGCCATAGGCACACACTTCCCCCAGGCCCCACTGCATGCTGTGCTGAAGGGAGCTTTACAGTACACAGGGACAGACTCAGCTGCACCTCTTAGAGAGACAGCACAGAGCTCGCAGTCCTGACAGGGGCTATCATCGCTCTTAATTAACTTTGCACCCTCCACATTCTGGGCTGCTCCACAGCCCCTGCCATAACAGACAGTTCTAGAAAGTTATAGCAACCTGCCCCCAGCTGCTCATGGGCCACAAGGCTGCCTGGAAACTCTGCAGCATTACGTGCTGTGACCCTATTCCTGACATGCCCCTCCTGCTCCAGCCCCACCCTCCACATGCCCCCTAAGCGAGGGCTTGTGCAGGAGTCTTCAGCCCTACAGCTGCCTTCTGCAGTTCCTGCACCAAGGCAATCCTCTCCCAGCCAGATCCAGGACTTTTAGAGCTTCCTCATACCTAGCTGACAAAGGGACTGGGGAGGGTGGGGGGTGAGGACCTTGCACTGCACCTACAGACACTCCACCTCCTGCCACATTTCACACAGCAAAACTGCACGGGTTCCATTGCCTATAGTGCCCATAGAACAGAGCGGGCAGGGTTGGAAGAAGCACCAGCAAACTGCCAGAATATTTCCAGCTCATATCTCAGCGTGTTGTATTACCATTGGCCTAAGAGGGAGGCCTGCTTCCCACAAAGAAACCTCATGCTCTACAGCTTGCTGCTCAACAAATGCATTGTTAAGAGCTCCGAGTCAGATAATAATGGCCCACTGCTAACCTGCTTAAGACATGAGAAGAGGACGTAGACTCCAAGGGCTCGTGCAGCAGCAGCTTTCACCAGGGGATTCTCACTGTGATTCAGCCCCAGCAGTAGCGTGATGCACAATATCTGCCGGTCATCCTGCAATTAGCAATGGGAACGGAGAGACGCATTCCTTAAAAGAGAACAGTGGTGACAATATTGTACTGCAGAGCCCCCTCTTTGGGGGGAAAAGCAAAAGCTAAGAACTGACGTGTGTTTTAAAAAACGAACACCAGGAGTCTGCAGAAGCAATGAGAACGTCCCGTATTCCTGTACAGCAAATAAGTGGAAGAGCTGGCTGGCATTTGGATGCCTACTTTTAACAAATTACCCCAACGCTGGTAAACGGGGCATTGTTGATTTCACCAAGCTGTATCTTTGTGATACAATGGCAACCAGCTAGGGCATGTGTGCTGGGGAAAAAGGAGCAACAAAAAGGATTGGGGCAGACAATAGATTCACTACCCACCTGGATAGAACAGGAACGATTGTAACTGTAGGGGAGCCAACATGCCATGAGAGAGAGTCACTCTTCAGTGTGAAAGCATTAAAGAGGGATCATAAAGCACGTTAAAGTTCACATTGTACGGGTTGTGAGTATACAAGCCTGCAGCCAAGTCAACAGTGCTGCATCAGAGCCATAGGTCAAAGAGGGCAATGACTGACACCGAAGTCTGAAAGGGAAGTGGGATCAAAGTACAGAGAGATGAAGTACACACTGTGCTTGGAGAAGCCGGACCGACAGAATTCCAGGGATATTGCTGCATTAGCAGTTCCTCTGTAAATGAGACCTGGCAGGGTTCTCTGAGGCAAGCAGGGCACAGTGACATGAATGGAGCTGCACAATACAGTGGCTATATGCTGCCAAGGCTTTAAAGTACAGAAGCATATTTCATTGTGTAAAAGGAGAGTAATGCCATCAGATTCAGTTGCAATTGAGAGAGCAAACATTACAGTTTCAGCTACATTTTGCTAGCCAGCCAAATGAAGAAAAAAAAACCCGTGTGTGAACAACATCAGTCCACTGCCTTCAGTTCAGCTGTCTGCATGCTTCGCTGAATTTTATCAGCAAAATAGCAATATCTTCCACATCTCACCCACAGAACGAGATTCTAAAGGCCTTTGTTTGCCATGCAACACAACCAAGCTATTCAACCAGACCATTAATATTCAAGGCCTCGAAGCAATCTGGTGCTTGCTTGAGTAGCCATCTCCTAAAATGCCTCTACAATCAAACTTTTTGAATATTCCCAAGCATGCCTTTTCCAATCTTAATTGGTGATGGTTTACACAGGGTTTTTTAAATATGAAAAAAGTATGAAGATTGGATGTAAAAAACAGCAGTGACTCTATCCTTCATATGAATTTAACACAGGTTCAATATTAATATAGTTAAGAGGGATAAAAGCAGAAGACTCTACTACTTAAAAAGATATCGTATTTTACCCGCAGACTGCCAAAAGCTTCCGGTAAGATAGAAGAAAGAGCATCACAGGCACTTGTCTGAAGGGTAGGATGTTGAGCATTCTGAAGGGCACCAGGTAAAGGGCCATTTAACATCATAGTCCAAAAGGTTACAACCTGTAGTGGAGAAACTATGTTTACCAACTGAAACCATTAGACAATTGATGCTGATGTCAGATGAGCTTGACAATATTTCCCACGTCTCTGATCTCTGAAATGGATGGTCTTTTCTAAGATCATGTTTAAAACATAGCTAGTATCACATCAGTGGGTGTAAATGAGCATGAAATTGACTATTACAACTATTGGAAATCTTAAAATAGTTAGTTGTACAAATAATGTTTTGGCTCAATCTGCTTGTTTCGTTTCTGTTTTATTTATTAACATTCCCTAAAATTATTTTTAAAATAGCCTTCAGTTCACAGAAAGAATATTTAACAGACCTACATTATTGCCAGAATCCCAATTTTTCAGCTTCAGTGAGCTTGACAAAAACAGCCCCAAGCAATGGATTTCTCGGTGATCACACGCACTAGGGTATCAGCCACCTACTCAGTTCTTGTAGCAGGCAGAATATTGACGTAGGCTCTTGGAGCACTTTACTATGAAATGTCACTGAGGCTGTAGTGCATATCTATCTAGGGTTTTATACAGCACCCCTATCATATGTGGTATCTGAGCTCCTCAATATTCTTCCTGATCCCAACGTTACAGCAGAAAGCAGGAGCAAAGGGAAAGTGTACAGTCAATACTTGTGTCTCATAAAAAGCACTTGTCCACAAATCTAAACAATGCTAGTAGGTCTAATTTTAGGCCTAACCAAACTTGACAGAGCCCCTTTATGTATAAAATTTCTGTCTCAAGTAGTCAGACAAGAGATGCCCATCATAACTCGCTGTCGCTTTCTTAAATTAGCTTGATATTTACCAGGAGGTTTATTCGGCTTTGACAAAGGTTGCCGTATCTATATTAGGATAGAACACGAACACACACACACACAGAGTGTTAAAATGATAAGTATTAACAATGGCAGTTCTTGTCAGTTCATTTTAATAGCAGGAAACAGCCTATCCCAATAAAATCCTACAATCCATGCTTATTTGTAGATCTTTACACTATCATAGTTTGCTGACCTCAGTGTATACCATACCAGCATCTAAAGATACTTTGTACTCCCCCTCCACTTTACATCAGATTGTTATATCCACATTCAGGTTCAATCACTTTGCAGCAGATTTCACGACATGAGGCTTAATTAGGTGGAATCCCACCTCTAAAGTCCATACACTTACCAAGTTGACAGGTACTCTCTCATTGACAGCAATGGTTGAATCTGGTTTATGCTGTTGTACTATGCCTGTGCCCAGCTCCTCCAGAAGCTGCCAAGAAAAAGAAAATGAACTGGCTCCTTATCAAAGCAAACTCAAGTATTATTTGACTATGGAAATATTTAGCACAGTCGTTTACACAATGAATGAAATCTGTAATTTAACGTTATTTTATATTACTCTGTGACTGCTAGCTCAGAGTTAGTGGAAAAGCCCTTCCTAAATAAAGTCTCCAAGTAGGGCAACATAGCAAACTTCTGTGCTGAGATGGATGGAAATGTCTTATGGTATCCAGAACAATATGAAAACTCCCAAATCAACTGTAATAAATAAGGGTCCAATTCTGGAATGCTTCCACAGCATTCAATGGAATTATGAGTGTGAAAAGAATGCAAGATTGGGGCCAAAACTTGTATTTCTTGATGTACTAGAGTACAGTAATGCACAAGTAGCTATAGTATGGAGAAGGGATAGGTCTTGTTTGTAGTGTACTGCATGAAATAGACACATAGACCCACATTCAGAGCTCTTTCCATACAATTGTCTTGAATTATAATAAAGGTATTTTCACATCAAGCTTAACTACAAATACTTTCAGAGCATATGTACAGAGCAACACTCGGTAAAAAGCTATCTGCATTTCTCCAAGCTCTTACTTTGGCACCGTGGAGCTGAATGGAGGGATCTGTTTCCTCCATGCATTTGCAAGCCACCTCTCCAAGCTCTAACAAATAGCTCTGAGCCACAGAGAAATAGCCCTTCACAAGAAGTGCCAAGACCTGCAGAGTAGGAAAAAAATAAATACTGAATGGAATTTACCAAAATGAAAAGAGAGAGAACGTTTTAGTCAATGCAGTAACCATACACTAAACTCTAACATGAGAGCTAGAAAGTATAACACAAACTAGCGAACACAAAAGATATTTGGGCCCTGTAGATTCTATTGCCTTGTTTAACAGAACATGTCGAAAGCACTATCAAGCAGGAACTCGCAGTAAATTCATTTCTCAAGTTTAAGTGAGCTCTCCTGTAGCTAACTACTACCTAAGCACAAGAGAATCTGCAAAAGTGACAAGCCTTGAATCTCCTGTAGTTTGGCTGTCCTGGTTAATGAAGTCAGCTGGTTCAAGCATCCATTACTCTGGCAAGGGAATGAGGCTGCTTAATTTCCTTGGGATGGAAGTGACAAAATTATACTTTTCTACACTGTTGCATAAAGAAAAACAGAGGTGAGTGTATGAGTCTCAATCTTTCTATACAGTGCTTCACTCAGGCAAAAGTCATCTATTGTTAGTATTTCACTTATAGAAGATCTTTCTAGTCAAAATTTAACTTATATGCAACACTGGAAAGAGAGGCTTACATAGAGAATACTCCCAATTCTTACCAGATGCATACACGCCCTATCATCAAACAAGGTTACCAAATCATAAGGGCAGAAGAACTAGCTGATACTGGCGAGATTTGATATTTATTCTTAGTTTCATACATTTAGTTGGCTCTTTTAGTAGTTGTCCATTCCTACCTGTAAAGATTCCAGTCGAACTGGAGATGGTTCATAGACAGTACCAGCTGTGAAGCTAGTATCACTATCAGAATAGGAATCCTCTCTGGGCAGAACAACAGTGGAGATACAAAGACGTATGAGCCAACAAGGCTCTGAAGATGAACTCTCCCAATTGTCCGTGGGTTCCCCTTGCGAAGGTGGTGCTCTTCTCCACCACTCAGAGGAACTGACGCGATGAGGGGTTGCGGTACCGCTGTTACTTAGTCCGGAAGAACTGGGCTGTTGCAAAAGTAACTGTACTTCTGGTGAAGGAGCTTGAGCAGATACGACAGCGCCTAACAACGTGAGGCTAGAAACCCGAACGTTAACATCTGTTAAAGAGAATATGGGAAAATAAAATAAAAGGTAAACACCACTAAGCAATGGAGTTATTTACATAGTTGCCAATCATGGGAAATTTTTCTAAAATAAATAACCAAACAAATAAATAAAATAAATAAATACTAGCAATTAAGAATTCGTGCTGAGTTAAGAATCAACATATACAGCGAGAAAAGAATCCAGCCCAGTGCAATGCAAACCTTTATGACGAATGTATGGCTTTATCTGGTTCCAAACTCTTGTCAATAGACCAGGTTTTAAACGGCTGTACGGTGCATTCGATACCAAATTTGCAAGGCACTAAAACACACAAGAGATAACCAGATGAGAGGTGACAGAGGCCAAGCTGAAAATGTGGCTCTCTCATTTTGTACTGTGAGTTAGGTCATTTAGGCAGCTACATTGATTAAATTTGCAAATAACTGAAGAGAGTTGGTCAGTATTTGAAAATTTGTCCCAAAAGCTTTGTTTCTAGAACAATTACCGTGATCAAACATGACCAACCATAAAAATCGAGCTAGGGAAGGAATATTTTAGATTAAAAACTCAAATCAAAATTGCCATTAAAAACACAAAAACCTTTACAACTATTTTTCGATAGTGAGTTCTACAGCACTATTTTGTACATCTGCTCAGCACAGAAGCCATAAGAGAAATATGGAAACAAGAAAACTGGGTTCAAGAGAAATAATGGGACTTCCCAGGCAGACTCAATTTGCCAAGCCTTGTAAGAAAGAGAAAAAACTGCTGTTGTGACCCAGGCAACTCTCAGGATTTTTGCATAATCGCCCTGTCTCAGTCATGTCTGGAAAGCATGAGGTCTGCTTTGAAGGTCATTAGAAAATTGCTTTGAGGCTGAATCCGAGACACTTACAAAACGTAAGCACGTTCAAAGTAAGCGTAAGTACCTTGATGATTTGTGTAAGGGTTTGTGAGGAGGATTCTGCCACCAGGGCTAACAGCAGACAGCGATGCAACTCTCTGATGCTGGAAGCAATCGTTACAGAGAAAGGAGTGAAAGCTCTTTTATGGTCATGTGCGTCTTCAGCAACAGAAAGAAACTGCTTAGAACCTTCCAAGGTGGCGGAGAGAACTTGAAGAGCGCAGGCCCGAGTCTGAAACGATACAATATTTCAATTCAGTTTCAATCAAAGAAACTGTGGGGAAATGTCAAACCTTCCTTATCCTGCTTCTTCACATTCTGTGCATGCCTGTTACACAGCACCTTTCTCCTCGCTGGGAAAAAAAAGTTACTGCAGGATATGCTAACATGGAACCCAGCTCCGCATGATAGCATTTTGCAACACACTTAAGACAGAATGTCCTTGCATACATGTTAGTATGCAGAGAACGTATTCTGTTAACTGCACAAATGTTATGACTGCAGGTCAATAGCAGATATTCACAGGCCTGGCTTTGCAACTCACTTATTATCCAGTGTCCATTTCTTTTCATTATTGGGGTATTGGGATTCAACACCTCAGCCCTCAGGTTTCCTTGGATTCTCCTAGCAAAAGCTTATAAATGTTCTGCCCTGTACCATTCAGCATCACCACAGAGACCTCCACATCTGGAATTCAGGGCATCCTAAAATGCACGATTCTGGACCTTGCAGATCTTTACTATGCATCAACGAGCGGTTTGTAAATGCTAAGGGAAAGTGCCCATCCAGTTCAATACACCTGTCCTTTTTGGGGGTTGGTTTAATCAGCACTTTCCAGCTTTTTTCACCACTCACCTTAGTGGCCGCCTCCTCTAGAAACAAACTGAGATATCTCAGATTCATTCATATTCTGTTTCAGTTGCCTTCTCTGGTACAGCAGTCCATACATTTATCTTGTGTGTGTGTGTGACGCACCACCATTTCTCAATTTAAAGGGACCATCCCCACTTTTTGAACCTCTTAGGGCTTGTCTACATAGAGACAACGCCCACAATAGCTGGTGAGCACTAGCTACTCCACACTAATTCCCAATGTGGATGCACTGAGTGCGCAGTAAGAGTGCCTTTGTGCACATTAGCTTAATACGCTTTGGAAGTGTGCTACACTAAACCTCCAGAGGGCACCCTTAGTGCGCAAGAAGAGTGTCCACATGCAGAATTAGTGCAGAGTAGCTACTGTGCTTTAAATTCACACCGTAGCTTGCTGCACACGAACTTCCCTGTGTAGACAAATTCTTAACATAGTGTGAAAAGTTTTCTTTTATCTCTTCTAATTTGACCAACCCCTTTCATACATTTTGGAAACACTTTGGTCACCTCAAAATCTTCTCCAAGAAAAATAAGTTTAACTCCAATAACCTGGTCTCATAATTTTAGAGTCTACATACATAACAGATCCTTTGTTATACTAATAATGCAGCCTCTCTTAGTCCTGTGGTACAGTGAGACAGGCCACAAAGACCCCAGCAAGACTGCTCTATTATTCTAAAGATCAAGGAAGGCAAATCTGAAGACTAGTTCTTGAAAAACAAGGCTTTCAGGACAGCAAATTCCCTTACCTTTGGAGAGGGATCCTTCAATGCAATAGTCATCAAGGACACAGACTGTGGGCTGCCTATTCCAGGTGTATCAGGAACAAATGCTGACCAGTAGCCATAAAGAACTTTTTTTTCTATTGATTTGATAGTGGAAAGGAAACAGGCTAAAGCCCCTTGACGAACTTTGGCTTGATAAGATCTTTAATGAAACAAAAAGATGAATTAATAGCAGCTCTGAAAAAATAATTGATTTGACCTCATTTATTCAGGTTCCTGACTAGCTATAAGAACTTCAAGTAGAATAGCTAAGGCCAAAAGGTAAAAAAAGAAAAGAAAGTATCAGTTTACTTTCAAACTACTACTAATTACCACCTTTCAACTTTCTTAGTTAATAAATTATATAAATCACATTAAATGATTTCTCTAAGAGTTTCATTTAAGAATCCAGTACTGGGATTGTGTGAGTGGGAGGGTGAGTAAAATGCTGCACATGTGCAAAACTGGTGCCAGATCTACAAAAAGGACAAAAAGCATCATTTAACATGCCACACCAAGCACGATTGTTATGAATCACAGTATTATTTGCTTCCATGCTTTACATTGACATGAACAACAATAACCTCATTTTGCTTTGTATTCCACCTTCAGCATCAGAATACTCCGACTCACTGCTGCTGATCCTTTTCCAGCTGGGATAGCATGATAAGTGATCCTTTCCAGCAGGCATGTATGCAGCATCTAATGTACGATTCCAGGGATTTAGACAAGGACTATTTTGTGCATTGCCTGAATGTAACTGAAATATATCCATTCCACGGATTGCTCCATCTCCTACATCACTTTCTAATTCTTCTTTCACTTCTTCCCCCAATTGTCCTTTCTTTTGTTTCCCCTTGGACTTTTTCCTTCGGGTCTGTGTTAAGAGGAAAAAATAACACAAAAGGCTGAGACAAAAGTAAGAATTTTGCAACCAGAAAAGATTTTATTATTCTGAAAATCTCTTTGAATGACAACAAGGTCACTTCTGAGAAAAAGACTCTATAAAATCCCAAAAAGTAGCATAAATGAATAAACTCCAGCGTGGTCAGTACTTAAGTTCACCAACATGGAGATGCATATTTTATAAGAACCTAGATGGCTTATTGTAGGGAGACAGACTGTCTTTAGCCAGTCAAAGAAAAAGTTTTGGTCACAGGTATTTAGTTACTATTATGAAATAGTGTTACATAAATGAATTATACATACACTGACAATCAGATCTTAATCGATTTCAGCTTGCATACTCCATTTATTAATAAGACAAAATAAACTTATTGACAACATCTTAATATCCCATAGGTACATGTTCCAAGACTGGTTTGCTTGGACATTTTGGATGCAAACCTCTAGATAAATATAAATGCTAACCTCCACCTATCAGTGTAACTACAAGAGTTTGCACAATTCTCCTTTATTTTTCTTTAGAAAAAAGTATTTTTACATTGAGACACTAAACAGTAGGATATCTTTTCAGGTGTTTTATGTACGTGTTCCTGTAGCTCTTTTGGATTGATAGGAGATACTCATTAACTTTAAAAGAAGATTACAAGCCAACAAAATGACCCTACAGCTTTATTTTGTCTAATGTCTTTCATGTAAAATGTAAACGCTTTACAGGGTTAAATAATAAACAGCAAAGGGAGAGAGAAACTGAGATACACAAACAAGGGAGACAACTCATTTTTAGATGAGCCTGACTTCCCTAGGAAAAAGTAAAAGTGATTGTGTGTTAGAAGAGAAGTAATGTAACTTCTGATGGAAAATGCCACAACTAGTCTGCCACCATCAGTCCCACATCTGCAGGCCACAAGTTCTTGACTACAAATGAATAACTGATGCACACAGCTAGAGTCAATCAAATCAATCTCTGCAGAACCCTCTGTTTTAGTCATCTGACTTTACGAGCAATTTGTTAATCAGTGCAGAAATTTATAATCAATGCCATTAAGGCAAGCAATGTGAAATACACCACACGCTGAGAACGTGAAGGAACTTTCAGCCATTAACACCAGAACAGGAAATATACAGTCAAAACAAATAAACACACACAAAAATCAACATGTGGTATAATTTAAGTTTACCCCTGTTTGCTTAATGGTGCTCAATTCCGACTGCTCCTGCTTGACAGGTGATCGTCCATCATACTGAGGAAGTGGAGCTGGGTACAAGACTGCAGGCATTTCCACGTTCAGTCCAGGAAGCCCATAGAACATGCATTTCTAAAACAGTAACAAGAACACCAGCGTTCTGGTCCATTTGGATGTGCAAAGAATTGTCGTATATTCAGGTGCTCACCAATTGTTTTCAATTTCCCTTACGACTTTCTTCTCTGGGTCTTGTCTCCCTAAGCTCACACCCAAGCTGCAGGTAAGTCAGCATGAGGAGACTCAAATAGCACAATAAAATGCCTGTATAGTAATTCTGATTCTCTAATCAGACATATTTTGGCAACCAAATTCAACTATTTCTAGAAGGATTTTAGCAAGGGTCCAGCACTGAAGCTAATGGGAGACTTGCCTCTTAACCATCAAGGCGTTGCCACCCCTTTCTTTGTGAGAGGAAGTACAAGTGAGAGAACTGAAGGCTTTATCATATTCTAGAGAGAACTTTTCCCCTTTGTCCATGTCTTTCATTCCATTTTTCAATCTTATTCTCCTTCCCCACCCATCAGCTCTCCACCTGATTCTTTTTTCTGTCTTCTCTACCTTTTCCCACTTAAAGTGAAACAGGAGCACACACTATGCAGTCTGTCTCTCTAAAAGTGGATTTAAATCAAGAAACTATTCACCTTTAATACAGCAAGAAGGGACCCAAGCTGATCAGTCTGCATTAGCTTCATCTTCCCACCATTTAAGAGTGACTGGATACCTTTCAGAGCATTCTGTAACAGCTGAAAATAACTTTGAATTAGGCAACACACACAAATACAGCATCTTTCAACTTATGAACTTCATAATTTATATAGTGCAAAACAACACGACTGCTTAGCACCACTGAGATACCTGCAACTATTTTCATATTACTCAAGTAAAATGAGGTTAGAGATATTAGCGAAGTCTCAGCTGGCAATATTCCAAATCACAAGATGTGTACAGCCTCTACCAAACAGGAAGCCTTTGATTATAACAGACTTACTTATTTCAAATCAAATTTTAAAAGTTGTCTAGATGTTCCACTGCAAAACATAGTTTTACGTAGTATAACTTTATAATTAGTGTATTTCAGCAGATTAGACTCATACATACCATACAAAAAGTGATGTCATCTACATCAGAAGTTTTTGAAGACTGTAAGACACTTAGGAAAGTTTGAAAGCACAGACTTCTGTAAGACTCATCTAAGTATGGCTGTCCAGGCACACTAAAATGAAAGCGGATGCAGCTAGTCAAGATGTGGCTCTCAATATAAAGCTATACAAATTGTTCTTACAGATAGTGTTACAAAAGCTCAGATCTCTCCCTCCCCAGCATAGCAGAGACATGGAGTGGGACTGCACTTTGGCACCTACAAAGGATGAAACTCTAGCACCGTAAATACTATCTGGAAACACTGGTTAGTAAAATCTCAGAACACCTTACATTTACTCTAACTTCTGGCTTCTCCTGCCTGATTAAAGTGGATTCCTATGTTTGGTTTGCCAGGCTGCAAGTAGGTGCAGAATGACACCAACATGAGCAGTGTCACTATTCTGCTGGGAATGTCCTCAGACACGGGTGCCCAGGTGAATTAATTAAGCTGCATGCGTATATCTTGGGATACAATTTAGCCCTTAATATGACCCTGAAAGGCTTTTACATTTTCCTTTGTTTTCACAAAAACATAGACTGCCTTAATGCAGTGACATGTTCCATAGAATACGATAAAGCCTCCAGTTCTTACACTTTTTTTAATTTGAATAGCCACCCATCTTCCTTTACTAATGAATATAAAGAAGGCAATCACTACACCACTTCAATCTGTGCTACCTGCATATCAGCTTATCATAACAGGACTATTAGTGCAGTGGCTCTAGACTCATTAAACAACTTCCTTTGTGCTGGATCCCTAAGCAGCTGGTGCCCATATGTTTAATTACTTCAAGTCACTGGTGTGCAAGTTTGATAATGTTCACAATAAGACTCAAATACTGCAAGTGATTTTCCTGACAGTAGAATCCAATTAGAAAATCACATTCAAAACCACCAGATGCTGCACTTTGCTCATATCTAAGTGACCTCATTCAGGACCTCAGTAGACTCTTCCTTTTTAAGGGTCCCATTCCGTGGGACATCAAACCTTCCTTCATAATTGCAAAGCTCTTTAGAGCAGGTCTAAACTCCTGCTGGCTTAGACTGATTGATCATTCAGTCTAAGTTTGTCATAGACAAACAAGAAAAAGCTTCCCTCTGTATTTGAATAGTTTAGTGGAGGTTTTCGGATGTAATGAGATCTTGCTCTGGCATCAACTTATTAATTCTTGGAATCTTATAACAAATCATTCATAGACCAACCATTCCAGTGCAACAGATAATCCCAATGCAAGATGTAATCAATTGTTTCATAAACATTAACAACCACATTAACCGACTGCGCAGACCAGGTAGCAGAACATACCTGCCTTTTTTTTCCCCCCCTCCCTTAAATTAAATGTATTTAGAAATAATTTTAGTTTTGGAAATCTGAGAATTCCTGGTTTTCCCCGAATGAATATGACAATGGCTAGGAGCACTGCAGTTTTAACTTTTACACACAAGTCATGTTTATAACTTCCAGGATGTAACACAAAACAAAGCTGTTGGGGAAAAAAAATCTTCTCTTTTTGGCTTTCATCAAAAGGCAAAGTAATGGGACTATTCAATGCAATGGGACCTATTTACGTGGCCCTGAAACCATCGCATTGCTCTCGCCTTTACTGTGCTTAGCAGGTGGACTGAACAGGCTGGCTGTCAGCATTTCCAGATGCCCATCTTTTAAAGCACCCATACAAATCACTTGAAAAGACTTGATTTAATACCTGAGACATAGATTCGCCATGCTGTGTACTGCTGCCCTCCTGAGTTCCACGTCAGGCTGAGCAAGATCACTGAACTGTACCAACAGTCCGCTCTTCCCCAGCAAATCCGGGAGATACTAAAATAAACCATTAACAGTCACTATGGGCCAACAAGATACACAGTCAGGTCTGGTGAATGCAAATCAATTGGAAAATTCCCTTTTTACTTCAGAACAATAGATCTACAGTCAATATGATATAAATCAAGCTACTCGTTAAATCTTATAGCTAGATATAGATATACCCACTACAGAATAGGTTTGACTGATATTCAGACAGAACTAAGATTTCTATATCCTCTGATTAGAAATGAAGTTCAGTTGCAAAGTTGTCATTCATTATTATGGAGGCATTGGTCATGACCCTATAGTTCAGGCTAAGTTCCATTTTGTACTTAAACAGAGCTGCAACCTCCTTGTTTTGTATGAAAAATATAGCACACCCTTCCCAAATTTACAGCACTTGCTCTTTGGGTATAGAATGAATTTTCTGAGCATTTAAAAGTAAATCCATTAACTAGTTTATAAAGTAAAATTAATTTAAAAATGTGTTTAAGAAACTTACTGTCTGCGTCAGTCTTTTCTCTGTCCCAAAAGATCTTAACAATGGAACAACATAGACATTTCACATTTTGCAGATAATTAAAGTTAATTAATACCTTGTACACAGACTATATCTGAAGACACTAGGTTGTGATTAAGTTAAGTTATTAACAACTGTTGTATCTAATTGCTATTGTTATACAGCCTACAGACAGGTTCAAGTCAACAGCTCAGGAACTCTTAAGAGGTATCATTGTGACATCACAGGTAACTCAACCCATTAATACCTTTCTTCTACAGCTAATTTGCAAGCAAAAATTATATTGGTTGTAATGAGTCAGTGGTGTCCGGGAGACTGCACACGAGTCAGGAGTGCACAGTGGTAGGCCACTTAGCGCAGCTGTCACTGCTCTTTAAAGAGCCTGTAGCTTCAGGCTAACTTTGGCATCAGTGCTTGAAAGGCTCTCATGGCCCTGCTATTTCAGCTCCATTGTAAAATGAGGGTTTGATCCTGCTGCTGCGTGAATCTCCGGTTCCCGTTGAGCGCACGGAGCCCCGAGGGAGCGTGCTGACAGGGCCCGGCTCCAGGCACCAGCGCGGCAAGCAGGTGCTTGGGGCGGCCAACGGAAAGGGGCGGCACGTCCGGCTCTTCGGCGGCAATTCGGCGACGGGTCCCCCAGTGCCTCTTGGAGGGAAGGACCTGCCGCCGAATTGCCGCCGAAGAATGAAGCGTCGGCGGTAGAGCTGCCACTGATCGCGTCTTTTTTTTTTTTCTCCCGCAGCTTGGGGCGGCAAAAACGCTGGAGCCAGCCCTGAGTGCTGAACACCCTGCAGAGTGGTGCATAATCCAAAGCCCACTCCTGCACGGGAATCTGCCCCTATAGCAGGAAATGGGCTCTCACAGGGAGGCGGTGCACATGCTGCAGAAGGACAATTCTGTCTAGGGTCACCTCTTCATCTGGCTGAGATGGGGACACCATGGGCCGGCCTGCCTTCACACAACCATCTAAACCAATAAGTCAATTGCAAATTAAGGTCCACATTCACCAATGTGCTGTAGCTGCTTTGTGCTGATCTGGTGACGCTAAGCAGCTGTACAAGCAGATAATGATTAACTGGCTTGTGTGCTCTGGCTGCTTTGGGGTTACTTTGCCCTATAATGATGCTAAAAGTGGGAAAAAATCTGAAAAAAAATCTGAAGGGTATATTCAAACAGTTTAATCTAATCCGGAACAAACAACAGTAAAACATAACGCTATGGTTATTGTACCGCCTCACAACAGGGCAAAGTTAAAGTTCTTTGGTGCCTTAACTGTGAATTTCTTGCCTTAATATGTTTGGATTTCTCTTCAGTGTAACCTTAACTTTGAATTTCATGGATCTGTACCATGGATTTTATGGATTTGTAACATCCCTGTAATGTGCTTTACCCTTCAATTACTGACACTATGTTAGGAGTTAATGTTGAGGGGATGTGTGTCTAGGAATATGACATTTTTCTTTTCTTTTGGAGGAAAGGAAGTGTAGGAAATCTGAGGCTTTGGAGTTCACTTTCTCTTAGCAATAAATTCAGCACAGCTTTCAACCTACCTTCTGACAATTAGGTCCATTGTTGTAAACAAGAGCTGCTAAAGCTTGCAGAATTTCAGTGTGTGTCCAAGAGCTGCACTGTTTGAGAGCAGAGATGGAATAGGACAGAAGAAAATCCAGATTCTGTTCATCAACCACTACCTGTTATCATATAAAAATACAGAATTTAAAAAGAACTTCCAAAAGGCATCCTTATTATACTGCACATTGTTCAAGTCACGGTAACATTCCTCTAGCTGGGTAGTGACTCAATTGATTTGGCTGTTAGAAATTCATGCTGCTACAGAAACAGCCTACATTTAGGAAACGGCCATGGGATTCTTGTTTTCCCCAAGACTGAAGGCATGATACACAAGCTTTTTCGTCTCCTGTGAGAGGGTCAGCACATGTAGTTCTTACATCAGCAACCCTTTAGCCAGGCATAGCCAAGCTAGGACTGTAGATCAGAAGAATGCAGGATGAATAGGAAGGTGAAAATCCAAGTACATTCATATTAGGTCCTCTCTATTGGTTCTGCCTCATGGAGGTGAGAACCCTTTTGGCCCACATCCATGTGCTTGGAAGGGTAGGGACAGAATCATCAAATTTTCCATACCTGGAATCTGTTAAGTAAATGATGAATGAGCTGACAAACTTTGTTGACAAGATGTTCCTGATTGAGATGAACCAGTTGACAGGCTTGAACAAGTAGAGCACAAATATCCTGGAGAAAAAAAAGAGGCAGAAGCCTTAATGATTATTTATCACTGAGACAATACAAAACTGTGGCTCCAGAGTAGAGACCATCCCACCAGCTAAGGTCTCAATTGTGCAAATGGATTTGCATGGGCAGAACACCTGGATCCATAGTCTAGATAATACTTAGTCCTGTCATGAGTGCAGGGGACTGGACTAGATGACCTCTCAAGGTCCCTTCCAATCCTATGATTCTGTGTGGAACACAACTGAAGTCAATAGAGCACCTAGTGAGTAGACTGTCCCACTGACTGTCCATATGACATAGGCATCCACCTGCTGGATCTGCCTCTATATATGCAAAATACCACTTAAGAAACCAGCACTGAGAGAAATAATACTTAAAGACCAAGACATAACATATAATAAAGGCCAAAGAAAAAAGAGGAGGTAGGAAACCAAGGAACAGAGGAAAGAAAAAAGGAGCAATGTCCAAAATATTAGGGTGAAGGGAGAAGATTATCCTAAGCACTTCCCAAAATGAAAAGAAAAGCTGGGCGAGTGCTGTGAAAAACAAATAGGAAGACTAATGGGTAATTAAAGATTGTTACTGATTTAATGTCAGAGAATAGCTATACTGATATAAAGCACAACTATCCTGACAGAAGTGCATCCAGACTAGGGGCTGTACCACTACCTACACCGTTATAGTAGGAAAGAGGTACAACTTTCTAGCATAGACATGGCCATTCTGAACGTTTCCATCCTACGGGTGGGCTGAGAACAGGCCTGTACTGAACCATTACGCTCAACTGGGGCAACACTCATCCCCCTCCATGTTATGGTTTAAATCCTGATCAGTCTCTGGGGGCAGGTGGCATTTCCACAGGGAGAGTAAATCTGCGGGGAGGGGGAGGGGGGGTGGCAGCAAGGGAGCACCCTCAGTGATAGCCTGGCAGAGTATTAGGAGATAGGACTAGTCCCACCCCACCCAGCTTCCTTTACTCCATACCCTCATTCCCGCCCACCCTTCAGAGCTGGTGCAGCCCCTCCCTGCCCCCGCCCCAGCTTCCACCCCACACTCACCTGGGTCCCCTCCTGCCGCCCCCCCCCCCCGAGCTCCTTCCCTTCCCTCCGCCCCCCCGGTCCCCATTTCCCCCTGCCGATCCCTCGACCCCGCCTGGAGCCGCTTGGCCCCGCACCAGCCCCGTCCCCGCGAGCGAGCCACCCCCTGTTCTCGGGGTCCCTGCCCCCCGTGTCGGGCTCATCCCCCAGCCCGGTACCCGCGGGCTCGCCCCCCCGTCAGGCTCGGCCCCCCGTTACCTGCGGGCTCGGCGCCCCCGTGGGCCCCGGCGCCCCCGGGCCGCAGTTCTCGGAGATGAGCTGGTCGAACAGCAGGTGCAGCTCGGTGCGGCGGCCGCTCTCGCCCTCCCGATCTGGGCCGGGCAGGGGCCGCAGCGCGCCGAGCCGGGCCAGGTAGCGCCGGATGGAGCCGCTGGGCTCGGGCTCGGGCTCAGGGCCCGCTGCCTCCTACACAGCTCACGCCGCCGCCACTACCACAGCCGCCGCCATCTTCCCCCGTCGGGCCGGCGTCAGCGCTATGGCAACCGGGTAGCACTTCCGGGTCAGGGTGCCTGGGCGCCCCTCCTCCCCCCGCCATTCCTGACTGGTGTTTCAGTAAGCATGTGGGGCTGCACCGGGAAGGAAACTGGTTCAACAGTGATCCTGCAAGGAGCTCCTCACACATATGAATACACAACCCCTTCCCTTACACAGCTCACAGTTTTATGCTCGGAAGAGTTTATGGTCCTCATTGAAACACCCAGTCCAAAAATATTTGTTGTTCTTATTTTATTAGTTTGTTTCTTATGTAGGAAGGAAAACTCAAATGCACAAATACAAAATGGGGAGTAACTGTCTACGCAGTAATACTGCAGAAAAGGACCTGGGGGTTGTAGTGGATCATAAATTGAACATGAGCCAACAATGTGGTGCAGCTGCAAAAGAGGTTAATATAATTGAGAGTGTATTGCATACTACACTCCTGTAAGACATGGGAGGTAATTGTCCCACTCTACTTGGGACTAGTAAGGCCCCTGCTGGAGTACTGTGTCCAGTTCTGGGTACCACACTTTAGGAAAGATATGGACAAATTGCAGAGAGTCCAGAGGAGAGCAACAAAAATGATAAAAGGGTTAGAAATCTGACCTATGAGGAAAGGTTAAAAAATCTGGGCATGTGTAGTTTTGAGAAGAGAAAACTTAGGGAGGACCTGATAACAGTCTTTAAATATGTTAAGAGCTCTTATAAAGAGGGCAGTGGAGGGATATTATAAAGGGGGCAGTGGTCAATTGGTCTTCATGTCCATTGAAAGTAGGACAAGAAGAAATTGGCTTAATCTGCAGCAAGGGAGATTTAGGTTAGATATTAGGAAAAACTTTCTAACCATAAGGATAGTTACGTACTGGAAGAGGTTTCTCAGGGAGGTTGTGGAATCCCCATCATTGGAGGTTTCTACCCAGAGTAAGAGGGCCCCAAAGAGCTTGCAATCTGAATAGACAAGACAGATGAAGGGTGGGAGAAAGGAAATAGACAGAGACTTTAAAAACTGCCTTAAAACAAATCTAAAATGATGATGTCCTCCTCCATTGGCAGTGTAGCCTAGTGGCTAGAGCATTGGACTGGGACTTAGGAGCCCTGGATTCTATTCCCAGCTCTGCCACTGGCCTGCTGGTGACCTTGGCCAAGTCACTTCACTTCTCTGTGCCTCTGTTTCCTCATTTGTAAAATGGGGATATTGCTCCTGACTTCCTTTGTAAAACACTTTGAGATCTACTGATGAAAAGTGCTGTATGAACAAAGGATGAGGACAGATCTGCAGTAGAGCACAGGATACTAAAAGGAACCTATATGCTTCAGGGGTGAGGACAGGAGCACCTGTAGTTTGCAACTACTCTGACACTTGTGGACAGCTTTCTGGGAGCACAGATACCGCACTCACATACACATTTGTTATCAATAATCTATGCACACAGCCATATTTGCTAGTGCTCAGGTCGACCTTGATAGCTGAGCTGCTTCCTGGTTGTATTCCCCAGCAATATTCTGCAGCTGGTCAGAACTGTCCTCATCCTTTGTTTGCAGGGAGAAAGGCCCAGAGCTTCAAGGGTATTTAGGCCCTTAACTCCTATTGATTTAAATGGGAGTTAGGCACCTAAATACCTTTGAGGATCTGAGTCAAAGTGTCCAAAGAATTTGAATTTTGTAAAGGAAAAAAAACAGACCCCAAATTCTGAGTTTTCAGGTTTTGTTTTTTCCCCTTGTTGGGTGTTTCATTGTTTCCCTTTTCCATTTTGTCACTAAAACAAAGGGGGGAAATGTAAAAGGGGAGAGGAAAAAAAACCCTGAGAAATTTCATTTTTTGGTGAAAACCAAATATTTGGGGTTTTTCAGTATTCGGGGGGTGGGGGGGAGGAGGGCTGGAAAACTTCCAAAAAATAAAGAAAAGCCATTTCTCATTGAAAAAATGTTTTAAACCAGGTCTAGCTGGCTACTCACTATGGTTAAGTAGGGCAGTTGCTCTCACTGAAATCGACGTAAATTTGAACACTGACTTCCTTGGAAGCAAGGGTAAGCCCAAGGTTAGCAAGAATTCTTTTCCAAGCTACGGCAACATATGCCTCCCTCTTTCTTAAAAGGTGTCTTAACATTTCCATCTGCCTTCAAGAAAGGAAAGCAGAAACATGCTACAGTACTGCTATTCCAGTTTGGAAGAGGAGAAAGTGCCCTATAGCGTTAAATACTCTCTCTTCATGCTGCGTGACTGGTCACTTAAGTCAGATGGCAGTGTTTGTTTCCTGATTACAGTATTTCAAAGCACACAAAGAGCTTTCAGGATGGTCATGTGAATGCTTCATTTGAATGCTCTGTGTTAATACATATTTGCACAGGAAATCACAACATCTTCCCTTTCCTCAAAAAGCCTTATGAACAAAGTTTTGCTCACACAAATTATTAAACACTGATATTATCATAGTATGCAGAGTCCCCAGTCATGACCAGAGCTCCACAGGCTCTGTCTAAATACATCCAAAGGGACAGATTTTTCATAGAAAGCAAACAATAGTAGACAATGATGCTATATATTTGCTATTCTAGCAAATTGGCAGTTATACGGATAAGTGTTTGCAAACACTTTTATGCAGCATTTGCCCAGCTCTCGTACAAATGTCTGTATAGCACTTACATCTAATTTAGTGAAACACCTTGGAGGGAATAGCATGCCACACTGTTTCTTTATTTAGAAAAAAAATTAATGTGTTTAGCCTCGCTGAGAGTGATTTTTAGGGCCAACAGATGTTTAGTGGATTAGATGATGAGATTACAGTCTAACATTCACAATGGTTTTCTCAATTGAGTGTTTGATGTTGTAATTTTCCAGGATATTAAAAAGCATATGACATGTTGTGAGGACAAAGGGCCTTTTATTTAATATGTTTGTTTCTGGTTATATTTGCTAGTTGGATTAGAAATATCCCTAATGAAATCGTTTTCAGGCCAACACTGGCTCGATATCAGGGAAGCTGTGTTGTGCCTTTTCTAATGGATATTACAGTGGCTCTGGTTGGGGCTCTGTGTTTGTAGTTCCTATGCATTTTTGTAATGTCAGTGTGTTGGTTTATTTACCTATCCCATTTCTAGGGCAACTATCATGAGCCATATGATAAAGCCAGACCATCAAACACTGGTTAAAAGAACAAACTCCAGCCAACTGTACACTCAGAGGGATTGGGTAGGAGCCTAACGGCCCACAAGGCAATCTGCTCACCTCAGCAAAAAATCAATTCCCAACGGATGAGAGAGAGAGAGAGAAAAAACAAACACGAAAAGGAGAAGGACCTCAGAGTAAATGCTACAGAACAAAAGGGTGTTCTAGCAAAGGACTCCATTTCCTTTGACAGGTTAGAAGCACAGTGCCTGTGTCATTTTGTACAGGCATAAGTAGGCTTGGAAGAATTAGATTTTTATCATTAAATGTTAGTAAACATCTATTTCCCCATCTACCCACAAACTGCAGAAACAATAATCCCATTGATAATTGAAATATACAGCTAGACAAAGTAAGAAAAATGCTGCTTGAGAACTTATTAGAGTCAAAATCCAGTGATTTAGACTTTTGAACTAGGCTTGTTACAAATGGACTAGTGAACGAATGGTAAAAACAGGTCTGGATTTAAGGACATTTACTTTCTATACTTTGGCATGTGATGTTCATCGTTCACGTTAATGGTTTATAAAGTTTTAACTTTTTGAATCTCAGGGTCTACTCTCAATAAATATTTGTCTGTCCCACCCCAAATTTCCCGCAACTGTGAACATTTAAATCAATACAAATCTAAAAGACATCAATATCTGTCAAAATGATAAAAAAATTAAAATCAAATTCTGCCAAGCCGAGGCATAAGTGACATCTTGATGTCCTCGACGGAATTCTAATCTATTTCATTGTTAAACAGCACTATTTCACAGGTGTTTGCCTTGTTTCACAGCTCTGGTTTTACAGATGAAAATAAAACAGACCAGGTTTGGAATTGAATGGGGTGTGGTAGTAGGTGTGAATCGTGCGGAAGCCCTGGAGATGAGAGTAGGAAACAATGGATAGGGCATGGGATGCTGTTCATGTACCTCTCAAAATCTAACTCATGTGGTTTATATATGACACATAATTTATAAAATACTACTTTGAGGGATTGAGTCTAAGCTAACAGATATGCAGGAAACATGGGACAACACTCTCTTCTCTACCCAGGCCCAAATCTGAGAACAGAGCAATAGAAGGACCCAGCATCAGCCCACTGAAAATTTGCCCAACTAAACACCTAAATAAAGGACAGAGTGGACAGTCTCTCTCTTGTCGTGGGAGTAGGCATTGTGACTCTAGGTATATGGCATCTAGTTAGTGCACAACAGGGTGCTTCATAAATGTAATGATAGATAGACTATTCATTCTAATTTGTCCTCCCTGTCCTTAACTGAGCACGGAGCCCTGAGTTACTTTTCAAAATCACCCCTTTCCTGACATTTGGATTTATTAGGGCTTATCTCTGCATGGAGTTATTCCTGATGTTCCTGGTTAACTCCATGTGTGGACATTCTTATTCTGGGATAAGGATTTGTCTACACTTGAGAACTAATTCTGATTAGGGTAGGGTATGAATTTAAAATGCAATAGCTATTCATGAATAATTCCATGTGCAAACAAGCCCTAAGAGTGCTTTCTTTCTGTTTATCTTAATCCACTTTCATAGTTAATCAGGAATAACTCCATAGGTTATTCCGGAATGAGGTAGAATTTAATGTGCAATAGCTATTCTGGAGTAACTCCCTATTTGGACTCTTATTCCAGAACAAGAGTCTCCACACAGGGAGTTATTCCAGAATAGCTATTCTGGTCAGTTTTCTCCTATAGATAAGTCATTGGGAAACTCAGAAACAATAACACAATACAAACCTTCCCACCCAAGCTCACCTGTCCCTGCAGCTTCACGACTGGACTTCATCTGCCTTAGTTTCCTCTAGCCCAAAGAACCACTCCCTCCCTCTTTATATCCTGGTTAAATCCAAATGGACATGCCTGCAACATGACTCAGCAGTAATGTACCATGAATCTTAATGCAAGGTTTACCACCTAAAGCCCAGGGAGATACTACAGAAGAGCCCTACATTCCTATATAGGGTCTTATACGCAGCTACCTTGTTACAGCTAATGTAATAATATACTATATGTATATCACTCCCAAAGTGTATAGATCTCAAAGTGCTTTATCAATTAACCAGTTGCTCTATAAACTACATAAGGATCACTTCATACACCACCAAAAGGCTGTCACATCTAGGATGAAACCCAGCCGCTGTTTAACAGTGCACAATTATATTACGCAGCAGTTTAGGAAAGTGTGTGAAGAAGCGTTCTTTATCCATTGGAAATTGGAGGGAGAATTTAGGGTAGAAGAATAAATATTTGAACTGGAATGTAGCTATGATGTTAGGGCTAACACCCTTATTATCACAAAAAGTACCAGGGGATTTTTAATGAGCTTGAATGATCAGGATTCTGGTTTTACTTCTCAACTGAAACACGGGTGCTTCCCTGTGAGATTCTGAAGCCAATGATGATGAGAAGAAAGGACGGGATGAACTATTTGCAGGGCTTTTGCATTGTTTGCAAAGTGGCAAAGAGTTGTGGCTGATAGGTAGATTAGGTTCAAGCATCTGCAGAAAAATCTACAGTAGGTGGCACTAACTGACTATGTTTCCTGTCTGTATTGTCACAAAGCCCCAGGTGAGTAAGCAAAGAATCTTCAGTGTGATTTCAGTCAGAAAGACAAAGTGGAGAGGTGCCTGGTTTTGCCTTTCTCTGCTTAACAAGATGACACAACTCTAAGATCAACTGTTTAGAAAAGGATCATGTAGCTATTGATCATAGATAGGAATTTTTAATGTCCTTTTTATATTTAATTGTAGCAAAAGGAGAATTGACAACACTGGGTATCAAAAGGTTATACATATTATGTCAGGAAATAAGGCCACAGTCCATGGCTGTTGGCCTCCATCACTCACAGGGCTTCATATGTTATCCACCTGTTACCCTTATTTTATAACTGACTTGAATATACTCATTAAAGGCGGCAGATACACAGCACTGGAGAGTTAAGGAACTTGGAATCGGGATACAGAATCTTTCATCTCTAGGACATTGGTCTAGATTTGGCCTAGACAGAGGTTAACAAAGTAATTCCTTTTCTGATGGCTGTTTGGTGGGTTACATTGAGGGAAGTGGTGGTCTCATTCCATTCCCTAGAGAATAAGAAATTTCAGCAGGAAGCCAAGGAATTGAAGGGTTGAAGGGGGGGGGGGGCGGTTGTCCCTCTGAGTTAAAAAGCCTATTAGAGCAAAGCTTGTACTTGCTACCAATCATGCTGTACTTGCTCTGTGCATAGAGGAATTCAAGCAGAGGTAGAACTGGACACCTTGCAGTGGTTTAGTGAGCTGGTGTTTTGTTTTGTTTTGTTTTGTTGTAGCCATTATCTCGTGCTCCAGCTCATGACAAGTTTTCATTTGAAAAGAAAAAGTCTCCAACCCTTATGGTTGCAAAAAGAACCTTCTAAATGTGAACTGAGCATAAAGCAATGAACCTAGGCCTTCCTGAACCCGCAGACGGCCTGAAACAACAGCTCTGAGAGTTGTGAACTGCTCCGGTTCATTTCAATGGGATGGCAACTGTGGACCCTAACAAGTTAAACGTAGACGTGGTTAACTATTTCCCTGCTGATCGAACCAAGAAAGAAGAGGGACATATGTATTATGACAATCTCTGGTGTCACAAGTGAGTGGAACTTGGGTTTTGGATAGAGGTTGGGAGATCATCACTAAATTTTTTTTTCCCCCTTCTCAGTTCAACCCCTGGATTTATGGATGCAGATTCAGTGGCTTTTACCTGCCTTAAATTCACCAGACATCTCAAACAATAACAGCACATGATTTAACACCAAAAGTGTTGCATTGTTTTCTAATTTGTTCTTGCCTTTTTATTTTGAGGGAGGGTTGTTTCGTTTCTTTGCTAGTTACCTTTGTAATTATAATTATTATTTATACTGCAGTAGCACCCAAAGGTCCTGATTGGGGCCCCAGGGTGCTAGGGACTGTACAACGCATCATGAAAAGCATCCTCTGCCGCAGGAGCTACCTTACTATTAATACGTTATACTAAGGCAATTGTAGTGAGCTTTCTACCTTCCCAGTCAGATTCTTGCTCTGGGTGAAGCATCTGCTTCCTGTAACATAAATATGCTGGGAGGCGGACTAGGAAGCAGAGCATATGGCCACCTCTGCCAGTGTGCAGACTTTGTCTCAGGCTCATTTTAATCATTTTATACACCCTCAGGCTTAGTTCTTTTTATTTTGAAGCAATTTAAAATCTCTTGTGCTTCAGTTGCGATGAAACATTTGTAAATAGTGCCTGGAAGACTGCATCCTCTCTGTTCTAAATCCGGAGAGAAGCCAGGGATTGTAAAACATAGGGCTATATTTATATTGCAGGGCTCGCAGATTGTTTCTGGGAGTTGTTAATGCTTTATTCAGCCAGATATCACTCTGCAAATACTATATTCACCGTGGACAGAGATCAGGAACAATTTCTAGTACAATAGTTGGGAATGGAGACCTATGGGGCTTACCATGTTACAGTAAAAACACTTAAGTACTAAACACCAAAACATGTGTCATTCCTTTCCTTCTTTTCAGAATATCTATGAGTCCCATATGCCATGGATGCAGGAATTTAGCGATGCAACTTCCATTAACACCAAAGTTGCTTAATTCCCCGCATGTCACTTTGAAATTAGTTAGAGCCCCATTTTCCCCACACCTATGCCATGGCTTTTGGGGTAATTAAGAAAGATTATAAAGTGAAAGTCCTATTCAAGTTACACAAGATCAGTATGTTGCCAGCTGGAAAATTATACATCATGAACTATGTTCAAGTAAGCAAAAAGGAAAAATATGTATAACAAAAGCACATGGATTTGTACTTCTTTATGAAAATCTTTTGGTAAGCATGGCTTACAGCACTGGCATCTTTACTTTGGAAAGATGACATGCAGCGGTTCTTTTGTCTGAGTACAGTGTTCCGTTCCTCTAAACCTTGTGGCCAACATTTTCAAATATGCTAGAGATTTTGGGTGCCCAAGTTGACACAAACCTAAAGGAGCCGGATATTCAGACAGTCCTAAGCAGCTGACCCCTTTTAAGTGCCTCCAGTTGGCCACCCAAACATTGAAGGCTCTAGAATCACTAGTCACTTATTAAAATCTTGCTCGGTGGTTCTTGGAGCATTGTCTTTGGGTGTTACATAAAGGCCTATTTAGATTTAACACTTGGAATAGGGCCTTGTCTATAAGGCAGTAGTCAAAGTATTAATTTTAAGACCTGTGAGGGTTCAGTATTCATTGATGTCAATGGAAGTTGGATGAGGCCCTATATCAGGGGTTCTCAAACTAGGGGTCGGGACCCCTCAAGGGGTTGCAAGGTTATTATATGGGGGGTCATGAGCTGTCAGCCTCCACCCAGTAGCGGCGCCAGCTCTGCCGGCGCCCTAGGCGGCGGAAGGTCCCGCCCCCGAAATCCCGCCCCCAACAGCGGCGGCGGAAGGTCCCGCCCCCAAATTTCAACGGGCGGCGGGGGCGCAGGCGCCCCCAAAATAGCAGCGCCCTAGGCGACCGCCTAGGTCGCCTAATGGAAGCGCCGGCCCTGCCTCCACCCCAAATCCCGCTTTGCCTCCAGCATTTATAATGGTGTTAAATATATTAAAGCGTGTTTTTAATTTATAAAGGGGGTCGCACTCAGAGGCTTGCTATGTGAAAGGGGTCACCAGTACAAAAGTTTGAGAACCACTGCCCTATATAAACTTCACAGAAGAACTTCATCAAACTCCAGAACACATTCATGAATAATAACAGAAGATGACATCAAATGTGGCCCGGCTCGCTTCTAAAAAGTGACTATGCAAAAATGGCAACCTCTTGCCCAACCCCTGTGTGTATCTCTTGTCATTTCTGCTCACTTTATGGACTAAAATAAGATTTGACTACCGTTTGCTGCTGGCACTGAAAAATTGATACAGCTACAGAGACAGCTCACACATCTTTGACATAAGTGTTAACTAAGTTCTGATTGTAGCAATTGTTGGTGAGGCATAAACCAGAAAAACCAAGGTCAACTTTCAGTTCACAAGTTGAGTTTCCAGGGCTGGCAGCTACTTTTTTTATCTGGAAGTTGAGCATATTCTCTCTGGGAGTCATAGATATAGGACCTCAGAATGCTATTTGTTCAGAGTAATTTCTCAGAATGGAAACACGCTTTAATGAGCTTGTTTCTGCAGCAGTTGACAACTCTCTCCAATCCCTAATTTTAATTTTGACATACATGTTCAGTGCCATCTTCCCCCTGTCTCCCACCCCCCTTAAAAAAGAAAAATTATTTTTCTAGGCATTGTGACATTCCCCAGGGTGTAATCTGGACAGCTGAACAGCTGTGTCCCCTCAATTCTCCAACCTGGGGTGCCTTTTACACTGCTTCACTGTGAGAGTAACCACTCCTGGCCTGCTCACACACAGCCTCTAGTATGTAAATTACTCCCAGCTGAGTAATATGAGTGCTTTTAGCCAGCCATTCCTGAATTATATTGCAGAGCGACACCAGCAAATTCCCAGTCCCAGACTTGTCCCCAGACATGTGCATCTTGTACTGGCCAGTACCCTCCTGGACAATACAAGCTCATATAAGTCTGTCATTTCATTAATAGAAAATGATATGCACAAACCTTGTTATCTCATATGGTGTTTTCCAAACACTTCAATCCAAACACACACTGGTTTAGATAAAACAATACAAGAAGTTTATTAACTACAGAAAGAAAGATTTTAAGTGCTTACAAGTAATGAGGCATAAAAATCAGAATTGGTTACAAAGAAATAAAAGGTAAAACACAAACTAATACCTAATGTACCAAGCCAAAATGAATTAAAAGCAAAGAGTTATCTCACCACATGCTTTAGCAGTGTTACTTGCTGAACTCCTTTGAGACAGGATTTCCCCTTTCCCCTGCAGTTCAAAGCTGTTTCTTTGTTCCTCAGGTGTTGTGGTTGCCATAGATAGAGAGAAATGAGGAATATTTTGGGGCCTCTGTTCTCCTTTCTTATAGCTCTCTTTTGCTTTGAGAATCATTTCCAGCAGGGGTTCAGGCAATAGCCAGTCTGTTTACATAGGTTCCATTGCCAAGATGTAAATTTCTTGCTCACACCCTTTTTCCTGCCATAGAATGGCCCCTTAATCAGGTGATAGTCCATTTGATTATGCTGATACCTGGCTACGGTGATGGCTAGCCTTTTGTCTCTGGGGAATGGATTTGAAGCTGTTTCCATAGACTTGGAACATGTCTTATACAGTAGAATTTTATAACTTTACATATGATGTTGCCACACATATTTTACCAGCACAATAATGTTCAGCAGATTATGAACTTTAAAAATGATACCTCACACTGCATACTTTATACAAAATTTATTAAAGTCTTGTAAAAAAAAAAAGATGAACGTAAGGGTACTATAGACTGTCTCAGGCACATCTTCGAAAACAAAGCTTCAAACCAAGTCAGAATTCTCTGTAGTCAAGTCAACACTCATGATCAACAAATTTGAGCATTCTTTCTTGTTAGTTTCAACTCTACAGCCTGGTCCAGCAATCTTTATTTATGTGAGTAACCTCATTTAACCCAATGGGCTACTTGCATAAGAGGGTTGGATTTTCAGCTCATGTAAATCAGTTGACTCCAACAGAGCTACATTGACCTGCACCAGCTGAAAATGGGCCCAAGGGCTTCTCTGCGTTTGAAACCACAGAGTTCCTTTTGTCTTTTCAATGTTCTTGCTTAAAATGGGCATTTAAACATTCATGACCAGGGATCCCTTACGCTTGAGTTAATTGATTCCCTGACTCAAATCTTTGAGCACAAGATTGAAACATTCTGTGGACTCGTGAAACGAACAAAACCAGACAGCGTGCCATATAACGACACTGAGCCAAATTCATTGTGGTTGTAATGCCACTGAAGCCAGTGGGGTTGCACCAGGGATGAATTTGCACCGATGTCTGCTAGATCAGTAAATGTTTGCTCTCCCCTCCAAGACCAAAAAACAGAACAAACATTACACAATATCCAGTTGGGGGGGGGGGGGGGGGGGGGGGGGAGCAGAAGTTTGCAATTGTTGAATAAGCTCTGCTACTCTCATGTAAATACATCTGGTTCAGCAGCAGAGAAACAGACTTCAAAGGACATATAAGTTTCACAGTTATTAGACTCACAGTTCAAAGAAAGAAGTGAGCAGCTGGTTTAAGCCATCTGGTAGGGGACATAAAATGGTCTCTTTCTTCCCCAGTCAATCTATGAAATTTTCATTAATTGTGTGAACATCTTCCAGTATCAACTGCTATAATATTGTTAAAAGTGAAAGTCTTAATAAATCATCAAAACTCCTTTCTCAGGAGAGCAAAGCTTTTCCAATCCAAAGCCTGTGGGTTCTTTGCGCATGTATCACACTGGGCTATCATTAACATTTTAGCTTGGGATTTTGAAAGGAGCCTAAATCAATGGGATGTCTAATTCCCATCAGCTTCCTTGAAAATCCCACCCATAGATTTGAGTACAGATTAGGTAGAGAATTACTTATACCCTGGCTGAGTCTCCTGCACTGATTCCATACTGCATAAAGGAACACTTTTTGACTTAAAAAATCATATATAATGATAATGTTCTTACCTGGGTTATTGAAAAAAATGATGTATTCACTATTATGTGTATTAACAGTAGCACCTACAAGCCTCAACCAAAATCAAGGTCCCATTGGGCTTGGAACTCAGAGACAGAGTTTACAATCTGAAAAGACAAGACAGGCAAAGGAAATAGTGAATCCTTGAGTGAGCCAGGAGACAAGGGTTGAAATCCTGGCCCCCTTGAAGTCAAAGGCAAAACTCTCGTCCATAGAGCTGGGATTTTGTCCCTTGGAGTCTAGACACACTCCTGGTTCTGCCACTGACACACTGTGCACAAGTCACTTAGACGACGTTTGCAAAAGTGGCTTCTCATTTTGAGCCCCTCCATTGTGGGGGTTCCCCCCTGAAGGCAGCTGAGATTTTCAGAGCTGTCACACTTTGGCTTTTTTTCTTTTTTTGGTCAAGAGATCAAATTCTCGCTGATAACAAGTATCTGACTGGCAGACAGACCCCTGTGTTCTCTTTGCAGAACTCCTTCACCAGCTCATAAGAATAGCCCTAGGTGCAGTAATCTACCCTCGATGTAGCCTCTTGATTCAGTGGGTGGACTAGACCAAGCTGCTAAAGGGGCAGCAGCACCCTCCGACCCGGCACCACAACCCTAATCCCAGTCCGGTGAGGAGGGGCATGACAGACAGGCCAAACCTGAGCAGTGGGGCAACCCTGTGAAGCAGGTTGCAATACTACTCACTCAGATTTGGCCCGCTCTGGGCGTTGTGACCTGGCACACGGGGTCGCAATGCCACTCAGGTTTGGCCCAGCCGTGCCTCCCTCATGACGGGCCAAACCTGAGTGGCACTGAGTCCCTGGGTGCCAGGTCGTAATGCCCAGAGCAGGGAGCCAGCCCTGTGGGACAAGAGCTGCTGCTGCAGGATGATTGGCTGGTTCTCCAATGCTCCCAGCACCAGGGCTCCTCTCCACAGCAGGTCAGGAGAAGTGTACGTTTGCCTGGTTTTGTACCCTTGGTTTCATGATTTCTGTGGGTGCAACTGAACCCCTGAAGTCTGAACTCACACTAAAGCCATCGCTGCTGTGGGTCAGCATGATGAGGTCTTCATTAGAGAGGAAGGTTCATTGTCTCTGACAGGGCCGCCCAGAGGATTCAGGGGGCCTGGGGCAAAGCAATTTCCGGGGGGCCCTTCCATACAAAAAAGTTGCAATACTATAGAATACTATATTCTCGTGGGGGCCTGGGGCAAATTGCCCCACTTGCCCCCCCGGGCGGCCCTGGTCTCTGATTAACCCATGTTAACACAGCCAGGCTCTTTGTCCTCTTCTAGTGTGTAGAGCCGCACTGAGTACGTGCCATAGCTGTCACCCGCAAACCTAGAAGCAGCCGTGGATCCAACATCACTCCCAAGAAAGATGCAGACCAATAATGGCAAAGGCCAAGGAAACGACTTCAGCACAGATCACACCCTCAGCCAGATACCCGCCCTTGTCTCTCCGCTTCACCACACAGGATGAAATGTGCTCTGTGATGCCAAGTTATTACTGGACCAGATCCTGCAGTCCTGACTCAGGCAAGCTGATTTTCAAATGAGAGTTTTCCCTTGAAGAAGGACAGTAAGGGTCAATCCATTAACATTGCTATTATTTCAAATAACGGATACATAATTAACAGCGAGGAATTTTCAGCCAAATCAATGGCTTTACAACTGCCTGGGGGCAAAATAAATATAAGTGTCATTATGATGTCTGGGGCTGAACCACAGAGCAAGAGGGGTGTTTTCACAACGATGGCATGTTAAGAATCCTTGTTGCTATCATCTTTAAGTTCAGAATACTTCTGACCTGAGCCCAGGCCTGCCAACACCCCCGTGCACATGCTGGAATTGGATACAGTCCCCTGAATCTTAGCAGATATCAAACTGGAGAAAATTTCAACTCTGATATGTAAGAGTGGATAATTCCAGTCTGAGACATCCATATCCCAGAGACTCGGATAGTCTCTTGAGACTGAATGTTCCGGTTGAATATATTGAAGAGCTCCTTGAAATTCGGTCAGGTGATTTGATAATACGGGGAGGGTGCCAGCTGCCAGGGGGAGTTAAACTAACCTGTGACTATGATACACTGCTCTTGGGTATCAATGCCATGTGTTCATTTTGACAAAATTACAACCAGGGATCATTTCTATCTGTCTTCTTGCATTTCATATTTTTCAGCCATGTCTGTCCCTATCAAAGAGGGATGTGGAGAGAATTCAACTTCATCACATCTATCTTTGCAAGACCTTGATAAAGAGAATTGCTCAGGGGAAAAATTCAAATCAGACTCCTTTTTAGTCCAGGGATCTCCTGGCCATACATACTTAACCATTTCACCAAGTCGTCCTTCAATTCTTTATTGTTGATGACTTTCCAAATTTACTATCATCTCATCTGGTTGAATCAGTCTTAGCTTGAGACAAATAGATGGAAAACCTCTGACTTTCTGATGTGACTGTATGTCTGAAGAAGTTAATGTAGACACATTAATAACACTTTTCACTTCCCTAGTGCCTTCCATTGGAGGAGTTCACACCGTATAACAACCATTAGTGAATTTATTTCACTAGTCCCTTATGACATATTATCACCATCAGTTTACAGATGGGAAAAAACAAGGCACAATGATTTTAAGTGATTTGCCCAAGGTCACATGGCAATTCAGTGGCAGAGATGAAAACAGAACCTGCTCTCTCAATTCCCAATCCTGTGCTTTGGCCAGAAGTCCGTCTTTCTCCTGTTCTAATGTCATTAACACACTGTTACTCTTCCAAGTTTCCTAAAGTTCCACCATGTGTCAAATTCAAAGGAAAACCAGTATTAAATTCCCAGTCAGAACACATTGTATAAGGGGTGGCCAACGGGGCAGACGGCTGGCCAAGGCTCCAATCAGGATGGAGCACTGCATGCTGGGAATGTACTGTCCACAGAGTTCTTCAGTGCAGCCCATGCTCATGCTGGTGGAGAGTGCCGGTCCCAGAATGCAATGCTCCATCTTGATCAGTACAAAGTATTGCAGATCTCTAATCCCTACCAAAACTAAGGATTCTGCAGCTCCGCTACTGGTGGCTACAGTGGAGATGTTCATGCAAACCAGCGTTTCAACCACATGTTGTCTGACTGCTCGTATCCTGGCTGCACTAGACTCGTGATTTCACCCCCATTAGCAACCGAGGGAGCTGCACCAGCGGGGAGTTTTAGGAAACAAAGCTAAGTGTTGTCCAGGCCGACATGTTTAGTAAGAAGGGCCCATTTTTGCAGTCACTTTTCTGAATAAAAACTGCCATGTGCGGTAGAGAAAGCTGGGGCTAGCTGGGCTTGGAGGAGGAGAGAGAAAACACATACGAGGAGGAGCTGACTTCTACACGTTATAGTGTAGCTCAGGGTTCTCAACCTTATTCTTTCTGAGCCCCCACCCCCAACATGCTATAAAAACTCCACGGCCCACCTGGGTCACAACAACTGGTTTTCTGCATATAAAAGCCAGGGCCAGCGCTAGGGGGTAGCAGGCTGGGCAATTGCCTGGGGCCCCGTGAAGCTATATTGATCAGGCTTCGGCTTCAGCCCCAGGTGGCGGGGCTCAGGGCCCTAGGCTTCAGCTCCATGCAGCAGGGCTTCGGCTTTCTGCCCTGGACCCTTGGCTTGGCGGCCCCCCTGAAACCTGCTCGTGGCCCCGGGCCCCTGGTTGAGAACCACTGGTGTAGCTAACAGATACAGGTGCCATTGCATGATAGCAGATCCATTAGTAGGAAAGGTTTTTGCTTTCACCCTGTATGGCAGAATGTACTCCTGGTTACAATACACACACCTGAATTAGAGTCCTGGTCTATGGGAGCAATGGACCTGGGAGAAAGACTAATTACTGATTTAGTGAATTCCCTTACCTTGGTGGAAAGAAGAACAGGAGTACTTGTGGCACCTTAGAGACTAACAAATTTATTTGAGCATAAGCTTTCGTGGGCTACAGTCCACTTCTTCGGATGCATAGAATGGAACATACAGTACGAAGATATTTATACATACAGAGAACATGAGAAGGTGGAAGTAGCCATACCAACTGTAAGAGGCTAATTAATTAAGAGAAGCTATTAACAGCAGGGGAGAAAAACTTTTGAAGTGATAATCAAGATGGCCCATCTCGGACAGTTGACACGAAAGTGTGAGGCTACTTGGTGGGTTACTGTCAATATTAAAGGGGACGGTCTCCAAATGGTGTTTGTGGACTCAGCTGAACTAGGTAGCGTTAGCTTCACAGATGTCAAGGGAGTCACTCAAAATGCTTTGGGAATTTCAGTTACTCTCGTGTACCTCAACCTGTGCTCCGTGGCTGGATGGTCAAACGGCTCCAGCTCCTACTTGTTTTCAGATGCTAAATCCCTTTAAAAGACAGACATAGGTACTTTAAATACTTTCCTAATCTTTTATTTTCTCACATAAGCAATTGTGCTTGTTGCCTAGGGAATGTCATGCAATTGCAAATGGTCTAGAAGGTGGGGTCCATACAATTGTCAGCAGGAGGGTTAGTACACTATGATATTGTGAATGGGAGGGTCGAGGTCCACAGGAAATAAAAATGTTTGAGAATCCCTGAGTTATTCCATTCACAACCAATGGCCAGACTGCATCACCCTCGTCTGACAATGGTGTTTTCTAGCAATGTCATCCTGAACTGTACATGTCATTCTCTCACTTGGTAATAATACGGTGTACGTTCACTGGGTAACGGTTTGGGGGAGCTTCGTATGTACACCTGCACCTCCGATTGACTTCAGCTGGAGCTGTGGGCACTCAGCACTTCTGAAAATCAAGCCTTCAGGGTCGCATTTTCAAAGGCATTCAGGTACCTAAAGATTTAGATAGGCACCGAGTGGATTTTCAAAACCACCTGAATGGGTTAGTTGATGGGAGTTAGGTGCCTAATCTGCATTGGTGCCTTTGAAAACACCTCAAGGTGCCTCTCTGGATCTTTAGGCACCTGAATACCTTTTCAGATGCGGCCTCAGGTCACTTACCCTGAGCAAATCAAGAGGCAGAGCCAGGACCAGAACCCAGGAGTCCTGATGCCCAGTCAACTTCTCTAATAACTCGACAGCGCTGCCTTGTTTAAATTACACCGTCCCAGGCCACTCGTACTCAGGTTTTAACGGAATGACTACCACTGCCTCATCAGTTATATTGCTGTATCATATGCACATACACTGATATTTATGGTAGGCTGTACATATGTGAGAGTGTGTATGTGAGAGTGTGTATGTGAGTTAAAAGTGGAAAACAGACATGTGACAAGTGTAATCTATCGAAGCCAAGGGCTTGTGTTAATGACAGAACATGCAGTTGGCTGCTTTTCTCTCCCTAAATCTCTCTTCATCCTCCTTTTCCTCCTCTCTGTCTGTCTTCCCCCTTCAGCACCTTTTGAATTGAGAACTCCCAGTGCGACATATTTATGAGCAGCCAGCAGGCACTTTTGAGTGGCAGTTAAAGCAACAAATCGGCACAGAAATTTCAGGTCATTATCCTGGTGTATCTCAATTCCTCTTCTTGCCAGTACCAAATTAACACATCTTCAAAGCACTAGGATTCCACAGCATAGGCTGCAGTTTGATGGACAATACAATCAACATGGTTTTCTAATTGAATTGCCAACGCCATCAGAAAGCTTTACAATGAATGCAACATCTTAGAAAGACATGTTTTTCTTCACCCATGTGGAGGATTTGAGGGGGGGGCGGGGTAAGTGTGAGGGACAGTGATGCATTTTTCCCCCCACAAAGTCACCTGATTGGGGATGGACAGTTCAGAAATCATGTAGCGGACTCAGAGGCATTAGTAATTAAAGAGGCTTATGATATCTGTCAGTCCATGACCATGCCAGAGCAGGACACAAAGCCTGATCCAAACCCCATGGAAAACAATGGAAAGACTCCCATTGAGTTCAGTGGGCACTGATCATGCCCTCAGTCCCTAGCTCCAGGATAATAGACGCTACTCTTGATTTTACACAAAAGGTCCCTTTGGCCTTGCTGGCTCCCACTAAGCCAGCAAAGGGCGAGGAAGGAAGTGTTGTCGGATTTCAGTACATCTTCATGCTGTGTTTTTCCATTTGCAAAAGCAAGAAAGAACTAGAATAATAACATGAAAACAGGCATACTGGGACAGACCAATGGTCCATGTAGCCCAATATCCTGTCTTCCAACAATGGCCAATGCCAGATGCTTCAAAGGGAATCAGAACAGGGCAGTTATCGAGTGATCCATCCCCTGCTATCCAGCCCCAGCTTTTGGCATTCAGAGGCTTAGGTTCACCTAGGAGCATGGGGTTGCATCCCTGATCATGCTGGCTAATAGCAATTGATGGACCTGTCCTCCATCAATTTAGCTATTTATTTTTGAAACCAGTTATACATTTGACCTTCACAATATCCCCTGGCAATGAGTTCCACAGGTTGACTGTGCATTGTGTGAAGAAGTACTTCCTTTTGTTTGTTTTAAACCTCTGCCTATTAATTTCATTGGGAGACCCCTGGTTTTTGTGTTATGTGAAGGGGTAAACTACACTTCCTATTCACTTGCTCCATACCAGTCATGATTTTATAGACCTCTACCATATCCCCCCTTATTTCTCCTTTTTCTGAGCTGAACAGTCCCAGTCTTTTTAATCTCTCCTCATATGGAAGCTGTTCCATACCCTTAGTCATATTTGTTGCCCTTCTCTGTAATTTTTCCATTTCTAATATATCTTTTTTTGGAATGGGGTAACCAAAACTGCACGCAGTATTCAAGATGTGGGTGTACCATGGATTTATATAGAGGCAGTATGATATTTACTGTCTTATTATCTATCCCTTTCCTAATGGCTCCTAACATTCTGTTCGCTTTTTTGACAGCCGCTGCACATTGAGTAGAGGTTTTCAGAGAACTATCCACAATGACTCCAAGATCTCTTTCTTGAGTGGCAACAGCTAAATTAGGCCCCATCATTTTGTATATATCGTTGGGATTATGTTTTCCAATGTGCGTTACTTTGCATTTATCAACACTGAATTTCATAGAGGGCTGTGAATGACACAGTGAATGAGTCATTAAAGACTTTATTGAATATAAAATAGTAAGCTAAGCAAATAAGCATCATGCTATTACCATACACTGCCTTGCTACACACATTCTGAGATGAAATGATGCTTTATGGGGTGATCAGTCCCTAAATAAGGAGAATGGGGATAACCCGTTCTCTAATGGTAGCCTGATGGGAGCTGGGCGTGCCCAATCTAAAATGAGCATGCTACCCTTTTTATAATAAATTATAGTAATGCCCTTTAATTAATTAACATTAAATCCACCATTTTAATCACAATTAAATATCTTCTACTTTCTCATTGGCCATTGAACATTAAGCTCATCTTTAATTAGCGTCTGTGTAAATGCCACCAATAACTGTCAATACAGATAGCATTTTCCAAGACATTAACATTTTATCTAAGATGCTTGTGAAAACCAGTTAGGACAAAATATGTCTACAACATGACCTGGGGTTATGTCCTAAGTTACCTGCAACTTGCCTCTCAACTGTCCCACTTCCCTTTACTCATAGTTTACTAGGCCTCACTTGACTGTTGTCAAGCCTATTTTTAGAAAATAGATTTTTGGGCCTACTTACATTTCAGCACATTTCTGTATAAACATAAGCAAACATCATCTCTATAGGTACATGCTCCAGTGGTGCTCAACCCACAACCCAATCAGTAGGGTGACCAGATGTCCTGTTTTTAAAGAGTCAGTCCCACACTTAAGCCCTCCTGCAGGTGTCCTGACTATTTCTTAAAAACGGGCAAATTGTCCCATATTTTCTGTCTCCCCACATCAGTACTGGTGGGTCGTACTGCTGGCCAGGTCCCTGCTCGTCAGCCACCCACCCACCAGGGGTGAGTGGGGGGGATCCAGTAGCTGACAATGGGGATGGGTGTGCAAGGCTGGTGGCGGGGCCCTTTACATGCTTCCCCTTTCATTGTCCTCTCCCTGCTTTGCCCCTTCACCCCGCCAACCCAGCTGCTCCTCTATATCCCCCCAGCAGGGCACGTCCCGGTCCCAGCACTGTGTGGAGAACCAGCCCCTGGTTTGCACGCTCAGCTCACCAACAGCCTGGCTGGCAGGCTCCTTCCTTCCCCCACTGCCTCTGGCTGGGCCAGCGCCCCGGGAAAGCCCCAAACCCTCCGGCCCAGGGCACTGGCCAGGAGGAGCCGAGCCCTTCATGTGCCAAAGCGCTGGCACGGGGAAGCCTCTCTGCCCCTCAGCTAAGCTCTGGAGTGGTGGCGGGGAAGCAATTTCCAGCTTGTACACGCCCCGAACCTGCAGGCTCCACAGCAGCCCCCAGGGCAGGGGATTAGCACCCTCTTCACGCTCCTCCCCGGGGTCCTGCCCCCAGGGAGCGCAGAGCTGCTCCGTCCCCTCGGTACCCTCCCTGCTGAGCCCCCTCTCTGGCCAGGCTCACTGAAGCCCCTGCAGTCAGGTTCCCTGGGCCCTGGCGCACAATGCCTCCTTACGTCTTAACCCCTTCCTGCCTGCGCTGGGACAGGACAGGAGGCGCCTGGGTTATGTCGGTGGCCAGCAGCAGCCTGGAGGTGTTTAGCTGCCGTTTGACATTGTGCGGGCAGGAAGGAACAAGCTGCTTCCAGCCACATGGGAGCAGTGCGGGGTGGGAAGAGATGAGCTCTGCAAAAACACAGGCCAGGTCATCCCTTCCCCCCCCTCCTCCCCAGCGGCTGGAAGCAGCTCCCATCCCTTCCCTCCCGCACAGCGTTGAAAGGCTGCTGCTGGCCAAGTTCTGGAATGAATCCTGGCAGAAATCAGGGGAGGAGGAGCATGTGACCCTGCACCCCCCCCCCCCATGTGTTGCCTCAGGAAGACGCGGTGCCAGGAAAGGTGGGTCCGTCCCGGGGGCCCAGCCAGGTATGGAGGGTGGAGAGCGCCAGGCAGGGAGGATCAGGTCAGTCGTTCATTCCCCCGTGTGAGAGAGGTATACAGGAGTGTGTGTGTGTGTGTTACCCCTCCCCGTGTGTGTGTGTGTGTGTGAGTAGGGGTGTGTTTGTGTTACCCTTCCCCATGTGAACACTAAAGCCTTAAAGATAAGAAGGTAAATAAAAAGAATCCAACTACGCAGTATTTCTTTTTAACAGGGGCTCAGTCAACTTGATGTTAATTTGAACGTTTCTACGATTGATTGCTGTTGAACTCGCTTGAATATGAGTAATTTTACCAGGTGTCCCGTATTCAGCATAGGGAAATATGGTCACCCTACCAATCAGCAGACAGCTGCGGCCCATGTGACAGCCTCAGGGCCATACAGGTAGTAAATATATTGTGTGGCTGTGGCCCAAATGACAGACAGAGAGCTGCATATGCAGCCCGCAATGGTAAATAGGCTGAGAACCCCTGCGCTAGACTATATGTGTGCCTTAAGTTATGTCAGTAAAAGCTGTTGGGCCTGAATTGTACTCTGTTGCATAAATACTTTACCTTTCTGTTGCGTGCGCTTTAATCTGATGGGTTTCCTTTATCATCCTCTTTGCTGGGCTTTATCTTTATATAATCCAGGATATGCTGGTATATTTCTCATTACCACTTATCTTGCTTCCCAGAAGAGGCGGCAGTAACATTAACTTTCCTTGGCTTTTGACTTTCTTGTGTACTAGCCACCTTTCTGACTTTAAGGCTGAGATTTTTCAAAGCTACACAGGCGTAGGAAGTATCTGCCTAAAGGATTGAATGTTTTTTTCCCAAGCGTATATATAAAATAGCACCGACTTGCGTTGTTATCATTATTATTATTATTAGAATAGCAAAATCTTTTTCTATCTATTGCATGTATTTTTGTTGGTGGGTTTGTTTGTTTGTTTGGAAGGAGCATCACACATTGAGGCAGCAAAATCACTTGCTCTAGATCTGAAATCAGTCAGGGAACACAGGATGTCACCTTTAATAATACTTTTGATTTCCAAGATCTGAAATTCCATCTGAGGTTATTGCCCACACAAAAGGTATTACCAGTGAAATGTGGCAGTTTTCAGCCATTACCACTGAAATTACTGTGAGCTGGTAGCATTCAGAGAGGATGTTCAGATGGCTACAGAACATATAGATATTCACAAAGGATTAACACCAAACATGATCTAATCCCTAGCAAAAGCAGAAGTGAAATCATCGTTCATATGCATAATTCATGTGCATAATTTTATCTTTGCTATGTATTCTCCAAGGATGTAAGATAGAAAGTGCTTTTTTTTCTCCCCTTCTTGCCCTTCCAAAAAGAGCCATAGCTGCAAATCACTGGAGATGGCAAGAAATACTAGCTTTGCTGAATTTCTAAATAAATGCTAAACTTGTCTGAATTTCTAGCCTACATACTGGCAAGTTATGCAGATTGAATGTACACATGCATTTGAACATACACACATATTTCTAATGATTGCAGCATTTTAATTGCTTTCATTGCGAGCCCTGGCTTCTGATTGTATCTGCATGGAAAACTGTAACAGTTTGCACTTGTAAATGTTAAAAAATGTTAAACAATAATGGCAATTAAAGATAATTATAGTTATTCTGAAATAAGGATTCAAGTTAGATTCCAAGAAGACAGACGAGAAAAAAATGGAATTGCCCTGTTTATCATACAAACTGCAGGCTGCTTTTTGTTTGCTGAGAGATCTGCCAGATTTAATTGTTTAATGATTTTCTATAAATTATTGTATGTAATATAATATCTTCAGATGGCCCAGGCTGTTCTTGCCTCGCATATGTGTCACTTCTGCTGAAGTACAATCAGAACCATGAAAACAATGGCTCGGCTTTGAGCATCTGCTGAGTCACAAAATATTTTCTCCTTTCATGCTAATTATTGTTTACAAAAATGCATGTGGCCTTTCCAACTCTCTTGCGCTGCCTTCCTGCTGGCGTGCTGCGGCTCTGCAGTGGAGGGAATCATCACTAGAGGTTGAGTAAAGCCTTCAGTTCCTGTGATGCATCTTTCTTGGCCTCTCTTTTAAAATGTCCAATTCTGGAGGTAGTTCTGCAATGTGAAAACCTGTGAAAACCTTTAGATGTAAATCCATCAAACCCAGGTCACGTGATGTGACGATTTGGGGAATCCATCTGTACAGCTTATTGATATTGTGAAGTTATTCTTATGAAAATTGCAATATCATTGAATAGCTCTCTGTGTGGTTCTATCATAGGCTGACAAAGGCCGTATCACGTCCCTCCCAGACCAGGTACAACGGGGGGGTCATTAGAACTCAGTGACCACCTGCTCAGGTGGAAGCATCTTGGAACCATCAGTTAGCAGAAGCTAGGAAAACCAGTTTTATCCTACTTGTCTGCTGGCGTTCGGAGAACGGAAAAATCCCAAACAAGACAAAAAGACAGTTGACAAAACAGGGGTTTAAAAAGGACTCACAAGGGGAAGACTCAGAGAGCCACATGGAAAATCTTTGGGCAGGAGGGGAAGAGACAGACAGTTTTCGTAGCAGGGGCGGGGATGGTTTAGCTGAAGACCAATTGAAGTCAGAGGAAGCAAGCTGATCTAGTGAGAGAGAGACGCTCCGTGGCTTAGAAGTCAAGGCATGAGCTGCAGCAGAAGGGTCCTGGACACACCCAGTGGACCCAGATCACAACCCAAAGAATGCTCCAGAGTGGTGAGGAAATTGAAGCAGGGAAATGTGCACAGTTTCTTATTGGTTTAAACTCTGTTCTTGTGCTATTAAAGAAAGAGCAATGGGGTTTCAGAATGCTGTGCAAAATTTGTGCTACATCTACCATGTGCCTCTTTGAAGAGGTAACCAGTGGATCCAGAACACCCCATGGCTGGAGTTCTGAGAGAGGGCTTGTTGGAGCTACAGGAGAGCCTGAAGGGTCAGCAACTGGTCCCAGGGGCCCACTAGATCTCAGCTCACAGGAGGGGTTGCTAGATAGAGGATCTGCACCACAAGAGTGCATCTAGAGACCCCAAACCGGGAGCAGTGCCCACGGTCAATTCAGACTCCAGAGATTTAATCTCCTGGGAGTTCAACTGCTGCAACTATGTTCTTTTGCCCCAAAATAGGGGCAAACAAATCTACAGGCTACAATCTTTTCTTCCCTTTCAGTGTGTGTGAGACCACTGCCATTCTCCTGTGATTTACTGGTGCAAATGGAGATCAGTCAGAACCCAGAATCTATTTTCTACCTTAGGCTATGTCTTCACTGCAAAGTTAACTCAAGTTATCTACACTAGAGTTAACTCTGCTCGAGTTAGCCTAGCTCACGCGGGAGCAGCTATGCTGCGAAATAACTCTCAAGCTTCATGGAGTGGTTGTGTTAGCGGCAGCTTATTCCTCCAGACCGGCCAGCCAAACCGAGTTCAGGGTGTGCGTGGATGGGACTTAATTTAGGGGCCATACTCGAGCAAACTCAACAGTGAAGACAAGCACTCAGGGTACAGGGAGTCAGGGCTTACTCAGGTATTGAGCCCTGACTCCCTGTATCCCTTGTAACACCCTGTATCCCATGTTCACCACTTGTATATGGGTATGAATTATTTTCTACAAAGTATGCCTTGTGAGGTATCATTTGAAAACTCATAATCTGCTGAATATGCTTATCCTGTTGAAATGCATGTAACAAGGCTGTATGTAAAATGATGAGATTTTGCTATATGATTGCTACTGAAATATGTTGTAGTCCTGGGTAACGCCCACAAACCAGTTTCTCAGAGACAAAGACACACTAGCATGCCAGCAAGGTACTAAAGGACCATTACCTGTTTACCTGGCCATCCACCAGCAGGGGAGAAGATATAAACAAGACATTTACATTTCCTCCCAGAGACGGTTTGAATCTCCCATACAAAGGGGACTGTTTGTCTACACCACGGCGAGGGGGAGGTAATCCTCAAAGGGAGGAGGAGCATATAAAAATAATTTTATTATTTACCTCCACATCACCCCTCTCTTTCTACCATCTCTCTGCTCATGACATCAATGAATACCCGAAGAACACTGAACTGGTGGAGGGATCCCTGGATGAAAGGAAATCCACTGCCGAAACTGTTACAGCTTATGGTGAGAGAGACATTTTGCTTTTTAGTTCATTTAGGTATTAGCTAGCAGCTTTATCTTTTTATTTCTTTTATAACCAATTCTGATTTTATGCCTTGTCACTTGTAATCACTTAAAATCTACCTTTCTCTAGTTAATAAACTGGTTTGATCTCAACCGGTGTGTTTGGATTGAAGTGTTTGGGAATCTCTACTTCGGATGACAGTGCATAATCCTTAACCAGTGTTGGAATGACAGGCTTCCTATGAGCTTACACTCCAGGAGAATACTGAGCAGAGCAAGATGCACATTTCTGGGGAACACGGCTGGGACTGGGGATATGTATGTGTCGCCCTATAAGTAATTTATGCGTGGCTAGCTAATAGCTCTCAATACTGTGTGGATGGGAGCAAGTTACCTGCTGGAGGCTGTGTGTGAGCAGGTCAGGTGTGGCTGTTCTGGCAGCAAAGCAGTATAAGAGGTGTCCCAGACTAGAGAATTAAGAGGGTACTTCTGTTCAATAGTCCAGATTGTACCCTGGGGAATGTCACACCCCTCTCCTATCCACACACAAAACCTCACCCAAGTTGGTGTTTTCAGCCTGGGCTAGCTGGTCTGTCCTCATGTTATAGACTAAAATTGGTGGTGCTTTCACTCAGGCTGCTAACCCACCCACTTTGCAATGAGGATGCTTCACTGGACCAGGGCCAGCTCAAGGGTTTTTGCCGCCCCAAGCAGCAAAAAAAAAGAAAAAAGCCGCGATCGCGATCAGCTCTACCACCGCCGCTTCAGTCTTCGGCGGCAATTCCACGGCTGGTCCTTTGCTCCGAGAGGGACCTGCCGCCGAAGACCCGGACTTGCCGCCCCCAAAACAGCTGGAGTGCCGCCCCTCTCCGTTGGCCGCCCCAAGCACCTGCTTGCTGGGCTGGTGCCTGGAGCCGGCCCTGCACTGGACACAGTTACAGCAGGAAAAAGGTGCCATATAGGTTATTCCCTTCTCCTACTAATGGCTATACCAGAATAAAGCATATTTATACCAGTATAACTGTGGGCACACGAGGGAAGTTTTACCACGTTAGATATACCAGCATAGTTAAAGCAGTACAACTTTTGTGTGTAGCCCTCACAACACCACAATAAGGTAGATAAGGACCACTAGCTCCATTTTACAGATGGGGAAATTGAGGCAGTATTGGTCTGGTGAACTGGGTTCTAATACCAACTTCTCCTCCTGAACTGCAACAGGATCATGGGCAACTCACTCTGCCTCTCTGGGCCTGTTTTGTCTACACAGATTGTTTATCCTTTGGAGCGGGGACTGTTTTTCCCCACATACAGCACTAGCACAATGGGGCCCTGAGGCTGTTAGGACCGACAACAATAATAGCAAAGGTTCAGAGACATTTCCCAGGCTACAAGAGGCATTGGTGTTAATGCAAGAATTAGAGCTCAGAAGCTAACCTGGCACAGGAAGATCTAATAGCTATTTGTCATCGCTGACTTTGGGTTCTAGGAGTTCTTAGCTCCCAGCATTCTGCTCAGATGTCTAGAAAACACTTCCTATTGTCTATTAGACAAACATCTGTCAGGGATGGTCTAGATAATACTTAGTTCTCCTGCCATGAGTGCAGGGGACTGGACTAGATGACCTCTTGAGGTCCCTTCCAGTCTTACGATTCTATGATTCTACAACAGTAACTGCCTATACAAGAAGGGGTTGGAATTTACTTGTATAGATCATAAGAATAAATAGACTGCTTGATTAATGCTTGCAAAGTGCTTTCAGGACTGAAAGCACAGCATAAATGCTGACTGTTATAATTATACACTGTGGAACCAGGAACTGGCTTTAAATGAAGCTGAGGACGTTCAGGAAGAATGGGAGCTAGGAATTGCCATGGTGAATTCCTGGGATATTTTGATGGGTCATAAACAGTGTCAGGACACATAGCAACTCTTAGGGAGCTCCTCCCACTCCTGAAATCATTCCATTCAAAGACAAGTGAGAGGGAGGAAAGTTAGAGGCAAAACAAAAGGCCACACACACATTTACATTCCAAAAGGATGCTACAACAGGGCCATTTTTAGACAGTTTATACTTGATTTTTTTAGTCCTTTCTGAATAGTATGCAAGTGGGAAGAAAAATGTGGGGACGTTCCTGTAATGCTGCAGCTTAGGGGGTGAGGTGGGGTGCAGGGCCAAGCAGATGATATAGGAAGGCAGGTGATCTGTAATCTGGATCGCTGAGTAGCAGCTGTAAATCTGCCACCGTGACTTGCCTCCATTGGAGGCAATCAAGGAAATGGAAGGATGCCGTAGCAGGGGAAGAAGTAAGGAACGTAGCAGCTGCACCCAGAGATAAAGTTTTCATGAGGCTGGTGGGAAGCAGGGGCTGACTGGGGAAGACGTGTAACCAGGTCAGTGGGTTTACAATGCATATTATAAGGAGGTCTATGATGGACCAAGAAATGGGAGCTGGGGAGATGCTCAGATCCGCTGGGATCCTCCTCCTATTAGCCCCACGTTACCAAAACTGCCTCAAACTTGCAACCTGGAACTGGGATCTAGGCTTTTTGCCCAACAAGGGAGACTCTTGGGACACATGCTAGCTTCTGCTGGGCAAACTGCTGCTGAGCGTGTGAACTTGGGAAGCCTGAAGCAGAAATCCATGTCCTGAGCAAGAGCTGAGTTGGTGCCCCTTGCAGTGCTCAAGGGCTCGGGACAGCAGGCTGCACTGATTTGTTTTAGCTGAAAATACACAGCATGGGGGCTTTTTTATATTTTCCCCTTCGCGAGGTGGGGAAGCAAAACACAGGCACTATCTGCACAAACGCACAAGCCTCAATTATGCAAAGCACAGGGAACCAAATCTCTTTGTTACCGTGTTCAATACGTAGCCCACATTTTCAGTGCACTCCTAAGCTCTGCAGCAGCCTGGCTAACAGCCTTCAAGAGGCCACACGACTCTCTATAACCAGGAGTCCAGGCTGTGCTCACCTGTCTCAAGGTTTCCATGGCAGCAGGATAATCAGAGCTAGGATGTGTCTGTAGAGCTACATGAACCTGGCAACCAAAACATGGAGGAAAATGTAGCTCAAATCCTGGGCTTTACTGATCTTGACATTGACCCTCTCCATTGAGTATATCTGTGTGCTGGAAGCCGGCTGAATGCCATGACATCCCTTGGCAAAGCTTCCCCCGAACCCAAAAAGTGGCTCAGCTTAATGGTGGGCGATCGCGTATGTCAACATATTTCTGGTGATGAGGCCGTTTAAGAAGCTGACAACCTAAATGAGACAAACGTATAAAAGGTCATATTCTGACAGATAGAGGTGTGACCTAGCGGAACTGAAAGCCAGACCGGCTCCCTGAGACTCCTGGATCCTAGTCTGACACCTCTGGGGTCTTCAGCAAGTTACTCCCGTCTCTCACTTTCCCCACCTGTAAAATGGGGATAATAATAGTACCTGCTGCACAGGAGCGTTATGACGGTTAGTTTGTAAAGTGCTCTGGAGGGCGGAGGTGCTATGTAAGTTTGAAGTCTAATTAGTGTAAACTCCATAGGTGAGCTTTTAAGCACATAGGCCCAGATCCTCCACAGTATTTAGGCACCAAATTCCCATTAAAATTACATCCAATTGTAACCAATGGGAGTTAGTTGCCTACATACCTTTAAGGATTTGATAACTCCCTGGGCCTGGCGATGACCACCCCCCCCGCCCCACACACAGCCCTGCTCACATAAAATAGCAAGAGGAGATTTAGGAAGTCACTAAAGGAGAATCTCCATCCCGGCCAAAAGGAGGTGAGCAACACGAGAGATGGATATAAAATTGTCCTTTGAGCATAAGAGCGGCCCAAATCCAAGCCCATTAGTGTAACAGGGAGCTGCTGCCCTGGCTTCCATGGGACTGTACCTGCTGCCACCAGAGCTGTACAGGTTGCAAAGTGTGCACAGAATAGGAAAGTGACTCCTGCAGGTAAACATGAGCCTAGAGCTGTGTTAACATGAAACTGAGTGCTAAAGGAAGCCAAATCCATTAAAAAAAAGGCACTGTGGATACTATCCATGGTAACTCAGACATTATGGTGATAAGGGCCATAAAGGAGACAGATTTCAAGAGACAATCTAGGGTGTATTTCTGCTCTTAGGATGAAAATTGACATTTTTCCCCTTTTAGGGTAACATGGGTTAGTGCTGGTGAAATGTACAGACTTGACGGTCCCAGAGTCTGAAGCCCCTAGTCACCAAAACAGGCAGAGCATGGGCAGAGTTGCACAGACACACTGTCCTACCCACATGCCTGCCTCCTAACCTGGAAAGAACATCTTCACAGATGAGTGGGTAGTTAGCTAGCCCTGCTTATTGCATCATTAGCCTCTCTCTGCTTCTAATTGCCCCCTGGATAGCTTTCTGCTTAATGCTGGACTGAGACCTCCCACTTTCATACCGACCAGGGCACAGTCATCAGATGGGCAGGATATTTGAGGTCACTAATGAGCTAGGCTGGCTTCAAACCAATGACCTGATGATAAACAATTATGTGTCTCGTTGGTAGTGACTTACTATTCATCCTCAGCTAGACACTGCCCTAAGGGGAGAACCATTCTGAATTTTGTTCAATGTAGATTGTTCTGTCAACTCCTGGAAAATGGAGATAATGATATTTTCCTCACTTCGAGATCTATGGACTATATCTACCATCTAGGCATTATTATTACTCGACTCAAGTAAAGGTATCAGAATCTGGTCCTAAATACATAAAACAAAAGCTGTAACATCCAAGTGAACAGGAAGGGATACAACATTGATATCAGTACACAGCATGTCAGGCTCCCAAAAGATTTGCAAAGCAAGATAGAGAAATATGCTTTCCACTCCCCTGCTTTCCCCAAAAATGTTATTAACCCGCCCCCCCTATCACCCTCCATAAATGTTCTTTGTTTACAAAATTAACACTCCCAGATATAAGTTCTCTTCCCCTATACATGAGACTGACCAGGACTGATGCTAGTAGTTTATCGATCGTATTACATATGTTCTACCAAAGAACAACTTTGGTATGAAAAGGAGAAGCAGCAGTGTTTCTGGGGCTAGCCTGTGATACTGAATAGCACCCTGCACCAGGAGTCAACGGGACACCTGAGTACAGCACTGCTTAGTGGAAGGGTATTGTAATCTGACCCTTCATTATTATCCTCTGTCCCTTATGACCCTGAATGTTAAGGGACTTAAATATTGGCCATCAGAGTGGGAAAATCTGCTCAGGTCTATGACTGACCATCGCTATTTCTGCCCTTTTCTTCTCTTCTTTTCCCATTCTTTTGTTCCTTTCTTTTTCCCCTTCCCTATATCACTTCTCCTTTGAATCTCTCCCCCTGCAGCAAGTGCCTCTTCCCCACTCCATCTGGGGAATTAATCAGCACTGAAATAATTAACATCAAGGGCCAGATTGCCAAAGGTGCAGAGCACCCAAATTCTAGTTGAAATCAATGAGAGCAGCAGGTACGCAGCACTGACAAAAAGTCAGAGCTTGAAAGTGTTATCAGGAAGCTATAAAGTTGACATCCCGGTGAGGTAATGGGGTCAGGTGACTTCACACCTCACAGAACTATAGCTTCAGGAAGTCTGATGCCCTGGGGGAAAATCACTGCTTTAGTTTAGAGGCAGCCTATGTTTCTGAAAGTTCTTTGAAAGCGTAAGAACTAGAGTTAATTGTTTAAAGTGAAAGCTGAGAGTGAGCAGGATCAGAAGCTGTCATGGAGGTCACATAACCGCATAAAGTGGGCTGGGTGGTTGAACCAGGTTTTATTCATCACTTTCACTACCTCCTCCAATGAAGGCCTGAACCAAAGTCCTTTAAATCAACAGGACTCTTTCCTTTGCTATTTAATAATATGTGCAAGTGGGGGACCCCTGAGTTTGATGTGAAGTAGGTTTAGATAAACCCACTTCCTCCCCCAAATTAATTTTTTTAAGGAGTTGATATACCTGTTAAAGTCTCCTGATTTCCAGTAGGAAAATTGTATAGCTAAATACTGTATTGGGATTTAAAAAAACAACCACCAATGACTGGTCATTTTTTGTTTTGTAGATTAAAGTCTAACCCTGGAGGTTTTCCTTTCCTGGCAGATTTGGACAGCATGCAACTGCTCCTTCAAGTGACCTTCATAGGTCAGAGAAGAGTAGCACGTAGGTTGGGAGCACCTGCTTTGTCTTTAGTCTCCCCCACACAAAGTCACAGGAGTAAAGCGGTGTGTTTGGAAAGGAAGACATGGAAATCCTCCAGAGAACGCACTTTCTTGCGCTACCCAGCATTACTGAACCTCCCAGCAGCCCTGACAGCCTAAGTATTCTCCTCCTTTTGCAACTGAGGGGTAAACAGTTATCTTAAAGTTATGTTGGAAGTTTGTGACCGGGCAGGCTCTGGAATACAGGTGTCCAGATTCACATGGCTGCACTTCCCTGCACAGGCCCCTCCTTCCACCTGGGAAGGGTCATTTAGGCCATTCCAAGATAAGCAGCACCTGTTGAAGGGAGAGAGAGCGCGAGAGAGCAAATCACTTCTAGCTGCCTCAAGCGAGCATCCCACCTTGTGACAGGCAAGATCGATTGCTGGTGTGGCAAGCCTTCGGCGGAAGGGGTAGTCACACCCTTGCATTAGTCAAGAGTTCTCTATCTCAGTGCATTTAGAGCTGTTCTACACGAGTTTGGGAAGGGGAGAACTTTTCACACTGAAGTCTACAGACTACGGGTGCTCCATAGAGGACTGCTTCTCCTTATTTCCAGGAGGTAAGATACAGCAATTTCTTCCCTAAGAAAGTAATGTAGGTGCCACAAGCTTGTTGTGTGACCTCCCATGGCATGGTGGAGGGGGGTTTGCATATGAGACCTTGAAGATGGATCCCCCACAGCAAGAGGGCCAGAAGCTCCAGTATAGAATCATGCTGATAGAAGTGCAAGGCTTAAGAGCCATACTTTAAAAGCAACTTAATATTCTTGTTTTCCCCCTTTCCACCCCTTAATGTGGGTTGTTTGTTTTTTTTAAAAGCCAATTCCTCCAGGCAACCACTGGCTTTAAGTTACAAGACAGCTCATTACATCCAGAAGTCTAACACATCTCACTACTTGGATTACCTTTATGGACAGAGGAGGCAGCACAGAAAAAGGGGGAAGTTCAATGGTCCTTTAGACCCTATTTATCTAACAAGCAAACCCAAGAAGGAGCCAGGACTAGTTTGGAAGGGTTAACGCTCCAAAAGGCTTGACCAGTTGTAGTAGCTAATGAAAGCTTTAGTTGCTACATCAAAGTAGTCTGCGGCAGAGCAGTTTATGATGGTCATTAAGTGATTTGACAGCTAGCATGTCTGGAACACCAGTGACAGCCAGCATCCAGTTAGGACCCTCAGCCTAATAAGGTCATCTCAGGACTAGTCAAGTGACATTCTGGAAGAGGGTATCAACTCACTTCAGAAAGCAACATCTTAAGGTCAGCAGCTAATTTGATGAGCTGGAGACTCAACCATGCAAACAGAATTAAGTGTTGCCTGATCTACAGAGTTCAGTAGATATGGAGAAACAGTTACTATTAAATGTTACAAATAACGTAGCCAATTTGGATTGCCATGCCTTTGGAGACTTCCGCCCTAAGCGTTCTGTAGTTCAATCTGCTCAGTATGGAAGTGTTTTTACTTTGTAAGTCTGGTATGAAAAGAAACTAGAAGCTTTTTAAATGTGTCAATTCACCTTTAATGTTTGAAAAATAAAAAGGTATTTGAGCAATTGCAGTTATGAAGGGAACATCTCTTGCTCCACAGAAGAGTGTGAACAGGTTCACATCAGACTCATGCTTGGAAAACAAACACACATTCTCCTTTTTAGATCAAAAGTGGAGTTCTGTATAGACAAAAGTCGCCAAAGTGCCCTGGTTAGTCCAAGGCACCTCACCCCCAGATTGGAAGTTTTCTGTCAACATGAAATAAATTATGACACCACATCTTGTCTAGTTACAACATGGTTCTATCAATATTACAAAGTTAGGTATACTTTGGATTTTGCACAGTCTACAGACACAAGGACTTTTACTTCAGGAAAAAGTCAGCCTGGGTCGTTGAGTCATTTCACAATTAATAGCTACACTTTCTCCCCTCTCCCAATACAGCAAACAAAAAGCAGTGGCATGTTACTTTCAACAATCAACTTGGTTCATCTCGAGAGTTAGGAGTCACCTTGCCCTAGAACAGAATTCACTCCATTCTAGAAATTTTGCCCATATTAACCACCAATCAATAGGCTCTTACTGCAAGCACCAAGTTTTGCAGAAGCCACCACAGGAGTTTTTGGAGGGTTATTTTTTTTTTTGGGGGGGGGGGAGGGGGGAGATTGAAGGGGAGGGGACACAACCCTACCTTCTTGCAGTTTGAACTAGAAGTTACTACACACTAAGACAACACTGCTGACCCTATTGGAGAGAACGACATTCTGTCTTCAGAGAATATGTTCACAAGTTTCCCCTCACAAAACAGCTTCTGCTAAGAGAGGAGAGATTTGGAACACAGAAGCTATTCCTGGAGGATTTTCACTGTAGCTGATGGAGACAACAGTGGCCATCTACAAGTCTTCCAGATGACTAGGTTACTTTAGGGAAAGACCTGAGTTAAGGCAGTGTTGTCTGGATAAAGACATGCCAAATCAAGTCTTTCAGATTCCGGCGTCAATCACTACATTTAAAATTTTCTAGTCCATTTTGGAACAGAGACCAGTTGGCCTAAGAAAGTTAGTCTCAGTGGCAGCAACTAAGATCTGGATTACCCCACCACCAACCAACCGAGGCCAGGAGATCCTTCCTCCTACAAAAAAATAATTTAGGGGGAACATTTAATAAGTTTCAGACTAGATTAAGTTGCTGTGAGTTTAGTTGATCCACGTAGGCTGATCTGAGGGCAGTGGTGTGGGCATTTCTAGAGAAAACATCAAGGCCCAGTTGTATGATTTGCCATGCAGTCCCAAGATGGGAAATACACTTTTTGAATGAAAACCTTGTTAAAAAGCCTCCCGGCTAACTTACATGGGCATTATAAGGCCTTTCTCCCCACCAACTGCTGAGATGACCAGCGAAGCCAAATTGACACAGCTCCCACATCCACCCCACAGACAAACTGAAAAGGAAAGTTGACGTTCCTCCATCGGTACACACATAGAAGTTTAAACAGTCTAACAAGAGTATTTACTATGAACTCAATAAGATCTCTTTTTGGTCTGCTAAACAAAAAGTGTTTTCCCCGCCTTACCAAAGAAAAGGTTACCACTGGGGGAGCTGTTTGTGGAACAGTTTTATTTCTTCCCACTGAAAGGCCATTGTTTAAGCATTTACAGTTTTCCTAGTGCAATACAACCAAAAAAAAAAAAAAAAAAAAAAAAAAAAAAAAAAAAAAAAAAAAAGCGGTAACAAAAAAATGCCGCCTTCTTCCCAGGCAACTAAACAGAAGTAGATTTTACTGCAACATATACACATTAAATATAGTATACAGTCCATGCAGCGGCACAGCCATGTTAAAGGGAATCTTGGCTTCAGCCATCAGTGCATTACAGTCCAAATTTCACTTGCTCTGACTTCCTATCCAGACTTGAACAGAAGAATTGCAACCTGACCCAAGTAAAAATAGATGAAGTGCTTTGTCTCATGTGTTACATAGCTGCCAAAATTTCTGCCAACAATGCAGTGCCAAGTAGGGTTGTATTTCTTGTCAAATTCCTAAAAGGGAGAGAGAGTACAGTAGTTAAGACCAAGAAAGCCCACATCAGAACAGTCTGAAATATACAGTCATAACTGGTTACTGTTAGATACAAATGCAATGGAAATCTGAAGACGACAGAGGTGGATGCAAGATACTACTACATTACTGATGGGCTAATTAGAAGGAAACAAAAGGGCTGCCCTGGAGTGCGGAAGAGGTCCCATGCCATATACTTGAGTGATTTATACACAAGCTCCAAGCCATAACTGCAGATTTTAAAAGTCCCCTTGGTACAGTGGTATTCAAGCCACATGTATAGGCCAGTTGTTCCACAAAACCATTTAAACCCTCCCATTCCAAGCCGACTCCCAGAAACAGTATTTTGGAATGTGTGTTCCAGCAAGCTGTTGGATCTTAAAGGTCACTTGGAAAAGGAAAAAAAAGTCAGGCTTCAGGCATTCTTCATAAAGCAGCAGAAGAGTTTGTGAGGAGACTTTCTAATGTAAACAAGCAGAAGAATTCACATATTGTCTGCCTTGGGAAGACTTCGGTGAAGCCGAAAGCTAAACAAGTGAAGTAGTGTATCATTGGGATAAACAATTTAACCAATTTAGCAATTGGGAGGGAAGGATTTCTGGTAAGGATTGAGAGCTCTCATCCCTTCAGTTAATATGGATCTCCCATGGCCCAGTCCTCAGGCAAAACTAGGGAAATATCAGACTCAACAGTCCTGATTTAAAGGAAAAAAATCAAGCAGGAAAAAAAAAAAAAAAAAGTGAGAAGGCCTCAGACGACACACCAGAAAGCAGCAAGGCACCACCAAAAAAAAAATAAAAAAAAATAAATAAAAAAAAGACCGTTGAAGTCCTTTGCAAGTAACCTTTCTTCCATTAGCAGGGAATGTGCAGTACGCCATTTCCTTTATATCAGGAAAGGAAGCAAATACGCAACAAGCCATTTTCTTTCCTGAGCTTTGGTTGTCTTATGTTGTATTCCATTCCCTTGTTGCACTGTCCCAAGAGCCTTCTGGATTAGTCACTTTTTGACCTGGAAAGGCCAGATTTTAAGAAAATATAAAAGATGGTCTCAACAAGTTGAGAATATCGAATTTCAACTTGAATTAGAGTTGAACAGAGTTAAGTAGTTTCAGGTCCCACATTGGGTCCCAACCCACCCTGCCTAGTTTTGGTTTTATAATATTTTCCTCTTGTTTCCCTCCCCTCGAGTGCTCTCTCTCCCTTGTTGCTGTGTGAAGGGCCTACACAAACAGGGGACACCAACTATGCACAAGATTCCATCAAATGCATAAGGTGAACAAACTGAAAGATACTTTCAGTCAGTCAGTCCCTCTAATCTTCAGGGTTCCTCATATAAATCCAGGTAAAGGGTTCAGACAGACGTGAGGTGTTAAAGTTGCATCGTCTCTGCAGGCCTGAGCACCCACAGCTCCATTCACCTCAATTAGAGCTGGTGCTCAGAACTTTCAAAAACTCAGTGTTAAGAATATATCAACAGATAGAAAAGCCTGGAAAGGGGGGGGGGGGGGTGTTGGAAGTGGGAGTTTATTTAGTCTAGAAGTGCTAAGCAGAAGCAAGTAAGTTTCACTAGACTAGATGGGTTGGGGTTGTGGTTTTTTTTGTTTTAACTACAGTAGCCACACAGAGTTTAAATCAAGTCACGCCTTCCAAAGATTCCGAAGATTGCAGAAAGATAGCAACAATACATTAAGTCGCTACTTAAGGTAAATAGCAACCAAGTCCTTTTAGCTTGGCTAGCCAGAAAGAATGGTCCATCGGTTAAGGTGCTAGCCAAGAACTTGGAAAACCCAAGTTCAAGTCTCTCTCTACCTCAGACTGCCTGTGTGATCTTGACCAAGTCACAGAATCTGTCTCAGCTCCCATCTGAGAAACAGGGATAACAGCACTGCCCTACCTCACAGGGGTGTTGTGAGCCACTCCGGTACTATGGTGATGAGGGTCAAATAAGTACTTAAGATAGTCAACATGTCCCAGCCAACCCTATGCCATTTTATAGCAGCTACATAATACCTTCTTTATATATGCTGCAATGTCTTTCTCTATGTTGTACTTCTCCATTGCCTGTGTAGCACAATCTACAGCATCCTGCTGCATGTCCTCAGACATGTCTGCATTCTTGATCACAGCTTTTCTGTCAGACATTGTGAACCTAAGGCAGAACATAAAGTATTAAGATGTGCCCATAGGATTCTGCTACAGTTCTTTCATGCATTAGACTACATTGTCTACATAATGTAAAACAGTTCTGGATACAGTGTTCTGTATTTATATTGCAGGTTACACCAAATCCCTGTCTTGCCCAACATCTGGCTCTAGGCACACTACACAGTAATCCTAGGATATACTATTAGGTTGTGGAATGCTGTAGTATAGGAAGCCACTTGGAGATTAGACTAGAGACAGCCAAGTATCACCACCTGTACATACATTTTTAGCTTTAAAAACCCATAAATCCTATGCAGAGATCTTCTACACCTTTAAATTACAGGAGCAGCAGTCCTGTAAATCAATAAGCAATGGCTAAAGACGGATTTCCTTACAGGTATAGCCCCCAGACTATGTTTGTCTCCACAGATTGTAGGTGAATGCGTTCAATGGATATAGTAGCAGAAGCATTTATTATTTCACTCAAGTGTGTACATTCCCTTTAAATGTAAGGTTAAGGGTCATACATTCAGCTGTTCTTGCTAGTTTAGACCAGACCGGAAGCAGTTTCAGATCTAGTTTACCTTCATATGTCATGGATTCCCTTTTGTACTTTGCTCAGCTTGACCAATGAAACCTAAACAGTTAAGCTGGTCTCATGCACATCACAACATTGCAATATTGGGATGTTAGGGTTGCCAGTTCTGCTGTGGAATGATACTTCCATCCAAGACAAGAGAGCCTACCTGTGACCTTTTAAGAGCCTGAACAGTGGCATGTCTGACAGGGTGTTTAACCTCTTTCCCTCTGCTAAAACTAGTTAGGGAATTCTACGCTAGTCAGTGATGAGTCACCTATATGCAAGTCTCAGATCCCCTGCTCGGGGCACACCCACTAGTTGTAGCTAGTTTTATATGCTGTTTGTAGATCAGCTGAAAGTTACTATTTAATGTTTCAGTCCTTACTCGGCCAAAATGCCCACTAAAAACAAACTTGTGAATTTTGCCTGAGCTAAGAGTGGACCTGGGTTGATTAGTACTTTTGATGTATGACCCATTTCAATTAGCACGTGAACAACATACAGCCACTTTGACTTCAGTTCTCCATTGTTATTTTGGTGGAACCAGTGGAAAATCAGGCATGATATCTGACCAGTTTAGGGCCTTCATTTGAAGGACTACACAAGTGAAGGGCAGCTGTCTAGGTGATGCCCATGGTTGCCGATTATCATATTTAGCTTTACCATAGGATCACCACAAAGTTACTTACGTTTTAAGGATGCCTTTTCACAGCAGAGAATGTGTCAAATTAGGTTTGCAAAGCCCCATTAAGTTTACAGTGCCATAACAAGGCTTAGTAGATCTTGAGCTATATTACTAGCACTATATGTTTGGAGGTAGGGAACCCATACATGTTTAGCTCCATTAAGGAGAGAGTCTGCTACAATGATTGTTTCCTGGAGCAGTCCCAGAAAAACTGAAGGAGTAGCTTTGTTATAGCAACTAAAGGAGCCTGCTATCCAGAGAGAGAAAGAAAGAATCCAGTTACATAACAGCCCTATGATTACAATACTTCAATTCTTTATTCTGCCTGCAGTTGAAGACTCATAGTGCTCCCTAATTTATACATTTTGGATACCGTGTATAATTGAGCATTGCTATTATTAACACGCACTAATGGCATTAAAGGAGGAGGATGGGAATTCATCTAGAACGCCAGGAAAGAGCACATGCATTTGTAAAGAGTTTTTAGGAAACCAGTCACAGGTGCCTTCCAGCCCCTCACCCCCCAGATGATTGGGGTTTAAATCACTGTTTAGCAGGAGGGGGTAGATTTGGAGCTTCAAGTATGTCAACAACCACAAAGGAAAGCCCTAGAGAGACAGCCAAGCAGTGCACCCAGGACAAGCCACATGTGGCTGTTTGAAGAGTCAATTCAGAGGGCCTCTGTAATTACATGACTGTCAGTGAGAGACCTGCAGAAAGTGTCTTCCTTCCCGGTCTTATTTAGAACAGGATTCTTGGGAGCACGGACAGGCCTGCCAAGCACTAGTCATGCCAGTGGTGCAACAGAAAACAACTCCCTTTTGCTTAAGTATGTAAATGTCTCCTCTCCCTCCCCCACCCGCCCCCTTTTGAGCCATGCTCCCCTCTCTCCTGGCAACAGCATCCTTTTCACGACAGCAGCTGAGTGAGGCTGCTGCAACCACTGCCGTCTGGAAAGGGGAGGGTAGAAGCGTGAACAGGTAAGGGAGTAGCACGCAGAGCCACAGCACCAGAGGCCAAACATCATTCGCCTTGGCATTGCCAAGCGCAACTACTCCACCTGCAGATCAGAGCAGCAGCTCCTCCCCTAGCCACAGGGCTGGGCCTTAACAATACCACGACACCCCTCGTCCTCCTAGAAAGGGCCAGAGACAGCTCACTCCCTACCCAAGGAGGCTTGGCTGCTGCTGCATTTCCCAGGGGGAGAAGCCACCAAAACAGGCCTCAAGAGAGACTGGCCCAGGCATAAATTGACACTAACTCCTGGGGAAGAAGCGGATACCTGAATTAATGCCCCAGAGCAGGTAGAACATTTGCCCTTTCCTATAAGGGAGGGAGGGAACCTTCCTCTTTAACCAGGTCCTCCTGAAACAGAGACCAGAGCCATCACCTACTAGCACAGGATTGGTCCCTACACCACCCTAGTGTATTTCCTCCTGGCCACTGTTAAGCTGTCCCAGGGGAGGAGGTTTCCCCAGCAGACCAAGGCACGCGGAGGTCTGGGGGAAGAGGTGTGACCTTCACTTCCCGAGCCCCCAGGGGAAGCGTCTAGCTCGGATCAGGAGGATGACCTTGCCTCGGAGAACGCGGATACTTGGCCTGGGCAGGCCGGGCCGGGGATGCAGCAGCAGCTGCACAAGTTCCCTGCTAAAAGCCACGGGGGGGGGGGGCTGCATGGGAGACCCATCAATGCACCGATGTAGAGGGGCAGCAAGCCGGCTCCGGCTGCGGGAAGGGGCTCCGCAGAGGGGTAACTAACTCAGAGGCTGCAGCAGGAGTGAGGGGGAGTGGGCGGAACCGGAGCAGCCCCCCGGCTCCTGCTGCTCCCAGGAAGGGGCAGAGCTGCCAGGTGAAGAGGGGAGCGCCAGGAAGGGGAGCGGGTGCAGCCGCCAGCTGGAGCCGTGGGGAGGAGGCTGGAGAGAGAAGGCTGGAGAGAGAAGGGGGGAGGCCCCCCCCCCCGATTGCAGCCCGCCTCGCTTCCCACCCCTCCCACGGCCAGGCAGCTGCAGCCCCCGTGGGGGGAGCCGCCCCCTCCCCTGCTCGTGAATGCACCAGGCATAATAATAACAACACCCCCCCGCGGCGCGCCCGGCTCACCTGCCCCGCGGGAGTCACCGGCAAACGGACCCGAAGCGCCTCCGCCGCGCACTCGCTCTCACACCCGCTCCGCCGGCCGCTTCCCCCCGCTCCGCTGCCGCCGTGTGCCCCGCTCTGCCCAGCGCTCGCTCTCCGCCCGGCCGCCTCCCCCGCGCTGAAATAGGCGCCCCTCCCCTTGCAGTGGCTCAGCCAGCCGCCCTCGCCATTGGCTGCGGCGCGGCCTCGGCCCACAGCGACAAGCGTTTTCCTCTCGCTCGTCTCTGCCTACATCTTGTTTCATCCCACAATGCCACGAGCAGGCTGCGGAGCGCGTCTCGCTCACGAGGTGGAGGGGGTGGAGGGGGGAAGGAGAGGGAAGTAAATACGACTCAGGGATTGGGGTGGCCTGGACCTGGGGACCCTCCTGCAAAAGGGCTCGGCCAGATCTGGTTCCCTGTGGGAGCCTTGTGCATTTTTTGGAGGGGTGTGTGTGTGTGCAATCAGCAGATCCGTTGCTCATTCTGCTTTTGGCCCCAATGCAGTGTAAACCCCCTGGATTGAAGTGGAGTCACTCTGGATCATAACCGGCCAAGTGGCCCTTAGGTCAGTTTCAGAGTCACTTGTGTTCTACACACCAGCTGGGGTCCCCCTCTCAGGTTGATTGCTGACAATTATTGACATCAGAAAAAAAGTTAAGGTGATGGCCAGAGTTATTTGCACTAAAGTAATGGACCCAACATCAATTTCGGTTTCCTGCCCTGCTCATTTTTTGTGAGTCCCTCATTTTGGGTCTTTGACGCGCACAGTCCCCATATTTGGTCTTTGGATGCTCTGGATTTACACCTCTGTAGCCAGGAGCAAAATCTAAGCACTTGTCCTGAAGGCCTGATTCCAATTTAATTTACAACAACAGATTTCATGCTGATGTGTCCCTGTGGATGTCAGTGGAGTTTTACTCCAGGATGAGATCAGTTGGGTCTCTTAAGTCCAATCACTGTGTCTGGCAAGGATATAGGGCCATTGCTTTACTCTGTGTTTGCTTATCTGGATGAATTCATAGTGCTTTGTGGTTTTATCATGGAGCAGCAGTGCTGCATGTCAACTTTGATGTGCACTAATAATAGCAATATGTACTGGCTCAGTGAGATCAGTATTGTATTGCTAGATCGCTGAAAGATTCCAGGGCACTTTTTATCCAAGAAGGGATTTGCTGCAGTATCTTTGGCCATAAAAATCTACCCGCCTTACAGTGGCGTGCACTAGTCATCTGTGCTCTTCAACCCAGAAGTTGGTGCATTTCAATAGTGCCATATGTATATGGGATCTTATCCTGCAACTGGATCTACACAAGTAGATCCCTGCACCCATATAAAGCATCATAATGTTCAGGGATCCACGCACATGGATCTGATTGCAGGATCAGGGCCATAGTTTGTAAAGTATTCTTGTAAAGTATGAAAGGCATTACATAAAAGTAAAAAGTGTTTTGCCAGTGTTAATTAATTGTAATGATACTGCACGCTTCTACAGTGCCTTCCGCCAGAGTGTATGACAGACATTAATTAATTAAGCCTCACAAAATGCTCCTATGAAGTAGGTAGGCAGGCAGTATTACAGTGTCTCTCATTTACAGAAGAGGAAATTAAGGCACAGAGAGAGAGTGAGTTGTCCAAGATCACACAGCATGTTAGCAGCACCATCAGGAATAGACCCTGTGTCTCTTAATGCCCAGTCATGTGACCCTCCTCCTTCCATTGACATTATATCAAAAGCCACTTGTAAGCACCTCAGATAGAAATGTACTATTGATTGACATCCTGCAGTGACTCTGCAACAACATCTCTAGGGCAGGAACAACACATATTCAAAACCATACGATACACAAGGACAGTAGGAGAGGCAGGTTTGTCCTTTGTCCTACGGGTATGGCACTGCTCTAGGAGTCAGGATTCCATTTTTGGCTCTGATGCTGACTTACTGGGTGACCTTGGGCAAGTCACATCCATCTCCCTGTGCCTTAGTTTCCTCCTATGTAATCTGAGGATAATGATACCCTCCTTCATCAAGTGCTTTCGGAATTCATTTGTCTCGATGAGACTAAAAGGACTCCTCACCATATAAAAACCTAGTGAGGCCTTTGACCAAACTGAGGAGGACTGGCTGTTTCTGGAGGTCTAGATATCAGTGGTGGCCAAGAGTGCTTCTCCAACTTCTCCTGACCATTCCTTGTCTTGTGGAGCTGGTGACAGGTTGGGGGGTGTGGGGGGTGTCTTGTGTGTAATAGTGAACTCCAATTTGCTTGGTGAACCCCATTTTGTTTCAGGGGCTCTACTTTGCATTGTAATCTTCATTATGCAGTATGACCTTGATGATGTATTGTAGCCTCTTTTGTGGATTAGAGCATCTGAGAAGCTGGCACAGAACAATCTAGCACCATCAAAATTGAATTACTCTTCCCATCTAGAACAATGGGTTTTCTACCAGAAGGGCTATTGACTTTGAATGATTCTCTGCACAGCAGCTGATGGGATAGAGGCTACAACCCAGAATTTCTCCATCTGAAGCACATAGGCCATAGGAGGGGAGAGACATGCCAGAAGATCAAGCTAAGAAGAAGGAAGGCAGGAAGGGCTGCATCACCTCTGGTCGCTGACTAACCCCAGGACTTACGGAGGGGTGAGATCAGATTTGGAGGGCTGCATTCAGGACTCTTTGCTATACAAAGATCTGTAACTCTCCAGTGTGCTTGGTTAAGAGTAAAGTGTCTGTGGTTAACAAATTTCTCTGTTAAGATTGTGTTCCTATCTTTTCTGCTATGTTAATTGAAGTTAATTGAGAAACCAGAACTCCCACAGCCAGGTGGATTCTGGGGGAGTGTGTCTAAGCAGCTCCGGAGGGCTAAAGCACTTGTTCCAGTGTTCAAGGTGGCTGGACTGCAGGGTTTCACTGCCCAAATAGGGGATCTGCACCTGGGAGACCCAGACCTAGAAACAGTGACCAGTGACTATCAACTAGTGCAGAATGTAGTTGGCCCATTTTCTTAGCAGTGTTTTGCACGTGGAGTACGTGTACTCTGTGATTGTACTATGCAATTCAAGGTTATGGTGTTGATCTCTAAAGCCATCTATTGTTTGGGTCCTGGGCATCACTACCTCTCTCTCTGTGCTTTAACCCATCAACTGAGATCAGCTGGGATACTGAAGCAGACAAGTCCTCAGATGCATATCTTTACGGGTTAGAGGGAGCAGTGTTTGCAGTGCAAGGTCCTCAGCTCTGGAACTCATTTCCTAACTTGGTCTAAGAAAGCCATAGTTTGCTGGCCTTCTGGGCATATTTCAGTCTCTCTCTCTCTCTCTCTCTCTTTTCTCAGGCTTTTCCTTTTTCATGCTGAAAGGAAAGGTCACAGTCTCCTAGCCCACTTTGCTAAAGCACCATCTCTACCTCCTGCAGGAGCCTGCGTTTACCTTGGAGGTTTCCCATCCAAGTACTACCAGACCTAGCCCTGCTTAGCATGGGAAATCTGATAAGATCACAACTCTAGGTGGTGCACCTCCAGACAAGTGTCCCTCTCCCAAATAGGGACACGCCCCTAACAGCAGCTTCATCTCCAGTCACCACAGGACCTTCTGTATCCAGTTTGTAGCTGTTTAAACTTGGCTGTGGTGGCAGTAAACATAAGAACCCTAAGACATTTCTGAACTAAAGGACATTTAAAGGAAGCAGGGATGAAATGAACATCCCCTAGCCGATGGCGACACCTTGAAAAGACAGAGTGCACCCCAGGTTAGTGAGGCCACTCTGTAGGGGGGCAATGGAAATAATTACTTTTTCACACCCCTATATCCTCACAGAAGGTACAGGAATCCCATCTGTAGGTAAAAAGAGAGTAGTACAAAGGAACTGGGAACAATAAGACTATTAAATCCCAAGTTTGGAAGAAAACTCCCCATTCATCTCTAAATCAAGGTGAAAGGTTGTGTTGTTCCAGTTTTATGTCAGGGTAACTCTGCTGCACGACTGGGCCTAGTTTCTTAAATGGCTATGTTGGAGGACGCCAACAAAGAAGGAAAAGGAGAGGAAGGTTGTGTTGGAATTCATCTCTCCGCCTCCTATACACCCATAAATAAGATTTAGCAAGACAAAATGGTAGGGATAACTTGCATACAGTGGCTGGGAGAGCAGCCTCGACCGTGATCAGTCATGTAACATACCTTTAACTATAGGCACATATGTGCCACATGAACAGCTGTTTAGTCTTTCCCGCCTGGGAATCCTGCCCTCAATAAATGTGCTCTCTCTATATACCTGGTCTCTTGGCTGCCTACACACGTGCCCATCTGTCAGGATGGCATCACGCCGGCTTGAATTTTGGTTGCTCTATTTCACTTGAGCATAGGTGCCAAGAAGTCATGGGTTTAGATAAGCAGCCTATAAAAACACAGCAAGTGCCATCTCCTCTGCCATGCTGCTGCTACAACACACCCCCTTAAGTTCCATTGCATCCTTTTTGATGCCCAAGAATGGATCGGTGTGGAGTTCATGGGCACATCTGGCTCGTAACAAGACAAATTTTAATTGCATGAAGGGCCTTGAGATCCATGGAGACCACTTGGGGTTCTGAAATCTATGGAACATGATAGTAAAGTTGCTTCTAGGAAGACAAGTCTAGGGCAGATAATGGCACCCAGGGGACAGACTGGAGTTCAATTCTCAAGTTGTGCTCTTGCCTGAGAAGCAGCCAGCCAGGTGCTTCCCTTTTACTAATTAAGTGTATTATTTTCTGGAATGATGATTGCGAGCAATGGGATGCCATTCACAACTAAAACAACAAATAAAATATGACTGAGGAAGCCAAAAAATCCAGCCATTCCAATGAATCAATGGGCAAAGTAAGGGAGAGATCATGGAAAATAGTCAAAGATTAACTGATTCCATTTTCAAGACCTTAGTTTGAGCCTTGACTACACGTACAGAACAGCCCGGGATGGTAGAGAGGCAGTGTGAGCTAGTCGCCGGGGACCTGGTTTTGACAATGATTTGCTGTGTGGCCTCGGGCAAATCACTTACAGCCTGATTTTCAGGGATGCTGAGAACATACAGCTCCCATTAAGTCAAATGTTCAGCACCTTTGCAAATCAGACCATTAATGTCTCTGTGCTTCATTTTCCCTGTCCATACAAGGAGGCTAATGATCCTTGCTGACCTCCCTCACAGGGGTGTGTTGTGAGAGTCAGAGGTAGTGAGTAGTAGTCGACGGTGAAGATGTAAAGAGCTACATATGCAAGTGCTCGGTATTCGTACTATTATCCAAAGGAAGGCTCTGTTCCCAACCAGCTTTAGATGGAACCTGCTCATTCACTGCTGCTTTGGGGGCACTGCATGTGAGACAGTCACTTAGGTAACTCTGACCTGTAGGACAGGAAGATCAGGCCTCTTAATAATGATACCTAGCTCTCTCAGAGCACTCTTCATCCATAGATCTCAGAGTGCTTTACAAAGGAGGTCAATATCATTATCCCCATTTTACAGATGGGGAAACTGAGGGACAGAGAAGTGAAATGACTTCCCCAATTTCACCCAGCTGGCCAGTGGCAGAAGCAGGAATAAGAACCTAGATCTTCTGAGTCCCCGTCCAGTGCTCTGTCACCTTGGCCACACTGCCTCTTGTACGCTGGCACCCCTCTTCTCCCTCAGCACACTCCGTACAGTCAGGGTTGCATCAGAAGCATTGGCTGACTTCTATAGACATAGAGGTGTAAGCAAGAGGCATAACTTGGTACTCAGCCCATACGTATAAAAAGTAAAAGCTGCTGTGGACTTCAGCGTAACAGCATCAGCTCTGACCCCTATGGCAAAAGCTTGGGGCCTGAGTCTCATTTGCACTAAGGTAGCACATAATTTATGCCAAATATAAGGCCCCTTTACACTGCCAGAGTGGTGTAAATGGACATTAAGCCCCTTAAGCCTATGGAAGGCCCCGCGGAGACTGGCACAAGTGGAGCAGAGTTATAAAAGAGAAAACGGTGGAGTAGGGAAGAGCTTCATATTTATTATTATTTATATTACCGTAGCGCCTACCTAAGAACAGCCATGCTGGGTCAGACCAATGGTCCATCTAGCCCAGTATTCTGTCTTCTGACATTGGCCAACACCAGGTGCTTCTGAGGGACTCAAAGCATTTTACAAACCTTAGTCTCATAACACTCTGGCGAGATAGGTAAGTAACTGGCTAGTGTATATGTGTATCGTGGCCATCAACTAAGTGGAATCAGATCAGTTCAACTATGTATATCATAGTGGTTAATATTAGCTACTAATCAAGGGTCTCCTTTAGCTTACCTGGTAGGGAGTGACCTGTGCTTTTGGAGTCGAAGGATCAGATTTCAGTTCTAATCCTGCTGTCACCAGGAGGTCCCACATAATCATGATGTGCACCGTAGTGACAACCAGGAAGTCCTAGGTAGCAATAGTTCTGTAACAATATAATTGCAGAGGGGTAAACTGAGGCAGAGAATCAAAGCAATGTAGGGCTGGAAGGGACCTCAAGAGCTCATTTAGTCCAGTCCCCCCTCCCCCTATGCTGAGAAGGAACCAAGTATATCTAGATCATCCCTGCATGGAGAGATGACACAAGTTTCATAGAGTCTAATGCCAGAAGGGATTGTTATGATTATTTAGTCTGACCTCCTGCATAACACAGGCCACAGAATTTCACTCAGGGATTCCTGTGACTTACCCAACAGCTCTCAGAAAGTCAGTGCCAGAGATGGACACACAGCACGGGAGCCCCCTTACCATTACTTCCTTGCTCTAGCCACAAGAAGGCACATATTCAATATCAATAAAGGCACACACACAATACCAATACATTGATTTCAACAGGAATAGTATAAAACAAAGGGAAGGCACTACACGGGAGTGTCTCCGCTGCAGCTGGAGCTGTCTACTGGAAGGCTCTCAGAGGAAATGAGGTGGCCTTAGCCAAGAACTAGTAATCTTGAAACAAGTAAAAAGAGACCAGGGAGGGAAATCACTTCACCTTCGTGCCCTTAATGAAACAGGACTTTTCTTCATGCTGAGAAAATTACAATTCTGCCTTGGCACATGCAGCCCCATTATTACATCTGCACGTTGAACGCTGGGGGGAAATGATTAAGGAAGAATCCCCAGCAACCGTTTTTGTGATGAGGTGGTCACAAAAGTAGCTATTCTACACTGAACTCCTGCTTCTAGGATGGCCATGAATTAAAAAAAGGGGGAAGCTATCCAGGTGCCCACATCTTTTCACAGGTTCAGCAACCCTCCCCCGTCCACACACCTGACATCAATAGCAGCCATCTGGAAACAGTGCCTGAGGGAGGATGGAAGAGTGCCGCTCATACAAACCAGCTGAAGTCTTGTCCCAAGGATGGAGGCACTGTCCTGCTGGAGATGCCGTTTTTCATATTAGAGATGAAACTCAGGTCCTCCTCAGCATTTGTGTGCATAAAGATCCCACCTCACTTTTTTGCAAGAGCAGGCGTGTTAAGTCCTGCACCCTGCCCAGATTCTAGTTTGGGTTACCAACATTTCTAATTCCAACGTCCTGGTCACTCTAATTACATCAGCCTCCCTAAGATTCCTTGGGTGGAATCCTGGATCCATGGAAGTCAATGGCAAAATTCCCATTGATCTCAATGGGGTGAAGGTTTCACCTCTTTTTCAACTGAGGCAGCATGGTCTAGTGCCGTGTTTCTCAATTGGTGGGGTGTGACCCTTGGGGGCGGGGTCTTGAAAGGCCATCAAGGTGTAGAAAATTTTATTAGAGTCTCAAGCAAAGAAAATCTGGTTCCCCCATACCCCACACACCCTGACCCTTCCAGGTGAAGTATTCTGTCAACCTCTCAAAACACGCACATAGATAAATTACACAGTCTCCTCATTATCATTGATACATGTTTTTACTCTTAATTTTTACTTCAAATAGGCAGTTGCCAACCTGAAAAGGTTGGGAAACTCTGGTCTAGTGGATAGAGCACTGGAGTTGTTGTGTGACCATTCGCATGTCACTTAACTTCACTCTTTTCTGTGGTTCTATTCCCCTTCCTATCCATTCAGACTGTAAACTTTCTGGGGTAGGGACTGTCTTATTATGTATGTATGCACAGCACCTTGCACAATGGGCCCTAATCTCAGTTGGGGCTTCTAAGTGGTGGTACTGTAATAAAAATAATAGCTGCAGTATTTTTCTTTTGTCCTTCCCTAGACTTTTGTGTGACATGGTTTCCTAGATTCATAGATTCCAAGGCCAGAAGGGACCACGTGAGTTAGAGTCCGACCTACTGTATGACACAGGTCATAGGTCTTCCCCAAAACAATTCCTAGAGCAGATCTTTTAGAAAAACGTCCAATCTTGATTTCAAAATTGCCAGTGATGGAGAATCCACCATGACCCTTGGTAAATTGCTGCAGTGGTTAATTACCCTCATTGTTAAAAATGTGTGCCTTATTACCAGTCTGAATGCCACTGGATCATGTTCTGCCTTTCTCTGCTAGATTGAAGAGCCCATTATCAAATATTTGTTCCCTATGTAGGTACTAGCAGACTGTAACAGCTGCATGTCGCACAAAACGGTCTCCATTTTTCCCCCCGAGATGTGGCTTCGTTCCGGGAGTAAAGTCGTTCCTGTAGTTTGGAAAATACTTTGCAATCCTTTGGTGTGACAGTAAGTTATAACAATTGGGTCAAAGTCTCCTCTGAGTTATATTGGCACAATGATCATCATTATGTATTTGCATTACAGAAATACTAATAATAATACCTAGCTCTCATATTGCACTTTCTATCAGCAGATCTCAAAGTAACAGTGGTGCCCAAAAGCCTCGGGATCCTCCATTGTGCCAGGCACTGTATGAACACACAGGCAGGCATGGTCCCTGACACACCAGTATAACTGAGAAGAGAATTCAGCCCAATTTCCTAAAACTACATGCACCTTCGGTCATGAAAGCATGCAAAAGGATGGGTCCTAACTGAATCACAGTCTTTTGAATATTGTATTTATTACAAGGAGGAACACTTCCTTGAAACATCACAGCCATGAAGATATATGAAGACTGATTTGACGGACGCTAGACTGAAAATCTGGTTCAACTTTACTAACAGCTCCTATAGAGACGGGTTGTCTTATCATCACCTGTATTCTTAAAGAAGATATGTTCACTAGAAAAGGGAGTCCAATAATCTTATAAGACAATATCAGCAGTGAAGACTCAGAGATCAGATTCCAAGTTGAAAAATTACTTCCTGCCAAGGAAACACTGTGTCCAAATTGCCCATCAATTAACTGACCCTCTGGAATATATCTAGCCTAATTACAGGCATCTTTCAGAAATATAGAATTTCACACTATCCTTTTTCTTAATTTGGCCAGTTTCTGCAGATTTGGCACCTCTCATTGTTCTTTACGTTGTGTATTATGCATTAAAGCTCCGATTCAGAAAAGCACTCAAGCACATGCTTAAAAGTTTCCTGAATAGAGAGGGATGCTTTCCTATATCATGGCCTAAATTATCATCTGTTTATTATACTGCCTCAAGTCGACTCTCAAAAGCACTTTAGAGATATTAAAGGGTGATGGTCCCAACTGCAAAAAGCTTACAGTCTAAGGCTTTCATCCTGCCATGCGTTCCACATGTGGACAAGTGTCTGCCCAGGCAGAGCTCATTTTAGGATCGGGACCTACATAAATATGTGACATAACGAGGGACAATCAAGCAGAAGAGAAAGGGTAGGGAGGTGAGGACACTGAAATTACATGGTGCTGAATATTCAGGACACAGCTTGATAAGGTTGGATTTGTAAGAATGTAAATTTTAAAAAACTCACTACACTTAAGTTTTGGTTGGGTGGTGGGGAGTGGTACCAAGGGGAAGAGTTTAGAGGAGTGAAACAGCAGGGGAAAGGGAGGATGGAAAAAAGGAGATTGAGGATGGTCGGGGGAGGAAAAGAGAGGGAAGGGGAGGAAGAAGAGGAGTGTGGTGGGCAGGGTGGGTGAGGCTGGCAGCAGAGGTACTGTGGCAGCTATAGAGAAGCTGCTAGAGGTCAGAGCAAACAAAACCTAGTGTAAAGAATGCCCACAGGTCAAACGGTAGGATGCAGGTGATGATGTTAATTACAACAAAAAACTGCCCAGTCCGTTTATTATTATTACTATTTATTTGCCTTTTACCTCTGCGAATACTGAAAGCACCCACTGACCAATCCTATCCTATTAAGATTTGGCCTCCATTGCGGTTATTTCACTCCTGAGCGGTTGATATCCAGCCCAGTAAAACACTGAACATACAAATGCTGCTCAGAAGTGGATTTCCTTGGTTGGAGAAAAGGCCTTTGCAAAATAAATGAACTCTATGCTGATGGACTCTCTGAAGAGTAAAAAGAACAGGAGTACTTGTGGCACCTTAGAGACTAACACATTTATTTGAGCATAAGCTTTCGTGGGCTACAGCCCACTTCTTCGGATGCATAGAATGGAACATACAGTAAGAAGATATTTATACATACAGAGATATTTATTTATACATACAGAGATATTTATACATACATACTTCCAGAAGGTGGAAGTAGCCATACCAACTGTAAGAGGCTAATTAATTAAGAGAAGCTATTAACAGCAGGGGAGAAAAACTTTTGAAGTGATAATCATGCTGGCCCATTTCGGACAGTTGACACGAAAGTGTGAGGCTGCTTCAACATGGGGAAATAGATTCAGTAGAAAATAGAAGAGTAGTCTCCATGCGGCCAGCTTTGCTTCAGTGTCATTTTGTAATGAGCCACCTTTACTGTCTTAGGCTTCATTCTTCATCTATTCCCTCCGCTTTGCTCTTGTGACTAACTTTTCTGCATGTCATGCTTGGCTATCGTAAAGCCATGTAAATATTTTAAACGTAAACCCACAGGCTATCCCCATGTCAATTCTGTTCTGTCTAAAGGAAGTTTAGAGGTTGGCCTTATGGAAAATTGAACATTTGCTTGCAGACAGAGATGGAACAGCACAGTGAAGTGTGGAGTCTCTTTATACTTGTGCTACCTGGGGCAGCGCCTACTCCATTTTCGTGTCCATATGAGGACGTGTAATTCCTGTTCCACTGTAATATGATCTAAAAGTAATTTCCTTTTTTGGTTGTCATAATAGCTGACCATGTAGCCATAAGGAGAGCTAACTCCTCCTTCTCTGGTCCAGGCAGAAGAGAGCCATCAAAGCAGTGGAGCTGGTGTGGAGGAAGAGCAGAAGTGATAGAGGGACTCCTGGGCAGCACTTCAAGGCTCCCGAGCATCTGTTAGTTTGTGGATCTACCAGTCCAGGCACTTCTTGTATAAGGTAATGCAGCCTCTGCAAGGGTTAATCCCTTAAGCCACATCCAGGTCGGTTGATGCTTCACAGCTTCAGAAAGAGGATTCCTTCTCCTTAACTGTTGAGGAGCATTTGTGATGGCTACCAGCTTGACTGACGTGGGGGATTGACCTAGGGGTCTGCAGAGCTAGAAGCATGAGTCTCTACAGCTTAAGCGAAAGAACCAGGCTAATTAGCTCTGGCGCAGACTCACATCCTCTGTTGACTGGGCACCAAGGGGGACACACAATACTCACTAACCAGTGGGTTACACATACCTGTGTGCACAGTATTGGCCTCATTTGCTCCCTCCTTGGTGTCAGGTTGCAAGTGACCCGTCCTCTGTCTGCGGAGGGTTGGAAGCAGTTTCTTCTGGTGCCCATCAGCACTGCTCCCTGGCCTTGCCATAGAGAGCCATTTGTGTGCTAGGTGACAGTTCTCTCCTACCAACATCTTTGAGTGTGCTCAGTCCCTACCTGGCTGGAGAGCAAGGGGTGGACACAATATCTTAACCCACAGAATGTTTCAGAGCACAGAAGACAGATGCCAGACAGGCACCAGTTTAATGGCGTGCCACACTGGGCTACCACTGGCAGGCAAATCTCCACAGGCCACTGTAATTTTGACAGCACAAATTTCAGGAGATGTTCTAAATCTTTTGTTCATGAATCTAAATCTGTGCAATAGCAGCACATCTGGCACCCATGAATGGGTTACTTTGTGAAGACAATTAATTTCAGTAATGGCCACGTAACAATGTTCTGACCCCAGGGAATGGTCAGCCAATGAGAGTGTGATCTGGTGATGACTTTCTCTGTGTTGTCCCTATATCTGGTGGGGCAGATAGCGTTCTGGAAGGAGGCTGAACTTTCCAGTTCAATCTCTATTAATAAAAGCAGTTATTATTTCTCTAATTTGCCCATTGACTCTTTATATATATTTTCCTAAATACAACATGAATATGGCATTGAGGTCAATGAGAGTCTTGGGTCAAGCCCTAAAACTTTCACTTTTGGGCTCCTTAGTGATTGTGTGTAGCCACTGGAATATGAAGAAAAAAAGGGGTTTATTCACTTTACATAACCATCTCTCTCAAGCACTATGTCTGAAACACAAGCAATCACATTCAGAGCTGCTGACAGTTATTTTTCTTCATTTAGAGACACCGCTATCACTGATAATCATTGTTTTGCGTTTGATACGTTGAATGGAGAGCTTGACAGTTTTTGGTCTTCTTTTAAAGAGGAACAGCAAAGAAACAACTAAAACTGTTTAAAAGAGACACTCTCAGCTAGTTTAACCCCTGCATTTAGGTTCTATGGAGGGGGAAAGGTTTACAAAACCTAAACGCTTACAAATATATGTTTTTCTTTTCTATCCTTTTTTTTTGTTAATGTATGCATTTGCCTTCCACGTTTGGGCCTGATTCTCCATTGCCAGGCACCTTGTAGAGTCATTTGCAACAAAGTAAAATGAATACCTCTCTGCACCAGACAGTTGTACTCCTTTAACTATTCCAGTATAGTTAATCTGTGCCACTTTGCTAGTATGGATGGCATTAGATAAGCATAAAGGCGCTTTATACTGGTCTGGCTATTCCCATATGGTAAGGGGAACAAACTATACTGGTATAAGGCATCAATATGCCAGTATAACTGCATCCACACTGTGGCCATGTCTAAACTAGACGCACTTTACTGATATAGGTATACCAATATACTATACTGGAAAAAATGCTCCTAATGTGGACATAGCTTATACCAGCAAAGTGCACTTAGGCTGTCTACACTACCGAGTGTAAACTGGCATAGCCCCTACCGTAGCTGCAACGTATGTCAACAGAAGGAGCTTTTCTGCCAGTGTAGGAACACCACTTCCCAAATGAAATTAGCTATGTCAACAGAATCACGCTTAGGTTGGCATAACTGCTTTACACAGGGGGGTTTGTTGGTGTGGCTTTTACTGGTATAGCTGTGTCTACACTAGGGATTTCTGCTTGCGCAGCTATGTCGGTCAGAGCTCACGCCTCTTCACCCCCCAGCTGACATATCTATGCTGGCAGAAGTGTGTCGTGCAGACCTGGCCGAGAGTTTGTACCAGTTTAGCTCTACCACTAAAAAAAAAAAATCATCACACTCCTAACCAATATAGTTATACCAGGAGACCTTTCACGTGTAGACAAGGCCAGAGTGTAAAATGCTCCCAGGTCAGAATGGCAGTTGCACAGCAGTTTTGCACTAGTGGAAATGACTGCGCTGGGAGCAGGGCAATCAGGGAGAGTCAGGCAGTTCTACACATCTACAGACGAGGTCTTGTTGGCTGCAGTGAGGTTGCCAAGGTGTAACAGACTGAACCTGACCCCTAATATTCTGTTAACTAGGTGAGATCTGAAACGGTTATTTCATGGTTTCTAAAGCTGGGCACTGCACCTGCCTGATGATGGTGCATTCATTTGGACAAAGCATTTCTTTTCTTCTCTCGTACACAGGCATCAGAGGTCAATGTCCAAGTTGCGTGACCAAAGCATGGCCTCTGTATCAAGGGAGGCCAGGCATTGTAAATCACCCTCCAGATGTTGGGTTGGGCACTCTTCCACCACATGAGTTATTGGCTGCAACACTGCTCCACAGTCACAGCATGGGGAGGAAACCAGGCCACGCTGGTGAATAGTTGCAGCAACTCTGGATGAGCCAGAGAGTAGCCTGTGAGTCTGGTCCATGATCTATGATCAAGTGGGCAGGAGACAGGTGCTGCAATGGACTCCTGAATGTACTTAGTGCATTAGACTCTTTTCCACCAATGCTTCCGCTCTGTAAGGATGTAGTATTCAGCTCCCTCGGGGTGCTGATTGTCTGTGCATGGTAAAAGGCCAATTGTGCTCTCATCCAAGAGTGCATGGGCTGCCATAGCAACTGTCGAGAGATCAGGAGTGGTGTCACACAAGAACAGGTTTCCACCCCTGAATATAAGCAGACCGTCGAGTTGAAACTGCATGTTATTTCCTGTCTAAAACTGGTCCATCAGTCAACTGGAGATGTAATGGGTTGTTTTCATCGGTCACAGCTCTTCAGGCAGATTTAACAGTAATAGCATCTTGTCAAAGGTCTGGAGGAGCTATGCGTGTTAGCACACACAGAGACTGGAAACTGGTACATAATTCAAGCAGCTACTAATAATACGAGTGGCCAAATTCAGCTCCATGTCAGTAACCAGAGTGTGATGGCTGCACAGCAGTATTCAGGTGGAGCAAACACCATGGCCCATACAGATGTAGGAAGGACCAAAGGGTCTGCTCCTCAGGAGGTGCCTGATAGTTTTCATATCAAGGTGGTACAGGAAGAAATCTTCGTTTTCAGGGATTCTAGATGAGGCCAGTAAGTCTGGCTACAGCCAAGTTTCATTCCGAAGTGACTGCGGAATGGAATGGCAGCAGCATTCCTTGCCCATGGATTGAAGTAGCTTGATTGGCAAGAGGACTGTATAGATGGACAGTAGTTGCCACTGTCTTGATTTCATGAGAATTAACCTCCATTGCTAGAAGTAAGTGGTCAAAATGCCCAGGTCTGGGCTGAGATTCCCTTCAAGCTTGTGGAATTCATTTCCAGCATCCACAATACAGATGTCAATCAGCATACACATACTTCTCGGCCTGAATTCCAGGGAGGTCGTATGTGTATGTACAGGGGAGGCAACACTGACCCTTGTGGAAGGCCATTACAAAGATGTTTCAAGTGACTGATTTTTCCCTGGACTAGCAGGATGAAGCTTCGGATGCTAATCATTTCTTGGGTGAATCAGCACCGTCAGCCTATAAGGAATCACTTGCAGCAGCTTGGCAGTCAGCCCAACGTGCCACACAGTGTTGTAGGCTGCCATCAAATCAATAAGGACTGCACCAACTTTCTTTCCGGACTCAAATGCATTTTCTATACATTGGGTCAGACAAAGTACCTGGACTTGGGTACATCATCTCCTCTGGGAACCAGCCTGAATGCAAGGCAGCTGAGGATCAGCTACCTCTTTAATCTGCATCAGGATTAGTGTCTCCATCAGACTGTATGGAACACACAACAGAAAAATCAGTCAGTAGCTCTTTGGGACTGTCGATAGTTTCACTGGCTTGGGGACAGCCATGACCTTTGCTGTCTGCCAGACTTTAGGAATCCTGCAATCCTGTATACAGCCATTCAGAAATCAAAGGAGCCAGTTTTTGCTGGTTGACCCAAAGTGAGAGACAACCTTGGAATCAGGTATTTGGGAGAACATCAGTGCTACCTACCAAGCTTTCTGTGATAAAGCTTTGGCTACTGCAAACAAATATAAACCCAGGGAATCTCGTCTACAGTTCATTCCTGGATGGTCACCTGATGCAACCAGATTATATCAGGAGTTTATATCCACCAAGAATGAACAGGAGGTTTGTGATAAAAGTAGAGACCTTTTTCCCCTCCTTTTTGCCAGATCCTGGCAAACTATTAGGAGAGTCAGTAGAGATTCCAGTCTTGGCAAGAGGGAATACCCACTCACAGCAAACTCCATTGCATCCCTGCTGGTGGCCAATGGCAGAGCTCCTAATTGAGAAAAAGCTTTCAGCTGCTCAGTTGAAATGGTAGTTGCTAAGAGATGGCAGGCTCAGAATGTGGATACGAACTTGATGGCTCTTTTTATTGATCAAGAGTTGAACCTGGCTATGCATCAGCTGCAGCCTAACAAGGCTCCTGGTCTAGATAATATCCACAATATTTCTTATAACCCAGAGTCAATACTTTTGGCAAGTGTTTTACAAACCACATTAAGCAAGGATTGGTAAAAATTTCCGGCTGCTTTGATCATTCCTGTTTATGGTGCAGTTTTCAGTGCCTAGGTTAAATCATCTCCCTAGAATCCCCTTTATAAATCCTGGGTACATTCTGGGTATATAAATGGTGAAATGCTTTATAAAATTCCAGTGGGAAACTGTCACAACAAGCATTCAAGAATTTGATCACCGTTAAAGATTTCATTAACATTCATTTCAGTCTCAGGGTCCAGCATTTACTGTTCATGAATTTAAAGCAATAAAACATTTTGATTACCTACCTTTCTGTTTAGTGCAAAGCTCCTCAATTCTGATCAAGAAACGTTTCTATGTCAAATGTTTGCTAGTCTCACACCCCTCTGACTCTGGGAATCAGGTTATCTTGTGTTCCACTACTATGGGTACAACGTGAATCCAGCCGGCAGGAGGAAGGTCAGAAAAGTTCGATTCCTCCTCCCATTCTCAGAATATGCTTTCCACTCCAGGGTTAGAACTCAAGTATGAGACTGAAATACTAGATATGCTATGAGCATTCCCCAAAATACCCAACCCAACAACTACTCAGAAACAAAGAGATCGGTCCCTGTAGTCCTGTGACTGGGAGAAATGACCCTTCATAGAAATTATTGCCTGTGACTGGGTCATGTAGTGTTCTCATCAGCATTCTGCACAACTGCCAGGCCATTCAATCAGAGAAAGAGGGAGGCTTTCAAGAGAGGAGCAGAAGCTTGGTATCATAACGGCACTGGGGAAGACAGAAGGCCACCAACGCTCTAGCCTGAAATCCTTTGCATTTCTGAGAAAAGCCTCGGAGTGAGCAAGGCCTGCCACCCCAGAATTTGTTTTCCTTTCGTTGGGAGGGTACGGACTCATTAACCTCACTTTACTTCCTCTCACACCCCAATCCAAAGGCAGATTCTCCTCCAGTCAACGAGAGCTGGAGTAATTAGTGCCCCTCACAGAGGGTGGCTCTATCTAAAGTACCTCTATGACCTCCATGATTGTAGCGTCTGAGCTGCTCACAATCCTTACTGTATTTTTTCCATAAAACCCCTGTGAGGTAGGGCAGTGCTGTTATCCCCCACTTTACAGGTGGGGAACTGAAGCACAGAGATGCTAAGTGACTTGCCCAAAGTCACACAGGAAGTCTACAGCAGAGCAAGGACTTGAACCCGTGTTTCCCAAGTCACAGACAGGCTTGTGCCCCAACCATCCTTCCTCATTAAGATGCCAACCTCCAGGGACTGAGGATGGATGTGGTTATGTCAATACCATGGCTGATCAGCCCCAGAGGCGGAAGATTGCCTAGAAGAAAGGGATAAAAAGTGGACGTTTCAAGAGATCTGAAAATAATAAATCATCCAAATGGAATGGGATGTTTTACACAGATCGGACTAGAATGCCATACTGAGCTCATCTCTAGTTTTCAGGAACCATACACTAGGCAGCTGGCTATTAGCTATCATATATGCTGGTTTCAATATCAGCACAGTATGCACATCCCTGCCCTCTGATTTGCTTCTGCTCTTGGAACCCACTGTCCATATGCCCAAAACAAACACGGTGACCTCCACTTTTTCTTCTAATTAAAAAAAAAAAGTGTAAATCCAAACCGTCACCTGGAGTTCACGGGCATAAGTCAATTTACACCGATGTGCACACAATTGAGGGTGCTTCCTGCTACGTCATCAATAGCAGCATGCTGGGCTTAACACACTCCTTGTGGTATAGCTATTAATTCACAAACAAGGGGCACTTTCAGGTTATATAAATAATAATACTCGGCACCTAGCCCTTTTCGTCCATAGAGTTCAAAGCCCTTTATAAAGGTGGGTAAGCATCATTATCCCCATGCTATAGATGGGGAAACTGAGGCATGCCATGGCTTTGCCAAAATCACTCTGCAAATGAGTGGACAAGAACCCAAGTCTGCAGCCTTGCGTTCAATCTATTAGACCACAGCTGCCTGCCCACATCTGGGGGCAGCAGACTTCCCCATTCATTTTAATAGAAGAGTTGGATGCACAGGACTGGACCCCACACTTCAAGCACCCCTTTCATGGAGTGAAGAATTCGACAAGAGAGAGAAGCACGTCCTATCCGCTGACAGCTGCAAGTTTCCCTTCTCTCTTTGCTCTTCTGCTGGAGAAAGATCACGCAGTGCAACTTTAATCTCATCCCTCCCCTCTCTTCCCCTCTGTTACAGTTCAGTTTAAATGGTGATAGTCTTGCCTGCAAGGGAGGTGCACAGTGCGTAAACTCACTGCCATTGAACAAATGGAGCGAGAGGAGTAGAAGCCAATGGCATCAGAACATTATCAGCTGGAACAGATGGGCATGATGCTTCACCAAGGCATGGAGGGCTTCAGTGAATCAGAAAACATTAACCCCTTGGAGGCCAGAGCAGACCACATGGAGTGTTTTGTTTTAGCTCGGTGGGATTATAAAGGGCAGCCACTGGATTGCAGCCTGAACTGGCTCCAAGAGATGCAATAAGATTGTTACTTAAACCGAAGTAATGAGGTCAGCCCTTACATGTCTTGGAGAAGGGAGGAACTGAGACCAGGGTGTTTGAAGTCTCAGAGCAGACCTGGATACTGAGAGAGATTCAAATGCAAAACAATTCAGGAGTGGCGTGGGTGTGTGTGTGTGTGTGAAGGAAAAGCAAATTTGACTCCATCCCCAAAAGCTGTTGTTTAATCACAATCAGCATATTAGATGTCCTCTGAGTCCAACACCCCCAAATTTCAATTCCCTGAGTTCATATTTCTAAAAAAAATTATATTACCCGAGTGCCCAGAAGCCCAGGATTGGGGCCCCATTGGTAGAGGTTATACAAACCCACAGGAAGATACAGTCCCTCTCTAAACACCTTACGCCAGAGGATTAATAGGAAACCATCTAGTGGTTCTGTTACAGCTTCTAAAAGGACAAGGATTGTTTATTTTCTTGTCACTATGTTTAGTCAGTCTGTGCTTTTCCTGGCAATAAAAAGAGAGCGCTGCATTGTAACACTAAGTTTCTGTGCTGGGAAGTAAAACTCAGCTGTCAGGGGCAGAGCAGTTACCAGGTTTTGAACTAGAGCAGGGGTTCTCCATCTGGGGGTCGGGACCCCTCAGGGGGTCACAAGGTTATTACAAGGGGGGTTGCGAGCTGTTAACCTCCACACTAGATCCCGCTTTGCCTCCAGCATTTATAATGGTGCTAAATATATAAAAAAGTGTTTTTAATTTATAAGGGGGGGTCGCACTCAGAGACTTGCTGTGTGAAAGGGGTCACCAGTAAAAAAGTTTGAGAGCCATTGAACTAGAGGCAGAAAGGTTTTCAAAGGGAGTATTCTAACTCTTCTGCTGAGGAGGTGACTTCCCTAGCGATGGGAGTACAGGGCCTGAGCCTAAGCTCACTTACATCCGTTTCACAGTAGTATCATTCTGCTTGCTTCAGTGGATTTACACCAGCATAGGCAAGGGAGAATCAGGCCCAAAGTCTCGTGCAGCCTCCCAGACACAAGCCTGTCTTTGTGACTCACTCTTGAGGAAGTAATTCCTCCAGAGCTAAGTAGCATTCTTATCCCAGCCATTATTTCTATTTCCCAAACACAGCCTGATTGTTTATATCCAGCAGCCGATGTGAATTTATTGTAGGTTCTGGCTGAAAGGCATTTTACCCATGGAGTGCCAGGGCTCCATAGCAAGGGCTTGCTATTGTGGTAACCTCAGAGCATACAACACATGTGCACAGAGACAAAGGACAGGCTTATGGGACATATGATAGTTAATTCTCAGTGAGGAGCTCAGAGTTTGGGTAAACAAACCCCATTTAGTGCGAGGGACACACAAAGCCACTGTATTACCATAAGCATGGTCTATGAATCACTTAAATATAATTAAGTTAAAAACAATGTGCACCTGAATAGGTTGCCTGCCTGCTATCCTGTTTCAGCTGAAGATCTTTGAGGCAGGCCTCTTAGCTGATTGCATGCCACATTGTCTGTTGAATTTTAAAAAAGCATAGATTTCTAGAAGAAAATTCCACCCCTGCGATACTGTAGCATCTGGGATCATTAAAGCTGAAATGTCTGAGTCCTATTCACTTCTCTTCATGTGAGGCCAGATTTTCAGAAGAGCTTTGCTCCCACTCTCCAAAACTATTTACCTGTTTAAACACGTAGATAGGTGCCGAGTAGGATTTTCAAAAGTCTAGGCACCTAATTCCTATTTCCATTTGATTTCAATGGGAGTTAGACACCTAGACATATTTGAAAATCCCAGGAGGCACTTAAATCTCTTTGATAATCTACCAATAGATTTTCAAAAGTGCTCAGCACACAGCAGCTCCCTTAGCATTACGGACAGATTTTCAAAAGCACTCAGGGTCAGATTTTCAAAGGGATTTAGGTGCCTAAAAATGCAGGTAGATGCCCAGGGGGATTTTCAGATGTGCCCAAGCAGGTCAAGTACCTAACTCCCACTGAAATAAAAGCAGGGCAAATACCTGTATGGACATCCTCTTAATGTGGTTTATGAAGGGTTTTTTCAATTTTGCATAAAAGTTAAACCTGCACCTAATCAGCCAAAAATAAGCCATTTTAAAACCAAAATAAGAGTGTCCACAGTGGGATTTGCACCTTTGGCCCGTAGAGGGACAAAGAGAATTAATTAAGCTGCTTTAACTAAACCAATGCAAATTTGTGTGTAGTCAAGACCTCAGCTGCACTGGTGTAGGCCTCACTTTACAACCCTTTTGATTGCACTGAGGTTTGTGCCAGCCTAACTAACTTGGTTTAAATTCACACCATAAATTAAAACAGTGCAGCCTTCTTGTGCAGACGAGCCCTTAGTCTGGTAAAACACCAAAATATGTTGCAGTGGCATCAGCCTCATTTTGCACTGGTGCAGCATGTCAACATTAGAGGGTTGTACCTTACCTTTTTGCCTTGGATGGCCCCTGGGCACCAAACATGACTACTCAGGCCGGGAATGGAGAAAGGATTGGTCCCCTATAGAATATACAAATCCTCAAGAGACTCTTATTAGGAAATTTTTTAACTACTATGTCAAAGTAGTTACACAAGCGCAATTTTCTCTAGTGTAGATGGGGTCTAAGTGAGCAGAGAATTCTGGCCTGGTAGCATTACGCAGGTGTAAATGACTACACAAAGCAGTGGAAAATCATGCCCATTCTCTGTCCCACGTGCATTGTGGGACAAATCAATGCCTGATCCCTCAGTTACGGTATTATAGCATTTCTCTCTTTGTCCATGCTTGTTTTCCCTCCAGTTAATTCCCTTCCCTCCGGTGATCTTTTTATTTGAAGTGTTTTCTCATGACAGCAACCAAATCAACAACACTAAATAAAGTGAACGCAAGCGCCAGCTTCAGGTGCCAGCACAGCTTTGCCTCCATGAAAAAACAAGAAAAAAAAACCAATCAACAGGATCAATGAAATTGGGATCTTTTAAAAAAAAAAAACTTCATTTCCCGCTTTAGTGTGGTCCCTGCATCTTTGTGAATATGATAGAAAAATCTCTAATATTAAATGACTTGTCAGACTTAATATGTATTTAGGTCATATGCTTTCTGCAAGTTTTTGCACATAACTTGTGGTGTGCACTTCATGCAAGATCCATAAATAAAAATCTCTCTCTCTGATGTGCCTGGAATCTAGGCAGGGTCATATTCCTTAGCGTAGGGAAGTAACAGGCACCATTCTGCAAACTACACCAGCACCGAGGGGTGAGATGGGAAAAAGATGCCAGGATGAGCCCTCCAGCCTGCTTTTTACATGTCAAAGCGATAAGAGGCTAGACTGGTCCTGGTTCTTCTTCGAAGGCACAGGATGGGGCATAATCCTTCCTGGAACTGTACCTGGGGTGCTGTACAGCCACACCATCCCCCTCCTGGGCGTAAATGATGCAATCTCTCCCTCTATGGGCCCGACTTTCAGACGAGCTCAAGTCCAGATTTAAATAATTGGCACCCACAATTGGGGCCAAATATTCCAAAGCACCCAGACGCTCCTATTGTGGCCCCTCTGGCTAGATTTTCGGTGCATGGGGAGCTGAGCGCTTTTGTAAACCCGATCCTCTTTCAAAAAAGAACACACCTTTAAAAACAATAAATACAAGGAAAATCAGATTGTGTAAAACCAAGGAAAAATCATTTACAAAACTCCCATCTTCCCTGTCACACATAAGGGCCCCTATCCTGCAGCTGGATCCACGTGGGTATAAGAGTCCACCTATGTGTATCAGACTGCAGGACTGGGGGTGTAAATTGTTTGGGGAGGGTGTTCATTTTGTTGTTCATTCAGGTTTCTTCATCTCCTTCACCCCGCCATCTTTTCTTAAAGTGAGTGTAACATTTGTGATGGGTCCCACACCAAGGACATTGGAGACTGAAGGCCTCTATGAACACAACAGGCAAATGGGCCTCAGGCCTGACCCTCAGGGACCACCTCTAAGGATGGATAGATTATAACGCCATTGTGATCACCTCCTGCCTAATACAAGCCATAGGATTTCCTTGAATTAATTCCTCCTTCCAGTTCAATAGCTGTGACTGAATTACAGCATGCGAGGACGGTGGGGACGGGGACTGCTGTCTCCAGGCCTATTTTACTTCTGCTGAAGCAGTCGTTTCTAGCCATGTGGTCACGGTCACTCTTCCCTTTCAACTGGACCGCAGCTCGTCAGCTCATTTCAAATGGGACCAACTTGCAGTCACTAGGCTACCATCCTACGAGGACGGATTACATGGCTGAAGTCAGTGGCAGTTGAGGGAAGCCAGTCCCTTGCAAGATTGGAATCCTTGAGGCCTACACACACTGGGGACCAAGAGACAAAGCTCATTAGCAATCCACTGAGCTGGCCAGTCCCCGTAGCTTTTATCACAATATATTCAAATATACTCAATAGACAAAAATGGCTCCATAGGTGCCATTGACGTCTATTAGGTGAATAACAGCAGGTCTGTGTTAGAGAAGGGGGTATGTGGTTGTTTTGTGAAAACAAAATTAAGCGACAGTTCAGATCTGGGTCTCATTTACCCAAACCTCCCTCGATCCAAAGTTCCGACGGGGAGGAGAGTCAGATAAATACCCCCTGTCCTGTCCCACTTCTAGTTTCATCATCATTATATTGTGGTAGCGCCTGGGGGCCTCAACCACGTCAGGGCTCTGCTGCGCCAGGTGCTGTACACACACAGAGTGGGAGACAGCCCCTGCCCCAAACCGCTTGCATTCTGAACAGTCGAGACAAAACAGGTGGATGAAACAAGCAAGTGGATGAGAGATGGAGACATATTTACAGGATGGATTGCTTCCAAAGGAGCAATTACTGGCATCCTTATTAACTCTCCGACATGGCTATGGAAGATGTTTTCGTTCTACTTTGATGATGATTTATAAGAACCATGATTCATTCCAAAATGAAACATGTAGCAGGAGGAGCAAGGGGCGGTGAAGGACTTTGTGTTGGGCCCTCCTTGGCAGGAAGGAGAGCAGCTGCAGCAGGGAGCCTCCAGCAGGATGAGGTTCTGTAAAGAGGAAAGATGCTTATACAACCCGATCCAAAGTCCACTGAAAGCTGATGAGTCTCTCCATTGATTTCACTGGGCTTTGGATCAGGCCCTTTGCCCTTATGAGATGGAGAAAACCCACTCCGGGACAGATCCAGCGGTCTATGTGGACAGATGCATTCCAAATGCTTTCTTCCAAGTAGATTCTTCACTGAATGCTAAGCTGCTATTGTCCTATTACTTCAAAGGGAAATCTCATAGACTGACGGTAAACAAAAGAAAGGCCCCGTTTAATTTCAGAGCTAAACTGTAGCCCTTGGAAATCTGGAAGCACTCTGACCAGAACAGTGGTCACATTACACTGTCTAACATGCTCTGAGGATTGCGACTGTCAGTCTGCAGGAAAGCAAATGCCGTGCAAAACAACAGCACCTGCAGGGCTGCTGGGAACACAAGCAACACAGGTGCCACACAAGCAAGAGAGTTTATGAAATTGCTGGAAATGTGAGTATCGTGCAAAACAAGAGCACCTATAGGACAGCAGTAAATGCAGGTGCTGGGTAAGCAGCTGCCCCTATAGAACTCCAGACAATTCTTGCAAAAGGTCTGCAGTTTAAATGGGGGGGGACCTCTTGGATTTCCACCACCAGCCTCCCCCAAGATCTGGAGTAGAAGCCACTCCATAACAATACTGTGGGAAAAAGCTGCATTAGAATCAATAGCCTCATGAATAGATAAAGAGAACACTCCTCTGTCACCAAGCAAACAGTTCCTTCAAAGAATAATAATACAGCCCAGGGATGTTTAACCTTTAATAGCAGCCTGCAAGGCTGATTAACGTTTTCCAAGCTAATCAAACACTTTGGGAGTTAGCTACTGTAGCAGCACTTTAATCTGAAAGCAGTGAAGCACTCTGTCCCTCAGCCAACAGAGGTGGGAGCTGGGAGGTGTAACACATTTGCTACTTGCTTGGGGCTCGCTCTCTGGCTGTGGAGGGCAAGGAAAAGCAAGTGACTGAGGAAGTGCCTTCCTGTGGTGGGGAATATGATTGCAATCAGTGTAGGAGAATGCCAATAACTCTCCTCCTGGAGAGTACAGACAGGGCCTCCTTGTAGCTGCACACGGGGAGGCCAAGGTTGCACAGCTTCACTGTGGGACGGAGCAGAACAGGAGTGTCCTGAGAGCACTAAAAAAATTAATATATCCAGGAAGGAAATGAGGGGAGAGCATTTTAATTTCTGCCCTTGTGGAAAAAGGAGAATCATTTCAGCCTAGACCAGGGAATTCCTAGAGAGAAGCCAGGGCACCAGAATAAGCATGAGCCAGTACCCCTCCACTTATCTAACTGGGCTTCTTTCCTCTCCCACCCCCCCAGGCTGTGTGTTTGTGAGTATGGGAGATAAGAGAGGTCTACTGTGTGTCATGTGATCCTGACCGGATTGCTGCTCTCACATCATGCTGGAAGCTGGAGCTCACTCTCCCAGCAAGGGCCAGGGGAAAGCAACGATTCACTTTCAGGCTCCAGTTCTGCTGTGAATTACACCCATGTAAATAAGGAATAACTCTCCTAATTTCAGTGCAGTTCCACTGGGTTTGCACCAGTATAATTCAGAGCAGAACTGAGTCCTCAGAAGGGAGTTTTTGCAGGGGGTTAATATTCTCTTTTTAATTCTCAAACAGGTAACATTGTGAAACACATAGGTAGGCGGTGGGGAAGCGAGTCTGCAAGAGCAGTCAGGGGCATGTGGTGTGAGAGACGAAGGGGAGGGGGGGGCGAGGGAAGAGGTTCCATTTGAGAGCAGAGAAGGGCAGAGACTGATGCCCTGGTTCCTCTGGGGCCTGCAGAGGAGCCAATCAAAAATCTGTCCTTCATCCACCAGGTTATAGCTAAGATCAGGCTTGGCAGAATTCAATAATATAGATGTTTATTTTTAAGCATGTTTTTATCTATTTAAATGTTCACAGTTGCTCAAAATTATGGGTTTTAAGCATTTTCATCTATTTAAATTTTCAAAGTTGCGGGAATTTTTTTTTTGGGGGGGGGGGCGGGGACAGACAACAATGATTTAATGAGTAGACATTGAGATTCAAAAAGTTAACGCTTTATAACCATTAATGCACAAATTGTCAACATCACATGTCAAAATATACAAAGTAAATACACAAAGTAACTATCCTTAAATCAAACTCTAGTAAGTTCTCAAGCAGCATTTGCCTTACTTTGCCTATCTATAAATTTCTATTTTCATCTATGGAAATATGTTTTCATCAGTTTGTGTGCTTATGGTGAAATTGATGTTTACTGACATTTACAGATAAAAAACTAATCTTTCCAAGCCTGTATAAGATACACAAAGATAAATACACACATTCTCACACACAACTATGTGCCACATTGTAGCTTAACAAGTAAAATCATCCTTTTTTTGGAACCAAACCTAGCAAAACTGCTTCAGCCAAAATGGAATTCCCACTTCCCGCCCCCTCCCACAGAAAGAAAAGAAAAATCTTCCTGAGACATATTTTTGAACAGCACCAACAATATTCAATGTCTGTCTCTCTGGCCTCTTTAAAAGAGATGTTTGGTGAAGCACTCTGCAAGGAGACAGTCAGAACTCCTGGGTACTAGGGTGCAGTATGGTACTACTAGGGTATTAGTAAGTATGGTGCAGAAGTGCCTGGGTACTATGGAGAAGCAGGGTACTGTGGTACTAGGTTGCATGGTACTAGGGTACTACAGTGCAGCACGGTACTAGGGTACAACGCCCTACAAGGAGGCAGTCAGAGTGCCTCGGTACTATGGAGGAGCAGAGTACTGTGGTACTAGGGTATAGCATGGTATTAGGGTACTACTGTGCAGCATGGTACTGCGGTACAACACCCTACAGGGAGGCAGTCAGAGTGCCTCGGTACTATGCCTGACTGCCACAGACATTTTCTGTTTTATGGATGTGGCTAATGTAACCTGCTCAAGATGAAGAGGAAGCTAGTGTCAAAGCCAGGTGTTCCTCGCTCCTGGGCATTTCCTCAGATCTTTAGACAACACCTCCCCACTCCGCTCTCTCCCCACTTCCCTCTTAACTCATGTTCCTTTGTGGGCATCAGAAGCAATGAAATTCTAGCAAGGCTAACCTGGGAGGGATGTAACTTCCATCTGTTTGTGTGAGAATTAAGCTCACACACTGCTAGGACTCTGACCCGAGTCAGACTATAACATTTCTGCACCTTGTTCTTTCCCTTGCCCTCCCAGAGAGTTCAGAGTCCTGTTGTAATATCTAAAATAACATGATTTAAATGCAAAACAAACATATGCTGGTTACTGCCTGCTTCGGATAAAGCAAGGCTCTTCAGATCCTTTTTACACTGGCTATCAGCTGATCTGCAACATAGCTGCACTCTGGAACATGAAGACGGGCCTGATTCTCAGTTATGCCAATTACACCACTCTGGCAGTGTGCCTTAAAGTGACGCTCCTTGGCATAACTAGAATAGTGCAAAGGAGTCTTAGTGTAAATAAAAATCAGGCCCAATGTCTCTATAACTGATCATGAGGTTTTTTCATTGATGCCCCCCATCTGAGACAGTGCAGGTAACTATGGTATATGTTCTCTTGCACTGCCCCACAACTGACCTCAGCAATGAATGGCTGGTATTGGTAACACTGGGAGCTCCATGGCCTCTAATGAGTACCAACTCCCTAATCTCACTGAATTATGTATGACTATTTGGGAGTAACACTCCTTGGAATCATGTTACTTAGGATCTCGGGTCATATACACTGCAGTTACAGTTGAATAATAAGGGCCATGTGGCATCTTGCCATCTAAAATATTCATTAAGGTCATAAGTGACATGTAATATGTTATTGCTCCTGCATGTTTAAATCCTATCCAGTGAAATCTGCACTAAAGATCTCCCTTAATGGGTAACCTCCTCTCATAAGGGACCACCCCCAGGGATCCTCCAAATGTACTGGAGTACAATTCTGCACCACCTTTATTTGGGTCTGGGGAAGGCCTCCATGAAAGAAGTGATTTTTGTTGGCCCCTGGAATGACCACTTAAGAAACATGGCACTGTATTCATCACCCCCTTTCACTCTGCTTTCCAGCCAGTCCTTTCCAATAACCACTCACCCAATATTTTATAAACACGACAGCCATAATGTTGCACATTCCTTCCCAGCAGCTTTCAGTTCACTAGGCTACCTTTCCAAGACTGTGAGGCAGCTCTACTATTATTTATTTATTATTATTATTATTACCATTTGTACTGGGATAGCACCTAGCAGCCCCAAGCAAGATTGGCATTCCATCATGTCAGGTGCTGTACAAATGCAAATACAGTTCCTGGCCCAAAGAACTTTTAAGGGCATGTGAAAATGATTCCAGATTAAAGTAGGGTGTGACTTTAAAGGGGAATCGCTGTTCCAGAATTACCCTATGTGTTCTAGAACAAGAGTGCTTAGATCACACTATTAACTATTATTATATATCAATGTATATCACCTTCACAAGCCTTAGAGCACTTTATATAACAAACTATGCACATATACAGGGATCACCTCATTCACTGCTGAAATGCCTTTGGAGTGGCATGTTGCAGCTATTCAACCACACAGAAACTAGCCAGCTGTTTGGAACAGGACGTGGAAAAGGCTTCCATATCCAGTTAAGAGTGCAGGGGGACATCAGAGAGGCCTAATGTAATTTCCAAAAACTAGAGCCAGGACCATGAGTTTAACACACCAACCCCTAGGCTCCCAGGGGAGCCTTTACTGACCATAAATGGTCAAAGCTTCTCATCCTATCTCATTCTAATGACAGCATCCCCAGCAACACAATGCCCCTAACACCACACTGGGCTATTAGTTCAGAAGAAAGAGCACCACTTATTGTGTCCACAGCCCCTCTCACTGCAATCCAGGCCCGCCTTGGATGCCTCCCATTCGGATACTTAGCATTCCTAACCATGTTCAGTTTGTGCAATCTGACAGGATCAGAACACAAGATGGCGTGGCTGTAGGCTGAGCTACTGCTTAACACTCTGTCTGGCATGACATCACGCAGCTGGGATAAAGCCAGTCACCAGCCTGGGCCCCTACCATCATGGGTATGATAATAGAGAGGTTGACTTCTTTTCTCAGGCCCTAAATCGGAGAAGTTGCTGCTGAGTGATATAAATATGAAGGTGCGTTCATGTAGTCAAACCCAGCATCTCTTCTCCAGCTAGTGTCTATGCTGCCCACTTTTCCTCTTTCAGCAGAGCTCCTTTGTTCTGTCTCAGATCTGGCAGCTCTTTGATGCTGTTACTAGCAACACCTTAGAGGGGAAAAAAATACATGTGGGTTTGCACTAGCATGTGAGGTTTGAAATTTGGTTCTTATTTGTGTCTCCAACAACACTGATATGGCTTATGTGAACAAGAGCCTAATTGCTGGCTGTTCTGCTGGGAGATTACGAGCACTTCCACTGACAAATCAGAATGGGTGAAGAGGTTGTTGAATACCAGATACGTGTAATATGTCAGAACTTTTGTAGTGCCCCTCTGCATATCAATGCAGCTGCTGTGCAGAGTCATGGCTGGTGTTCTCTTTTTTAAATAGCTAGGGAACAAAACCAATCCTATTTCTTTTAAGAAATATTTCCTATTATGACAGGCTGAGAATTCATAGCACCAGATTCTGCAGTGTAGCGCACCTGCTTTGTACCACATCACCAGTGCAATCTAGCCCTAAAGTTGCTGCATATGGCCCTGGGAGAATCACCCCAGTGTAAGGGATATCCTCTATCGATGTAGAGGCTTCTATGCCAACACCCACACACACACACCGGCTGGCAAGGAGGGCATGCCCAGAGGCAAGGCGGTGTGGCTCCAATGTCCCTTTGTTGCACCAATCCTCAGCTGTGATTTTGGCCCCTCAGGGCTGCTAGCAGCTAGTGAAAGTTAAAACACAGCTGAGGCTGCTCTAGCTTAGCACAAGGGGGGCTGGTTCTGCATACAGCAGCCCCAAGAGCTTTACATCACCTTTGCACATTTCCCTTCAACCTGTGCTGAATGCAGGTCAACCAGACCTAAAACCTGGCATAGCGCATGTTTTCATAGGCCTAATGATAACACTTTGCACTTTCAAAGTGTAGCATTGTTTATCGAAAGACTAGAAAGCACTTTACAATGGTGGGTAGGTATTATAATTGATTGACAAGTGTGGTAATTAGACACCAAGAGCTAGGTGACTTACCCAAGGTCAAACGGTTAGTCAGTGGCACAGCTAAGTTTTGTCTCCATTAGAAAGGATATAGCTATATGGGCAAACCCTCCTAGTACAGATGCAGCTTATATGGCAAACGACTGCTGTTGCTCGTATAGCTTATACCAGTTCTCCTAATGAAATTAAGGACTTTTTTTTGCTGGTATAACTGTATCTACCAGGGCTTTTGCGAGCACAGCTACTGTGGTTAGCGGTGTGATATTTTCAGGTTCCCAGGGCTTCTGGGCTCTTCAGCCCCCCCATCAGCCTGCGAGGCGGGCTGCGAGTGAGTCAGGTGGGTGAGCCAGCAGGAAACCCGGTGGGTTTGCAATGTAAAGCTGCATGGCAGGTAGGATTCCGTCAGAACTTCATCAAAATCAAACCTTCTCCACAAAACATTTCAATGTCAAGAAATCAGCAAATTACAACCAAAAAATATTTAGTTAAAATTTTTCCGACCAGATCTAGTGCAGACGAGGCCTTGGTATGAGAAACCAACTCTCCTGATCTAGCGACTAGACAACACTGTCTTCAACACCCTGCTGCACTGTCTCTCAGTTCATCTACTGAGGGTCTTTTAAATCAAGTGATGCCAAAGCACATTTAACAGAGCAATTTTGAAATACTGTAAATTGTGGCCTGAGGGTAGGTCTGCCTTTTCAGTGACTATGAGGTGACTCTGATGAGTTTATGTTTTGTTTTATTTGCTGTGGCACAAAAGTAGTAACAAACAAGATTTGATGGTAACATCTTGTGAGAGCTGATCATTCAAAAACTGAGTCTGCACTATCTTTACTAGTGTAGTATGCATGCTCGGCTTTGTTTTATGAATGGGCCTATCACAACATGCCTGCGTGCACAGATATCTTCTATTTAGTTAGTACATTTCAACCCAAAGGGTTTTAGAGACAGCATGTGCATAGATCACTTCACCCATTACTAAAATGTCACTACCTCTGGGATGGAGTGTGCCAGCACTGCTAGGGAGGCAGAGAAATGTAGAATGATTTATTGTGATGGGGCTTAACCCCCATCACCTGCAAGGCTAGCGAATGCACCCAGTTAAACATGCTCTGAACCTGGGGAGGTGAATAGCTAATTGGCTCCTGGCCATAATAGGTAGATTGAAGGAGCTCAATTGACATACCCACACACTCTCTCTCTTATCCACCCCCACCACCCAGGAGGCAGGTCTTTCTGGCTGAGAGAAATCCAGAGCTAGGGTTAGTGTTTAACAGGAGGATAAAGAGGGAAGCATGCTATAGGGGCACGGTAGGCTACTGCAGAGGAAGACCTGAGATAGGGATTTTGCAAGTGGAAAAAGAGAAGACCTCAGTTGCCCAAGGGGGCAGAATAATTATTCAGATTTGTTTGGTCTTGTTCATGATACCCCAGAAGGGATTTGAACTCTGTGACTTGGCCACAGGGCTGAGCCACCAAAGGTCTGGAGCCAGAGGAAAACAGCCAGCAGGAGGCACTGGAACTGAAGATACTAGTGACACTGNCCCCGCCGAACCAAAACAAAAAACAAAAAAACCCAAACCTGAGCGCCCCCCGCCACTCCAAGATTGGACGCCCCTTGCAAGGTGCCGCCCCAAGCACATGCTTGGTCGGCTGGTGCCTGGAGCCGGCCCTGCCTTCATGCGGGCAGCCCAACAGGAGCAGACACATGCTATTTTGTTGCCTCTATTACAAGGGCTGCAACAAAGGCAAGAGCAAGAGCCTCAACAGGCTCAGCAAGAACATCTCCTGCCATGCCTAGAGAAGCAGACCCCAGGGACCTGGATAGTTTTGGGAGGGAAAAAAAAAATTCTTCTAGACCAGTACCCGGCCTAGCAAAGTTGGGCCCAAGTGACGACCCAGAAGCATTTTTGTGTACTTTTAAGAAGGTAGCAACTGCAGCAGGAAGGGCTGAATACTCTTGGGCAGCTCGAGTGGCCCCATTCCTGTCAGGAAAAGCTCAAGCTTCCCGTATGCGGGGACTATCTGGGGCCAATCCACGCCCAGTCTAGGTTGAGGGCTGCCTTAAATTGCACCCTTGCTGCAATGGCCCCTGTGGCACAGAATCACCAAGGTCCAAGACTGCTCCAGCTCCTTTCAAGTCCACCCCCTGCTTACCTACAGCCTGGAAGGAGCTTCCCGAGGTGGGCACAGGAGCTGCTTACATCAGTGATATTCCCCAGAGGAGAGGCCTTTTTGCCTTCTTTATGGGTCCTTAAAGGAGCTCATGGGTAACACCGAATCCAGCTGTCTGAGTGAACTAGTGTGTGGGGAGAAAATGGGAAGATCAAAGTGGGCATGGGCCTGTTCTCACTGGAGTCAAACAGCAAAACTCCAATTGGCTTCAGTGGGACACCATCAAGTTTGAAGCCCATTAAAAACCACTAAAAGCACCTATGTCACAGGGTGGGCTAGCCATTTAAGGGAACTGGGCTCAGCCTGACCTATGTCTAGTTATCCGGCCCCAGGTGATGGATTTGGGATTGGGCCACTGGCTGAGTCGGGTGATCAGAATCACCTAGTATGTAGGAGGCTGTTCATTGGAGGGATTATCCCATAGGAGGGAGCTTGTTCTGTCACTGAGGAGAAAAAGGGTCCCGCAGAATCAGAAAGAACCAGCAAAGGGTCTCTCCACCCAAGCCAGATCAAAAGACCTGCAGCTTGCTCCAGCCAGTGAGGGGCAGGAGCAGAAGCCTGAAGAGGAAGAGGCTTGAGGAAACTCCAGGCAGCAGGAGCTCGGCTTTGGGAAAAGCTATTGAGCCCAGCAAGGAGCTGAAGAAACCATGGAGTCAGGGAAATACTTGTTTTGATTTAAGTTGATGTTTGAGCTGTGATGTTGTAATAACCCAGTGTTATTGCTCTCCCAGGAGAGCCTGGGTGCCATTATTGGGAATTCCAAGAAGGGAGAACTGAGGTAGTGAAAGGGTCTGATGCCAGATTGCATGACCCTTTTACAGATTAATACACATGCTAACTGATCACTACAACCTACACACACATCAATACATGGATGTAACAAGCAGCTGTGCATAGCCTTCAATAGGTCACAGATTTAAGTTGACATAAGTAGACATTCAGCCAAATGTCCACTTCAGTGCTCACGTAGCCATTCTTGTCAATAATACATTTATATACGATAGACTCTAATAGCATGCAAGGAGCCACTACAGCTGATTAGATCAATACATACACATTTTGTAAATCCCTTAAATATGTAATGCCTCTTTGGATTTAAAAGTCCTTGAGGGATTTCATTTTAATTAGAGGGATACTTAAGGTGGCCATACCCAACATTTAATCTGCCCTAAAAATATAAATTTAAAAAAAATGAATTCCAATGATACAGAGACTCCACCACACTAAGAAGGCTGCAGCGTTGTTCAGATCCTAGCCTTTGCCAACAGCAAACCCAAGGCCTGACTGAAGTCAAGAGTGGGTTGCCCCAATGCAACTGAGAGCAGAGTTCGAGCTACATTTATTTCCCTCTTGGCACCTCTAACGCTGGCCAGAAAAATGTATAATGATCAGCATACTTCTAATCCCCACCCCCCTTTTGACTTGGCTTGATCTCTTGCTAAAGGCACAGCAGTATGAAAAGTGACGCACGTATTCTCGAGGCAAAACAGACAAAGAATTGACTGAAATTATTCACTCATCTCCCATGTAAATACAGAACAGCTGTTCAGCTGATACTGGAAAACTGGCCGAATTCTGTTTTTATTGTCGGTGATATAGCTGAGGCTAACTCTGTATAAGATGGGATCTGTTCAAAGCATCTGAATGCGAGTTCCCTGGCATTGGATCTAATCGTGCAGACACACACATCGGGGTGAAATTCACCCCTGTACAGACCACCAGCTGTCAAAATAAGGCACAAATGGGCCTTAACTGGTGCATGGACGTTGTGCTAGCCCGCTGCACAGGCTGAATTTTGCTTCCCGTCAGTATCTTCACTCATGTGAGTAGTCCAACCAAAGTTTAGAGCCACCTCAAAATTGTGCTGACCTGGCCCACTTCTAGGGTAAATATATGGTTTGCACAAATGTGGTTTTTGTATTGACTTCCACAGCCCTTTCAACAAGATGGCACAGTGCACATAAGGTAGGGTTAAGTCTGCAATTGGTTGTATCCCCTCTAATGCCTCAATCCCAACTCTTTCACTCCACAATCATCTATTCATTATGTTTTGAAAGCGGAGTCCATAATACCATCGGCCCTTTTACAAAGTCCATCCCAGTTCTAGAGTTATTACCGACTCTAGCACTTTAAGAATAAGGAATCACTCTAGAACCAGTAATCTCTCTAAAACCAGAATTAACTTTTTTAATCAATCCAGTATTTTTCTCTAAACAAAACCAACTTTTACAAAAACTAAAGAAAGAAATAGGCAGAGGAAAAACTAACATTTGATGCCTGATTTTAATAAAACCTATGTTACTTGTTATAAAGACTTACAATTTCCTTCCAATATAGAAAGCAGCACCACCTGCAAAGTGACACCATCATCTGATGAGATCACAACCCTTCGAGCTATGCTCATGGCTTACATGATGTCGTCTGACCCCCTTGAGGTAGGTGTATTGCCATATATGCAATATATTTCCTCTCACTCTGTCTCCTGCATGCAATGAAACATTTCAGGGCTTGAGTTATTGTATAATAATTCATGCCTGGATGCCATAAATGGCACTCGATCTTCAGTCTCTTGCCTAACAACCCACGCAGGTGTGAATTACTAGGCAAAGTCCAGTCACTTTCTTCAGTCTGAGAGTTATTATTTAATCACTGCAATATGGGGAGGTGGTGTAAGGAATTCATTCCACAGCAAGCAAAAGAGTAGAGGTTTACAGCATATAATATATATATATTGCCAGAGTTTATGAGTTTAAGTCCACGTAACACCTGCTTAGAATATGTGATAAGGAAATAGTATTAGGAGGGCAGATATACCCTGGATTGCCTCTGGATAAGCAAAATACATCCAATAAGCAGCACTTAAGCACATGCTTAACTTTAAGCACACAAAATAGTCCTATTAATTCATAGGACTATTCTTGTGCTTTTCTGGTGCTAAGTGTTTTCCTGGCTCAGGGCCAGGGAACCCAGCACTTTGCAGGATGGAGCCTTAACTGCTCCTTTTCATTATGGGGTGTGGAGTTTGAACATCCTATCAGGCAAAGGAGGAATTAAAAGTGCAGAGCCTCCAGGGGGGGAAATAGGTATTTTTTATGGTATAGGAGCAAACAAAAGTAACTGAAATTGCTAGTTATCTCTGCTCCTGCAACTCAGAAACAGCAGAATGGATTTATGAATGGATTTATCTTTCTTTACATTTAACAGTAAAAACTCTTGCAGACTAAGGCCTTGCATATGCTGAGCTGCAGCCAAGTGTTTTATAATGGAACCCGACAGACCTTTAACTATAACACTGCAAACTGCCCTGCTATAATTATTCATCATATTTGTTTATAATTAGGAGAGAAATTTTAGCTCTGAAACCTGACAGGCAGAAAACGAGAGCAGAGAGGAGTGCCGCATATGGAGACCAGCTAGCAGCAAAGCCATGGATGCTGTTGCATTGCTGGCAGCTCTTTCAGTTTATTTTTTAATTCATGTTTGCAATAGAATGCTGTAGTGTTTGAACCAGCTTTACAGATGGGCCTTTTAGTACCAAATGGCAGGGCCAGATTCAGCTTTGCCCTACACCCCTTTGCACCAGTAGTGTTCATACATAGGGGGCAGTATTGCAGGTGCAAGCTCATTCCCCCCACCCAGGTAAATAGCACCAGCAAAGCGAGCCTCTATGCTAAGCACAAAGCCATATCTGCCAATTCTGTGCCACCCCGTTAGAAGCCTCCAACACAGAGGGTGTCCTGGGGCATATCGGGGCTGGAGGAGGTATGGAGGTGTGACCCGCACCTCTGAAATTCCTCACTCCTGCAATGATCATAGGTGCATGGCAACAGGGAGCATAAGCTAAGATGGCCTAGAGAGTTACCCTAGCCTGCACTAGGGGTCAGGTTTAGGGGAGCCTATGAGGCGTACAAGGGTTGGTGCAGGGATGAACTTGGCTGTTAACATTTCATTTTCCTTCTCTGGATAAACTTAGCATTTTTTTATACTGCTCGCCAGCTTAATACGTAAAGATTTTGTATCCCATGAACTGAGAATGTGCAATTTTGCTAGAAAAATAAAAAGAAAAAAGAAAAAGAAAAAAAAACATTACCCAAAGTGAAGAACAGAATTGATAGGGAAAGAAATTTTGTTCTCGAGATCTGGAGATGACATTACAGAGACTAAAATAAATACATTCATATCTATTGTAAAAATCGAGTGCTACTTTAAGGACAAAGTGGCCCTCTTCTGGAGAAGACTTGGACACGGTAAAGACAAGTTAAGGATGGCAAGATGATCCATTTAATATGGTGTAAGATTATCCAGAGTTCTTACTATTGTAGTACAAGAGATTCCATGAAGGAAGCCGGAGGTTTCACTTTGGTACCCTTTTCCATCCTCATCCTCCCAGCTCCCCTGATACCAAGAATTCCTTAGGTTGTACTCTCAACTTCCTCTGTCCTTTCTCTGTGTAAGGTATTTCATGGACTACAATGTTTTATATGTTTTAAATACTGTAATATATAGCATTCATGCTCAGTAGCTGATTGTACAACATAATTATCTTTCACAATTCTATTTATTTATTTTTCCTATATAACAACCTACAAAATTACATTTAAGAGTTAGACTTTTTTCACCCTATTTATTTATTTATTTATTTTTATAGGAGATGGGGTACTGTTGTACCCAAAAAGTCAGAACCATCATAAAAAGAAAATTCCATTGCATTAAAAATTTAGCATAGGGAACTATTCAGTCCTAGGTGTGGAAAGTTGTAGATGCCAAAATTGGTCTTTTTCATTCCTAATATCTCAGATTATATATTTTATTAACTAATTTAAAAACAGCTGAATCTACATGGTTTGCTTTTTATTTTTAAAAATTGCCTCTTATGTGCACACTGATCTGTGCTTAACTGGAGTTGGAAACATCTGGGTAGTAAAACCCTGTGAAACATTATTTTTAATGGAAACCGTGGCAGACCTTTTAATAGTATCATTATATTACATCTATTTTACAATTGCTTAAAAAGTATAATTCTTTTTTCTGATGTATCAGTGTGTCTATCTTTTGAATCTATATCTAAAATGCCAGTAGCTTTAATGTACATGACAGATTTCTATTTTCTGCCTAGTTGCAAATATTATTCATATTCATAGATTCAAAGAACAGAAGGAACCTGTGTGACCATCTCCTCTGACCTCCTGTATAACACAGGCCACAGAATGCCCCCAAAATAATTCCTACACCAGATCTTTTAGAATAATATCCAATCTCTACTTAAAAATTATCAGTAATGGAGAATCCACCATGATGCTGGTAAATTGTTCCAATGGTTAATTACTTTCACTGTTAAAATGTTTGCCTTATTTCCAGTCTGAGTTTGTCTAGCTTCAATTTCCAGCCAATGGATCGTGCTATACCTTTCTCTGATAGATTGAAGAGCCCATTATTACATATTTGTTCCCCGTGTAGGTACTTATAGACTGTTATCAAGGCACTCCTTAACCTTCTTCTATTACTATAAGGCATGTTTTCTAATCCTTTAATCATTCTCATGGCTCTCCTCTGAATCCTCTCCAAATTATCAACATCCTTCTTGAACTTTAGTCACCGAAACTGGACACAGGATTCCAGCACCAGTCACATCAACCCCAAATACAGAGGTAAAATAACCTCTCTACTCCTACTTGAGATTCCCGTTTATACATCCCAGGATCGCATTAACTCTTTTGGCCATGGCATCACACTGGGAGATCATGTTCAGCTGAGTATCCTCCCTCCTCCTCCCCAAATCTTTTTCAGAGTCTCTGCTTCACTGCACAGAGTCCTCCATCCTGTAAGTGTGGGCTAGATTCTTTGTTGCCAGATGTAAACATTTACCCGTATTAAAATGCATATTGTTTGCTTGCACTCAGTTTAGCAAGCGATCTAGATTGCTCTGAATCAGTGACCGACTGTCCTCTTCCTTATTTACCACTCCCCCAATTTGCGTTTCATCGGCAAACCTTATCAGAGATGATTTTGTTTTCCTGCAGGTCATTGATAAAGATGTTAAACAGCAGGAAACCACTGGAAACCCACGTGATGACAATTCCCCATTTACAGTTACATTGTGAGACCTATCAGTTAACCAGTTTTTAATTAATTGAACATGCGCCATGTTCATTTTATATCACTCGAGTTTTTTATTTAAAATGTTGTGCGACACCAACCCCTTGCAGGACCAACCCAAAAAGAAGTATTATCATGACTGAGAAAGATGAAAGAGACACTGTCTAGACAAAAATCATCCGCACAATTTTCTCTTTCACATTGTAAAGAGGCTATAAAGGGAGTGCAGCCTGAAAGGAGGGTTCCCAAGGTGGTGCAGAATCAGCATAAAGTCTCTCTGCCAATCCCCAGTGTATCAGGTACACTCAGAGCACGGTTAGCTGCAAGAACAGCATCTTGGGAGTCATGCTCCACCTGAGAACGCTGAGTCTGCTGCAACAAATGCCAGTGACTGGGCCAGGAATAGGAGAAATGCAAAGGATAAGTAAAGCCACCTCTCCCAAATAAATTTCATTTTTAAATATCTAATCTACTTTTCATCAAATACTTTTACTTTTTTGCCTTTCATTTGGCTTGGGTTGTAAAAATAAGCTGATCAGTTTCACTTGTTTCAAGAAGAGCTCTGTGGAGCTTGAAATTGTGTCTCTTTCACCAACAGAAGTTGGTCCAAATAAAAAATTCTCACCCATTTTTGTTTCTAGTCATTTTTGCTTCTTTTATTCTCAGGCACTTGGTATAATCCTATTATGTTTGTGTTTCTAACACTATAGTCAAATGTTTATGTAATTTTTTTAAAATGAAAAATCAGTTTTAATTTAAATTTTTCTTAATTTCTGATTGGATTAGGGTTTTTAATTCATTTCCTCCCATGTACTCCACATCCTTTTATTTAAAAAACAACAACATAAATTGGAGGCTTAAAATAGTTGGGTTTCTCTTTTAAGAACAATTAACTAGGACAGAATGAATATTGTAATGAATTGGCTAGCGTATATGTATCGCTGGCCTCTACAGTAGAACATCAGAGCTACTACTCACTTCTGCCATTGGCCTTATTCCGCTAACAACTAATAGAGGTTTGGATTTGTGTGGCTCTTGGAGCAGAAAGATCTGAGTTCTATCCTTGCTGCCGTTGTGAAGAACAAAGATGCACAGCCCTGGGACCCCATGAAGCCCTAGTTGGCAAATGATTTGGTGCAACATTAATATTTAAAGACACACAAACAAGATAAGGAACAGGGAATAAAAACAGCCTGCAAAGAAACATACCAAACACAGGGCAAGGAAACTAGTAAAGCATAGAGATAAATTCACTTAATATAGCTATATCACTTAACACTTTGAAGAGCCTATCCACAGTCATCATGATTTCTAAATGTGGGCCCATTATTTTAAATATCATGGCAAATCAAAGCCTTGCAGCGACACAGGTTTTCATATCCCCTAGTCAAAGGACACCACACTACCCTAAAGCATACCATATAAGCCGCTATCCAAGCCAGTTCATACGGACAAATTTAAAATGCTCTCTCTTGACTTTGCTTTTCTCCCTTGCTGATTCAATTTTAGGGTGTTTATTAACTACTAAAACTTATTTAGCATTTTGTGCTTGCTCACGTCTTTCTTATGCACCTCTTTGTCAGGATGCCATCATTTTCTCTGAGTTTAATTATAATTAATTTAGAGGGAGATGTTGATATTGGGATCAGAACCCAGGTTGTCAGCATCCCCAGGCTAGTGTTCTGTTAACGAAGTGAGCTAAAGGAGCAGCTCCAACAAAGCTTAGAGCCCACAGTTAGACCTCTGGAGTAAATTACCCACAATTCCCTGGCAAACCCATATGAAGGCTGCTTAACAGGACATATGCTGCACATCCTAAGGCACTGGAATAAATCAAAAGATAAAAAGCCAACTAAAGAAAATGAACAGAAAATAAAATATCAGAGGAAAGGGAAACACAGCAAAAATAAAGGGGAAAGGCGGAGCAAATCAAACCACACAATCAAACAACTTGTACCTGCAAATTGTCCCCTACAAAAGACCCAGGGTACAGTACATTCCGACAAGTGTCAGAATTAAACATTAATTTAAATTAAAAGTTGCAGCAAATACATGTTTCTGAGTGTACAGAAAGCCAAGACACTGACATAGGCCCTGCTCTACCCTGTAACTTAATTTAGCAGAGAAGCCAGGCAGGGGATGCAGGAGGGGGAAGTAAGAGCACCATCCCTTTTCTCATTCAACCCCCTGAAAACCCTTCTGCTGAAGCTCTGCAGGGATTTGGGAAGTAGGTATGGGCAAAGCTGCTATCTATGGTATTCCCCCTTCCCTAGGCTTCAGATATCTGCACCTATGTGAATGCTGCTGGAAGCAGCATTGTCTGTGCCTCCATGCCTGCACTCACCTCTCCAGACAAGTCAAGTCCAGGGTGCCTACCAGAGAAAAGGCAGCCCAGAGCAACAACGGGGAGGGACAGCCCCTGCGTAGGACTTGGAATTCCCCCTTTTTTTTTCTTCTCGTTCTGTGATCCCTGAACCCCTCCACCGCGAAAGAACAGTTTACAGTGTTGTTTGGTCACTTTTCTGGCTAATCTGTCTCTCAAATATGGGACGGTTGTTATTTTTTAAGAAATAAGTGAATCAAATATACAAATTTTACTTTTCATTTATTTATACCTTAATACCACAGAGAGAGAGCTTCTGTTGTATTTTCATTAACATTTGCATTCGTTTTTTCTTTGTAAATGTCAGGTTCTTGGAACATACCAGTCTCAGACTCAAAGTGAAAACAAATGAAACAGGCTGTTACAATATTTAATAACATCAGGAGGCGGGGAGCTATGCAGAGTGGAAAGAAAGAGATTGCAGAACCTTTCATGAATATAAATATTTTCATGGAAATAAAGTTCAATGAAAACAAATATTTTTAAAATGTAAAACTTTTCCTTCCTAAGTTCAAGCCTCCTTTCACCCCACCCCACATCTCCACCCCAGAACACAACGTTCTGCTAGTGAAGTGGTTTTCAACCTTTTTTCATTTGTGGACCCCCAAAAAATTTTGAATGGCAGTGTGGACCCCTTTGGAAATCTTAGTCTACAGAACCCCAGGTGTCCACGGACCACAGGTTGAAAACTACAGTGCTAGTGCCTGGAAGCTAGAAAAAGACAGTGAAATCGACCAGTCTACTTTCACTATCATGCCCAATGAAGTGCAAAACGTAAACAGTATGAATTGTGAAAAGTCAGTTTGACTTTTGTTTTAAAAAAGTGTTTTACTCATTTATTAGTAATATAAAGATACATTTTCAAATATTATTTTACTCTAATGGTACAATTAGTTACAGAAAAAATACTATAGTAATATTGTTTTCAGAACTTTAACATGTGTACTTTTGCAGAGTGTATAATCCAGTGGTTCTCAAACTTTTGTACTGGTGACCCCTTTCACATAGCAAGCCTCTGAGTGCGACCCCCCTTATAAATTAAAAACACTTTTTAATATATTTAACACCATTATAAATGCTGGAGGCAAAGCGGGGTTTGGGGTGGAGGCTGACAGCTCGCGACCCCCCCCATGTAATAACCTTGCGACACCCCGAGGGGTCCCGACTCCCAGTTTGAGAACCCCTGGTATAATCCTTCTTGCAGTTCTCCCTTTAACTTGACATGTCTAGATGCTGACTTAAAAACTGAACGATGTCATATGCTTACTAGTAATGAAATCAGAAGCCATCCAGTATTAAATAAGCTTCTGAAGAGCATCTGTTCAGAGAAGCAGTCTCACTTATACATTGAGCCAGCTGTGTTTAGAAATTCTGCAAGGAACAGTGCTGAGACATCACAACAAGCTAGAAGGTTTCAATTAGCATTGCCACCCATTTTGCAAATAGTGTATACTCCCCTGAATGAATCCTCCAGTCCCACATCTCAAAAAAATTATTTTCAAAATCTTTTGAGTCTTTTTGTTTTCTAATTATGAGCCTGCCTCTCATTTGTGGCTTTTTATACTACATTTTAAGGGGTCTGAATTTCCTACTTAAGTTTGGAAACCATCAAGCATTGCTATATTTGATGAGGTTACGGCCACAGTCTGACATAGCCAAAAATTGGAATCTTTGTTCCTTAATACCCCTAGTGGATTCAGGCATGAGGGAATAACATGATGGCCTAACTAGCAGTATGATTCAAGGCACAAATGTAAGCAGTATTGATCCAATACATCATAATTGGAAATGGTTCTGTACTGTTCAGAGATGTGTTTCAGATAAGGCAAAAAAATATATATGTATTCAAGGTGCTGACCACTTGTAGTTATTAGAGTTACCATTTTCTTCCTCTGGAGAATGCCACTGCCATCTTCACTTTCTTTGCATACGCCAGACATCTCAGCGTGGAAAAATAATAGACTCCACTAACACTCATACCAACACAGATGTGAAAAAATATCTGATCTCTACTCTCAAATAAGCAAGACATTAAGCTGCCAAACCCTCAGCTATGTTACTCTTCCGATATACTTCAGGGCCACAAGGGAATTGAGATCCCAGTGTCCCTTCTACAAAGTTGCTACAATGTTACTGACCATGCTCTATTACAAGTTTTCTTCAATTATTGAGATTTATTAAATTTCTTAAGATATAAAATGAACACTGAGTCACGCTTTCGCTCTCCAAATATATCCGTTCCCAGTGGCATTTTGTATATTCACAGAGTAGCAGACAGAATCATTTTCACAGATTTATACATTCCCACTGAACCAATATAAGCAAAACTTTTATTCTGTAACATTTCACATAATCAGTGATTATCCATTAAAGGTGAGTCATGTTCAAAAATTAAACAATAAACTTTTACATTTTCCATACAGAAGCAAATTAGTAATAAAGATGAGATGGTGGAAATCATTACCAGGGGAAGGAAAAAAAAAGTGGCTTAAAATTGAGTGCTCTGTAAAATGTCACCTTAAGTATCAATTCATGCTCCCAGGATATCTTCAATGTATTTCATTGTTACTGCTGAATTGCCAAAAGAATCCAATTCCTACAGAAGTAGCAAAACCAGGACCACAGTTATGGAGGGGGGAAAAGGGATTTTCCCCATCCATACCTTAAAAATTTTACTCTCATGCTTAGAACACTGACCAAGGCAACTCAGCCTCCAATACTCGGTGAAATAGTATCAGGATAAGATAGTACCACAATTTTGTTACAAATGTTGGGAACTAGTTTGCCTCAAGAAAATTGTCCAATAATATATACAACGTTGAATCCTGAATCAGAGGATTCACATTAGAGAAAATTGTTTTTGAGCTATATTGAATTTTGTGACAGTGGACTCTCTCATGGTACTGGATAATCATCACCATTATGTTTCTTGACCTTCTTGAACAGGCAGCATTAATGGGGACTCAGAGTAGGGCAAGAAGGCCCAAAGAAGCAACAAGAGTAATGGTATTTAGCTGCCAGAACCAAAAATAGCTCAGGGCCCAACCGTGTATTCTTTATAATCCCACTGCAAGGACTAAAGCAGGATCAGAACCCAAGTCTGATCGTTTTCACATACAATAACTGGACTTATCTTGAATTACTAGTGCACAGCCCTACCACAGCATCAATATCAGAGCAGGGAAGAAATGTTTTTCCCATCCCTGGAAAATTGCCAAGATTTCAAAAATATTTCTTATTCTGAATCAGTCGAAATCTTAAATTTTCACAAACTGACAATACAAAAAAACAACAATGTAACTTGGGTCAATCAAAAGTTTGTTTACATATTTTCTAAATAGTTTGTTTAAATTTCAATAATTAGCTAAAATTTCAAAACAAATAGTAATTCAAAATAAAAAAAAATAATTTTTTAATTTCAAAGTTATCAGTAGGACAATTAGACAATTTTGAAACTTTTTTCCTAATTGTTTTTAATCAAGAAATTAGTCAAAACTGACCCTTTCCCACAAAAAATTTCAGTCTTGACAAATCAACACTTCTGATGAAAAACATTTTGGCAAAACATTTCCAACCAGCTCTAATCAACACTAAGGAGAGAGCTGCAGAAAAGTCAGAAAAAAATAGATAATTTACAGTTTTTCTTCCTATATCAGTGAAGGTCAAGGAACAGCTAAAACAGGGGTGGACAAAATACGGCCTGTGGGCCAGATCCGGCCCGTCTAACATTTCTGTCCAGCCTGCCATGACTAACATTTCTGTCCTTGCGCTCTCCGGGGGCACTCAGGCAGGCTGTCTGCCTGCCGTGGCCCCACGCCACTCCCAGAAGTGGCTGGCTGCTGCTGGCATGTCTCTGCACACCCTTGGCGGGGGGGAAGCGGCTCTCCCTGCACTGCCCCTGCCCCCAGCACCGTCCTCACAGCTCCCATTGGCCGGAAACCAATGCAGGCAGCCTGCCTGATCCACCTGTGCCGTCGGCTTGGAGCTCCCAGCCAGAGCCTGCACCTCGCACCCCCTCCCACACCCCAACCGCCTGCCCCAAGTCAGAACCCCCTCCTGCAACCAAACTCCCTCCCAGAGCCCACACCCCCGCCTGCACCCTCAGTTTTTGCACAAATTATTTTATTACGTGGCACTGCAGTGGAGGGGTAGAATTAAAAAATTTCATTAATATAGTAGAAATGTGCAGCCCGTGACGACTTACCAAAATTTGTGGAGTGGGCCCCCTGCGAAAATTATTGCCCGCCCCTGAGCTAAGAGAATTCAGAAAGTGCTTGGAAAGGTCAGGAGTGCATCATGCAAAACAGGGAAGACATTTGAAGGGGGCGGGGGGGAGAATTGGGGGCCTAGGGAACTGCTAAACAAAGGGCTAAACAAAGACTTACCTATTTTTTCTTGCTGTACTTGGGAGGGCCAGAAGCAGCCAACGGAGCATTTAGGACAAATTTTACTCCAATACCTTTAATGTTGCTCAGGTGAGGTACCCTCAGACATTTCCAACATTGGTTTGGGTGGTTAATATTGGTTTTGCTGTTCAATATTTTAAATATAAAGGCCTTGCATTATATCACCCTCATTCTCGAAAGCAAAACCTCTCCTTCTACAACTGTGATGCTTATTGCTGTAGATAACGTTGTGCTTGTCATTCTGTTTCCGGTCATTTATTTTCTACAAAGTTAATATTTTTAATGACTCTCTCTCTGTTTTACCAGAAAGCCAAAAGTGATTCTCACTTGGTAAACAAATATTCTATAGCATTTCTATTTGTATTTAAAGTATCTGTTGAGAACACTTACCAAGATTTAGAAGTGTAAAAAGAAAGAAAACATTCACACATTCAAATATTTCAATAAAGAGACACTTCATAAAGGTAATTAAGTCAGTCTTTTAACATAGTTCTAAGGATTAACAACACATAAAAGAAAGAGGACAAAATTAAGTGAGAATGTCTTACCAAACCAAGCAGACTCACCGTTTTTGATGATGCCTTATAGAGCTTCTTTCAGCAATTCAACAAGCTTTTGATAATAAAGTCTAATTTCCAGGCAAATGATGTGGGACTTATCTGTACTAGGAAAAAAGTATTTTGTTTTAAACTTAAAATATAGAAAATATTTCTAGTAATCTGAAATAATTAATCAGCTGTGAACATTATACCTGCATTTTAAAAAATGCACTTACTCAACAACCACACAGTTCAGATGTTGCACACTACCTTTAATGAAACACTATTGTACCAAAATGAGTTTCCACACTGCCCTTTGCACCAGTTTAAATATATTGGTTTATGTCAATTCAAGCCCAATTAGTGCAACTTTCTAAAGTAGATAAGCCCTTGATTTGAACCCAAGACTTTACTAGTTCCCAGAACTGAAGTGAGACACTATTCTTGCTGCCTCGCTAGTTTATATTTTGATGTCACTAGAATTATTAAATCATAAACATATGGAAATGGAAATAATAATATACTTAGACAAACTGTAGGAAGAGTTTTCATATAACGCCTTTCATTAATTAGTAGCAAACTTTTTAAAAAATAGCAAAAAAGAAAACATCAATTTTAAAGTCATTAGAGAAAAACATATTACTGTATTTTAACCTACAAGGGAAAAATGAAAGAAATTTAGAATAGTCAAATTGGCATGGTATGACAATACACTGAAAATATTTTCCTAATGGTAAATCATCATGATTGCTGTTTTCTTACAGAAACATGTATTTTTAATTAACACATGAAAAAAATGAGGCATAGCAGAGAAAGGACACTGCTAAAGATGCTAGGCAACATTTTCAAAAGCACCTAAGCGACAGATGCCTAAGGGCTTCTCTATACACAAAAGTTGTACCGCTTTAACTTTACCTTGATAGTTAAAGTGGTATAGCCCTGCACCTCCCCAGCATGGGGGCAGTTATACTGGTATAATTATAGATGGTAAGGGAAGAGGAATAAGCGATACCCGTATAAGGCACCTTTATACTGATATACCTGCATCCACACAAGGAGTTGTACTGATATAACCACTTCAGTAAAAAATTGCATCCCTAACTGAAATAGTTATACCAGTACAAACAGTGTGTAGACCAAGCCAAAGTCCCATTTTCAAAAGTGACTTTGACACTTCAGAGTCCTTGTGGCACCTTAGAGACAACAAATTTATTTGGGCATAAGCTTTCGTGGGCTAGAACCCACTTCATCACATGCATGGAATTGAAAATACAGTAGGCTGGTATAAATACACAGCACACGAAAAGATGGGAGTTGACTTACCGAGTGGGGGGGGTCAGTGCTAACGAGGCCAATTCAATTAGGGTGCATGTGGCCCATTTCCAACAGTTGACAAGAAGGGGTGAATACCAAGGGAGGGGGGGGGAATTTGTAGTGACCCAGCCATTCCCAGTCTTTATTCAGGCCTAATTTGATAGTGTCAGGTTTGCAAATTAATTCCAGCTCTGCAGTTTCTCATTGAAGTCTGTTTTTGAAGTTTTTTTGTTGAAGAATTACCACTTTTAAGTCTGTTATTGAGTGTCCAGGGAGATTGAAGTGCTCTCCTACTGGTTTTTGAATGTTACAATTCTTGATGTCTGATTTGTGTCCATTTATTCTTTTGTGTACAGACTGCCCGGTTTGTCCAATGTACATGGCAGAGGGGCATTGCTGGCACATGATGGTATATATCACATTGGTAGATGTGCAGGTGAACAAGCCCCTGACGGTGTGGCTGATGTGGTTAGGTCCTATGATGGTGTTCCTTGAATAGATATGCGGACAGAGTTGGCAATGCGGTTTGTTGCAGGGATTGGTTCCTGGGTTAGTGCAAGCATAGGAATTCACTAGCATAATACGGATATATAATTTGTTTTTCATTAATTTACAAGCTAAATCTTTGACAGCATTAAGATATCTTAATATTAAACCCCATGACTGACTTTATGTATTGGTACCTAAGTGGAGAAGAGCAACCTAGAAATAACTAAGAAAGATACATCATCTTTCCCCACTGTGATCTAACCAATGTGTAATGAACATCAACTGCTTACAATGGGATGGAGGCTGAATATGTGATATGTAAATTAGAAATGGCAGGACAAATTACAAGCACTGCCAAGAGTATAAAAGGTTGTTACAAGGAGAAGGGAGGTAAATTGTTCTCATTAACCTCTGAGGAGAGGACAAGAAGCAATGGGCTTAAATTGCAGCAAGGGCGGTTTAGGTTGGACATTAAGAAAAACTTCCTGTCAGGATAGTTAAGCACTGGAATAAATTGCCTAGGGAGGTTGTGGAATCTCCATCATTGGAGATTTTTAAGAGCAGGTTAGACAAACGCTTGTCAGAGATGGTCTAGATCAGAGGTTCTGAACCAGGGGTTTGGGGCCCTCTGGGGGGGCCACAAGCAGGTTTCAGGGGGTCCTCCAAAATTAACCAGAGATCAGGGCTGGCATTAGACTCGCAGGGGCCGAGGGCAGAAAGCTGAAGCCCGAGCCCCACCATGCGAGACTAAAGCAGAAGCCCGAGCAACTTCACTTCGTGGGGACACGGGCAGTTGCCCTACTTGCTATCCCTTAACACCAGGCTAAAAATACACCACTGTGCAACATAAGTTTCGCCAGCACAAGTGATAGCATGCATAGCGCTAGGTCAGATGGAGAGCTCCTGCCAACATAGCTACTGCCGCTCATTGATGTGGTTTTATTATGTCAACAGGAGAGCTCTCTCCCATCAGCACAGAACAGCTACACAAGCAATCTTACAGCAGCACTAGAAAAAGTTCTCTTCAGCCACTGCAGGCCTGGGGCTGTCACACATCCAGCTCAGGTAGAGAGGAGGGGTATAGCCCACCATGTGAGTTTATAGTGAGTGCCACTGTAAACTCACTAGTGTAGACATGCCCTTAGTACACACCAACCTGTGCAATGACTAGCCCAGCCCTGAGCTTGCATCTCAAGGCACTACCATAAAACAAAGGACAGTCCTACTGGCAAGCAACTTGAAGAGTCACTGGCCCAGCTGAACTTCCCCCTCATATGCCCCAGAGGCAGAGTGCCCAGGGGACAGGCCCACCTCGCCCTGCCCAGAGACCCCTTTGGGGCAGCTCTGCTGCTGGAGCAATGAGAGAGGTGACCCCAAGAGCGCTGCTGCTGACTGGGCTCCAGATCTGCTGCCCCCTTCACCTGGAGCTGGAAGCTACCCACAAAGCAGCAGGCACCCGCTCGTCTAGCGCTCCGTGCACGCCACAGGAGAAGCCCGCAGGGCCTCAGACCCACGCCCCATCCCAGCACACGCCTGAGGCCTACCCCGCCCCACAGGCCTACCCCACCCTACCCCCACTGCATTGTGGGATGTAACGCCTCTCCTTGGCGCCAAGCTCCCCCTACGCGGTGCATGGTGGGATATACCCCTCCTCTCTACCCGAGCCGGATCTTCTTTGCGTGGACTCCTCACCGGATGTGTGACGGCCCCAGGCCTGCCGTGGCTGAAGGGAACTTTTTCGAGCGTAGTGAACGTTTATTCCTTAGGTTATAAAATTCATTACACGAGGTGGTTTCTCGAGGCCGAGGACTGCGCTGCCGCAATTAGTAGGGCTTCCAAACCGAGGCTGCTACGGGTCGGACTCCTTTTCTTCAGCCGCGCATGCGCTCTGGAGGTGGAACGATCCCGTGCTGTGTACCGTTGAACGCTGAGTATTGGCAGGCGGGTCAGCGCTGCGTGGGGTGTGTGCTAGAATCCTTGCGCTTGCAGGGCCGCGCGAGGGAAGCGGCAGTCGCCATTTTGAAGCGGTTGTAGGGAGGCGGCGTGTGTAGCTGCTCCTGAGTGTCCGGCCCGTTCCCACCGCTTACTTACCCGTTTACTTAACTAGCTTCGGCTCACCACCGCCGCAACCATTGCTGACCCTGCCATGTCCGGAGGGGGCGTGATCCGCGGCCCAGCCGGTAACAACGACTGCCGCATCTACGTGGGGAACCTGCCGCCCGACATCCGCACCAAGGACATCGAGGACGTGTTCTACAAGTACGGGGCCATCCGCGACATCGACCTCAAGAACCGCCGCGGCGGGCCGCCCTTCGCCTTCGTGGAGTTCGAGGACCCCAGGTGAGCCCCGCCCTGTTCCTTGGGGCCGTTCATGTGGCGGAGCCCGAGGACTCCCGGGGGGGGGGACCGGACGCACCTCCCCGGTGCTCGTCTCCGGGAGCGGGGACGTCTCCCGAACCGGGCTCCCTCTGATCCCACATGGCGGGCCGGCCCCAGGCAGTTCGAGGAGCCCGAAGGGGCCGCTCCGAGTTCCCCTCGGGGAACCGCTACATCCCGTTCCACCCCGGGGCCACCACTCCGCAGCCCCGGGGACACGCCGTGCTCCTGCTGGAGGGCCCGGGGACAGCGCTTCCTGCCCCTCTCTGCCTAGACCTTTCTCCAGCGGCCTTGGCGCGCCCCGCCCGGCCTTCACGTTGCCGTGCTCTCCCCTCTGGTTACTGGCCCTGCTTCAGCACCTCACCGCAGAGAGGGGTGAGCCGCGCTCCCTGGGGCTCAGCCTCAGCTGTTGGGCGCGGGGCGGGGCTACGTGGTGCCTGCTGGCTGGCTGTGTTAGGGCGGGAAAATGGCTGCAAGGGAACAAAGGGAGGGAGGTGCGTTGTCCGGCCCGTGCCTCTGCAGTGCGGTGTGGCTGGGCCTTTGCTCACTCCCCCTTCTCTTGCAGGGATGCGGAGGATGCGGTGTACGGAAGGGATGGGTACGATTACGATGGATATCGTCTGAGGGTGGAGTTTCCCCGAAGCGGCAGAGGCACCGGCAGAGGAGGTGGCGGAGGTGGAGGTGGCGGGGCCCCCAGGGGCAGGTATGGCCCCCCGTCCCGGCGGTCTGAGTACAGAGTGATAGTTTCCGGTAAGTTGCTTAATACTCTTGGTTTGTTCAGGATAATGAGATCGATTCTTATCAGTTCCGATGTGGCATGTTTACAGTCATTCCTTAATAGCAAAGGATGCTACACCTTTCAATTAGCCATATGGTATTTGGTTTTTTAGCATTGTGCTATGCAGCCTGTAGCTTCTAAGAAGCATAATAGTAACGTTTTTGTATAGTGTACATGTTATACGGGTTCCTGCTGGAAGACATTCTCTCAACTCCAGTAGGCAATTCCTTTACCCCACAGTGGGATATATGGGTTCCTGCTGGAAGACATTCTCTCAACTCCAGTAGGCAATTCCTTTACCCCACAGTGGGAGGTGATGCATTGTAAATGGAAAGTAAATAATGAAAGTTTGCATTTGAAGTAATCTGTAACCTGCTTTTTGTTCAGGACTGCCTCCAAGTGGAAGTTGGCAGGATTTAAAGGATCACATGCGTGAAGCAGGTGATGTATGTTATGCTGATGTTTTCCGAGATGGAACTGGTGTCGTGGAGTTTGTACGGAAAGAAGATATGACCTACGCAGTGCGAAAACTGGATAACACTAAATTTAGATCTCATGAGGTAGGTTTCATGCTTTTTTGGGGGCCAGAATTGGATACACAGGGCTTAACAATAGGATTTGAAGGTAAGGACACGAAGTCTCTACTATACTAACATGCAGGTAGCCAAGTCTTTTATAATAAGATTCCCATTTAAAGAGTTGAGATCTATCTCTCTGCTTTTATATCAATGTAATCAGTGTATCAGCATGCCTGAAAAGATAGCTAAAAATCTTAGACCTTTCAATCGAAAGTTCTGTCTATTTAATAGGGAGAAACTGCCTACATCCGTGTTAAAGTTGATGGCCCAAGAAGTCCAAGCTATGGAAGATCTCGGTCACGCAGCCGTAGTCGTAGCAGAAGCCGTAGTCGAAGCAACAGCAGAAGCCGCAGTTATTCCCCAAGAAGAAGCAGAGGATCTCCACGCTACTCTCCCCGTCACAGCAGATCTCGTTCTCGTACATAAATGATTAGTGATGCTCTCTTTTTGTAGAACCCCATGTTGTACACAGTTTTCCTTTACTACTCAGTACAGTCTTTAATTTTTTAATTCAAACTGTTTTATTCAAATTGGCTGAAGTGTTGAATTGCATTCTTGTGTAATATCCCTAGTGAGTATTTGCTCCTTAACATCAACATTCCCCTCATGTCTTTGGTAAATTGTATTTTAATTGATGTTATAGCCAGGATTGTTTAAATTTAGTTAAAGTTAACTACCCACACTCTGCAGACTGTGGTATTGCTGTGTAAATGTCTCCGTGTTCAGCTATGGTTTATACAAGCTGGGGATGTTGGGATGTTTGTGGTTAACTTGTTTCTTCTGGGGGATCTTATATTTTATCTTGCCTTTTCATGTGTCTTTCTGTAGACATATCTGAAGAGATGGATTAAGAATGCTTTGGATTAAAGGATTGTGGAGCACATGTCAATCATTTTAGGATTGTCAAAAGGAGGATTGAGGAGGATCAGATCAAAAATGGAGGCAATGGTATGACTCCAAGTGCTATTGTCACAGATGAAATTGGCAGTATTGACCTTATACCATGGTTAAACAAGTATATACATACACCTTATCTTGTAACTTTTACAGGCACGTTTTAGTTATTGTAGACTACAATTGCTCTTTTCTTTAAAACCATGTTGGCAATTGTGGCTAAATTACTTGCTTTTGTATCTCTATTCCATTCTAGTTTAAAAAAGAAATCAGGGAGGGTGGGGTATACTGGTTGAGTTTGTCATGCTGCATTCAGTTACAAATGTTAATATTATGTAGTGCTGGTACATTTGTAGATGCAGGGTATCTTCAAACCAGATAGAGTATAATATCAATACTGCTAAAATCTGCATGTCCTCTGTGTGACTGATACAGCGTTACTATTACATTTTTTTTTTTTTAAGTATCAGAATGAAAACAAAATATAGAAAATTTAGCTGGGAATAATTCCTTAAATCTCAACCCTTCCCCTTCAGACTAATTCACAGTTGACTCACTAATATGTTTGAAAAATTCAGTTAGTTAATTTTGTTACCTTCCAGATGGGAATACTAGCTTTAGTTTAGACATATAGTAGGTGGATAGCTTTAGTGATAAACTTTTCCAATATCATACAAATTTTTTTGCAACCACAAAACCTGTAATACATCTTACAAACAGTGAATATGTTGGCCTTATCAGTTGACATATGTAAATATTACAATGTTTTCTCCAAATAATTAATATTCCTAAAATTTATCTGAGCATCACCATTCAAAAGTTTGTTTTGGGGAATTGATAGTTATTAATGTACATCTCTTATTAATTGATGGCAAACATAACTAATCATTCCCCAGAATCCTATTTTTTCATTACAGTATCTAACTTTTTGCCTCCTCTTTTTTGGTTTTGCTGGTTATAAAGGTTTGGATTGGAGAGGGCTCACTGGATCCCAATCCTTGGAGCTGGATCATTGGATTCAAATCATAATGTGGATAGGATAGGGAGGCTGAATTACAAGGATTCATGGAGCGGGATCAAATTACCAGGAACATAGGAGTGGATTCCTGCCCCAACCAAACCGCATTCGTGTGGATTTTTTTATTCAACTCAATTGGCTATTCCAAAGATTTTTTTTCCTATTTTTGACGATTGGAGCCCTTAAGATGCACGATGGATATTTTTTTCATTTTTTTGGTAAAAGGAGCAAAGCGAGGACCTGGAGAGGTACGCTGGAGCAATCTCCTTGGAAGGATTCAGCACGAGTAGATGGTAAACATTAAAGGGGAAAAGGGGGGTTTGTTAAAAAAAAACAGTCATTTCTCTAAATTTAAAGATAAATTGGAGTTAAAGATTAAGTAGGTTTTCAATTGGCTTACTGCCTTTTTTTCTTTGACAAATAAAATTTTAAAAAAAAATTGCATGGTTGTTCTCATTTGTCAAATGTAAGAATCTTAAGGTGGTCATCAACGTCCTGCCACAATGGACTGCAATAAGATTAAAGGTTACACTCAAACAGTATTCAGACAACAGGGCTTTTATTTTGAGTTCCATAAAGGTCCATTTTTTACACCAACTCTTAATGTTAATAGTTGAGGTTTTAAGCAGGTCGCTTGTTTTCAACTTTTAGGATTATATAGAGGATTTCTTAATTTGAAGAGAATACTGTGACGTATATTTTATAGGAGATGTTTTGATCAGTCACTCTTATCAATGATCAAGCTCACTGAAATTTTTTTCTTTTAAAACCAAGACAAACGAGGTTGGAATGGTATGGTAAGATTTTTAATGTTGTATCTGTTCTTGCTATTGTAATCTGATAGTTGATTGCATCTAAAGCATCAATCTCTCGCAAAATGGACATAGATTAGTTATTGAGGGTATACAGGAAAAAAGCACACGTTTTAGCCAAGTTAACAAAACTTCTTAGCAACAACTTTTTAAAGACAAAAGATGTAGGGAAAGTCTTTTAGGGGACCATGCTATAAAGAGTGAGCTTGGTTGTAATCCTGATAAAAGTAAATAACTATATGGTTGGGGGGATTAAAATATGCTTCAGACTGTTAAAATAAAATCCTAAAGTAGTTTAGATAATTGGGGAATTACAAATATTCAACTGGACTTCGTATATAATTAATATGTGCGAAGATTATTATAGGTTGTCAAGAAGAAATCCCGAGAGGGTTAAACTTGTAATTAAACCATGATTGTATTGTAGGCTGTTGAGTAATAACGACACCTGGGTCTGTTATTTAGCTCCAGGCTAAGTCCTTTTGATTCCCAAGGTGTGTCATTGTAGAACACACTCTTTGGAGTATCTGAATGTGACATTAAACTTTTTAAAATGACTATAAAACATACAGCCATACATCATCAGAACTAGCTCACAGCCAAATTTTTCTCCTTTTAAAACTTGCTATTACTTGAATTTAAATATAACTACACCATACACTATCAATAAAATCACTATATAAAAGCCATTGTGAAATGGAGTGCTTGAGAGTAAGCAAAAGCGGGGGTGCAATATGTAAGATGTCATCATTGAGTAAAGATCAGAATGCTTACAGGATTACGATTAAATAAGATGCCAAAATAGATCTACATAGTCTGATTTATAGCCCTTGCACAGATGGTTTTCATAACAGACACTAACAGGAGAGCTGTCATACTATTAATTTTAAACAGACTGTGTAAATATATGTTAAGATTTGATTCCCTTCAGAGGTGGTTGTAGGTTGTTTCCGGATGGCAGGGAGGGCTAGCATCCAGACTGGAGTGATCAAGATGACAAGTACATTGCATTTCAAGGTGAGAATATAGATTTTTATTCCGTGAAATAGACTTGTGGGCACTGTTCTAATATGAAATTACTGGCATGAATGACATTACTTTGTAAAATGTAATGTGTGCGCTTCACAAATGTGGCGCAATTTATATTGCATAAATGAGACGAATCTACTCGCTAATAGATACTGTTGTAGAGCTTCTCAGGTGACAATGAGTAAAAGCATCCATGTGGGAGGGGGATATAAATAATTCAAGTAGAAAGCATATCACAGATGTGGTTTTAAAACTTTTTATATAGTAATCCTCTATTGGGGTGCAAGAGAGAGCAACATTACAAGTAGTTTTCATATATTTCTAAAGGAAGTTGGGGGAGCAGGGATGCTTTCTAGTGGAAGTATGGAATGATGGCAGCCCAGGAATGCTGTTATGATGCGTGACAATAAAACCCATTGTGCTTTGGCAGAGCTTCGTGCTAGTGAATGGCATGAGGTTAATCCTGGTAGGGAAGCTGACATTTTTAAAGGGCTATTTAAAAAAAATAAAAATGCCAAGTTGAAAGTGACCTGACTTGCACCTCTCAGCAGTCTGAAAATTTGACAGGTAAGCAACATGCCTGTGAATAGATATACAGTAAGTTTTACAACCGCTTCATGTGCAATTAAGCTATAGATGTTTAATGTTAAATACTTGAAAATCATTTGCTTCCAGGGTTATCTCAAAGTGGTTTGCAACCAAAGTACACTTAGCCCTAGTGAAAGACAACCACCATGGAATGGAGGGCAGATGTGTACTGGCACCCTGTATGCCAGGAGGAGGACTTACTGGCCTGTCGGCCTAATATAAACACCTACTCTTAAAAAAAATAAATAAAAAAAAATATTGCCATGGGCTTTCTATGTCCACGCGAAGCAGACAGTTCTTTCCTCAAAGAATCGCTCAACAGCATACTTCTAAAAGGTTGGAGGATGTTACCTCTCATAGTTTAAACAGAACAGCAGCATCTATTCTTTCGTAGATAAACTTAAATAGAAAGAAATGGAATAATTCCGAAGATGTTTCTTTCTTTCCTGCTGACTGCTGAGGACAGATGATTCAATGGATTGGGTACAGGACATGGCAACTGGTATTCCCTATTCCTGTGTCTTCCATAAGTTTCCTATGTGGTAATGGGCAAGTCATTTTAATTTCCATTTTCTTTGCAACATGGAGACAATATGTACCTCACTGTTTGTAAAGCACTTTGAGATCCTGAAATAAAATTGTTATAGTGCAAAATGCTCTTTTCTTTCAATATTTCAAAAAGGGATGTTTTCCAATCTCTTCTACAATTTTTAGCCAAAATACGCAACTAATGGACTCCAGTGACTTACTGACCTACAATTAGAGAAGGGTTTAAACTGTTTTAGACAGAGCTAGGAAAAGTGTTATATGGACTTGGTCTGTGTGAGTCTCTCCTTTCGTGTATCCATCTGTCTCCTTGTAAGCTGTCTTTGTATCATGTCTCTTTGGCTCCTTTCCTTTGGCACCATTGTTACCTAGACTGGAGGAGCCATGTAGACACCTGAACTATCAATAGAGTAAGGTTACACAAGTTGTGGCAGCCGGAGTATGCTCACCTTTTGGCTTTCCTTGAGATCACATGCTTTGTGTTAAACCATGTGACTCTTGCACTTTCTAAAATTCAAGGTGAAGTTTCCAGTCATGCCTTGGGTATACATAGGCTATGGCTACACTGGCGCTTTACAGCGCTGCAACTTTCTCGCTCAGGGGTGTGAAAAAACACCCCCCCTGAGCGCAGCAAGTTACAGCGCTGTAAAGCGTCAGTGTAAACAGTGCTGGCGTGCGACCACACTCGCACTTCAAAGCGCTGGCGCGGGAGCGCTCCCACGACAGCGCTTTGAAGTTTCGAGTGTAGCCATGGCCATATGCTCCAAAGGTAATAGAAGGATAAAGTTTAAATTAATGTGAAGATTTAAACAATCTGTTTTCATGGGGGAGGGAAATGTAACTTAAAGCTGCCCACATGGCTTTGTTTTTCATAAGAAGGACAACCACTCTTATGCTTCCATTGGAGAAAGATGCCATCATTTTGTTAACATCAGTTATAAATCTCATCTTCCCCTTTTTATGATATAATGGCCGTGCAAGGAAAATTTAATTGAGTTTGAGCATCTCTCTCTCCCAGCAGTGCATGCTAGAGTTTGGAATATGCTCTTTTTCTGCATTCCTGCATGTAAATCTTTTCAGATATCAAAAGTAGCAGCAAGACACACAGTTTCTGGGTTTTATCCCTGGTTTTTGCAGCTGCTTGTTTGTAATAGAATACACCGTGATAGTACGTTATGTACAGAGTTGTGCGGTGGGGGGGGATAAAAAAAATCTGTCCTTTTTTGAAAACTCTGGTGTTGATACTACTGCAATGTGGACCCTACCGCTGGCTGGTTGGAAAATGTGGTGTCATCACTCTCTCTCTCTCTCTCTTCCCCTCTTCCCCCCTCCCCAAACGCTAGATGGAAAAAAATCAGCTCCTTTGGTGAAAAATGTAATACTGAGAACTTTATGAATCTTTGACAAAACACTTCCTCATTTCAGTTTGAAACTGAACGTTTCAGCCACAGTGCCTCATGAATTTGTAGTTTAGATGCCTAATATCCTCCGTCTTCTGTGAGCTGGGCACTCTCTAGCCAGACATCTCCTCCAGTGATGCACCATGGCTGCCCCTCATGCTGAACCACAGTGGTGCATCATGAGAATCCCTATCTGAGGTGCATCAACAGAGTTATAGCCTGTGTGGTGGGGAACCTGACCCGTAAAGGAGAATGGAGGCATGAGGCACTATGACAGCATTTGCCATTAAAAATTCTTGAGTCTTCGAGCGTTTTTCTAAGAGAGTCAGAATTTCCACTGGAAAGCCTTTCTGGAGGAAAAAAAATTTGAATCCACAAAAATTGGCAAGTAATTCACAGTGAGCCCTATCTAAAAGCATTATGCCGTTCAATGCAAATTACGTAGTCTCTTTTTTTATCTGACATGGTGAGATCACACTTTAAAGTTTCTCATCCTGGTTGTGCCAAATAAACACCTGGGTGGACTTGCCAAATGAACTGATCTGCTACTCTGATGTATCTAATATATAAAACAGCCCCAATGACTACAGTTAAAGCAACGAGGAAATCCATGATCCCCAAGTCTCTTGTATTATAACAATCAAAGATTAGACCTCATTTTAAAATGATTAATAAAATATTGGCACCCCGGTTCTCCTTTTTGATGTGTTAACTAGAAAAGCAACATGACTGAGAATGGAGCCCTATCCTTTTACATGCTGTTTGTATTCTGTAGTATTTTTGCTCACTGGTATGATTTTGGTTGACTCCATTTCTTGTAGTAGAACATCCAAGTTTTGGTTGCTACTGGGAACATTAAAGTCTGAGTTTCATAAGGGACTTTATCATGAATGCTTCATCAATTGATTCCCGCCTCCCCCTCTCAAATCTGCATTCCTCAATTGTCTGATTTCCTGCAATTTAATTTACATCTCAGTGCAGAGTTAGGTGGTGGTAAACATTTCGTGCCCCCCTATTTGCCCCAACTTAGTTATTTCCCTGTTCCATAAGTTTTTGTCTTGATCAAATTTATCCACCCTCTGCTAAATCTGAAACTAAATGGTTCTTCACTAATATTGCTAATATGATTATTGGGTTTGAATCCTTTGGGAAAATACCAGACTAATTTAATGTATCCCTAAATCTTGCTTGGTAATAGCTTGTTTAGACTTGTCACTCGCAAACTACTGTGTGGATATGTCATAGATAGATAGTCTAGAACAGAACTAGATTGATTTGATACTTGTAGTGTCCACTGTATTCAGCGCAGAACAACATCCCTAGTTATAATATCTAAATTGAGTAGTGTAATTAAAAGTGTTTGAGTGGTATTGTAGCTTTATAAATAAATAATAATAAATAATAAATAAGCTTTGCCTTTTAACTAACACAATGAAAATATTATAAAATATACACTTCCAACCAAACATACTTACGTTCATTCCAGTTAACGTACAACCTAAATCAACTTCAATTTAAAATATTATTTGTTTAAAATTGACACTAACTATGCAAACAGTTATGAATGAATTAGTTGAAGGCCAAGTTCTGTGCACGTGAACCAACTAATTTTGCAACATTCCCTCTTAAATAGGTATCCTAATTCATAGATGAGGAACAGAACAGGTTAAGTGACTTGCTTCTTACGCCAACACTGCAGAATTGGTTTGAAACTAGACAAGAAGTCTGAGTTACATTATGTCATTACTCACTCCACTATCTAACCGCTACTCAAAGCAGTGTTGAATGTTTGAAACATCTTTAGTGCACAAAATCACAGCAGTGGCACTAACATATAGTCATTACAAATTTGAGATGGGCATAGTTTGCATGAATAATTACCCCTCCATTTTAATACTCTTACCATGTCCTTTAGGTTTAGCTAAATCTCCAAGCTTCTGGTCTATCATAAAATGAACAGTAAGTTTTCTGACGTCCAGTCCAGTAACTTTATCTGCTAGACCTCATTGTTTTGAGTTCCAAGATTTTTGGTTCCTCTCTGTTTAATTGTAATAGTTACAGTCCTGCAACATAGTTTTCTGTAACTCTAAGTATTTTCTTTCTGTCAAATGACATGATTGAACTTTGTCAGTTATTGATCATCTAGGTCAAATATTAAATCACTAAACAGGCACCAGTAAAAACATACACACTACTGTCATTGGGTGAATTTTAACCTGTGTCCTTCTACCTTATTACCACTCTCTGATGTTTCCCTATTATAGCTGTGGATATCTGTACATTCTCTTGAAAAATGATGCAGCGTCTGCTCAATTCTTTTTAAAGGACAAGTTGGACTATGTAATCTTAGTAAGTGCATTTTGAGCCTTTATCACAGGTCTGACAAGTGTCTGTCACATAATTTTATATGAATTAAAATTAATTCCACATAGATGCCTCTGTTAATGTAAATAGAATAACTTGGCAAAAGAGGACAATGAGGAATAAATTTTAGAAACAGGGCTTCAGGTCTTGTGCCTCACAACACATCCCTGTAAATTGCACATTTGTTTACTATGACCTCACTCCCTTTGCATGTTGTTGGAATTGTGTACGTCATTGAGAATGTGGGGAAGAGTGTTTATAAGGCTCTGAGTTTTGGATTATGGGCTACATACTTTGGTTCTAATCTCATCTCAGCTCTGCTTCTGACTCACTGTGTGGCCTTGTGTAGTCCTTTAGAATCATATGTGCTTTCTGCTAATCCCTGTGTACTGGCTCGTGATTAACCATACAGGCTGCTAGACACATTAATGGACAAATATGGATTATTCTGAAGAAAATCCCTTCATAAATGCCAAACAAAAGATTATTTACTTTCTGGGTTTTTTTTCTTTTAATTTAAAGAGAGGGACAAACAAAATAGGGCAGTTACAGTTCAGGAAGGATAGAAAAAACAAATGAAATCCTCTTTTGACAGTAGAGCCATCTAGTGGGCAAGATCGGTGACATGCAAATAACTAAAAAAAGTGTGTGAGTTGTTTGTTTTTGCTGTTGTGTGATGTAAAAAGACAACTTGAACGTGTTAGTGTTCTGTTTGTTTTATTACATTCTCTAAAATAATGTGTGGGAAAACTCAGGTTGATGGTAAGCTGTCATACTGTAATGGAAAGGTGAGTGTCTGAAATGTTAACGCATGCAGCCTGTCAGCCCAGTATATATTTATTCAGTAGTTAAACATGTTAACAAAAGCAAACACCAATTTTAACAGTCAGCCTAAAATGCTTCTCCCCACAACCTCTCAGGTTTCATTCTCTTATATCACTTTACTAGTTCTTAAGTTGCTATTTGAGTTTTCCAGGGTAGACAAGAAATGACTGACTAATGTAAAAAAACAAGTGTGGATGTCTGGTGGGGGAAAACTTCCTTTATTAAAAACTTTCTAAATCCAAAAAGAAGGAAAAACTGCCCAGAAGTATTTTTTTATACACTTCCCTAGGCAGAAGATATACTGGGGAAACAGCCACATATTTTAATAAACATAGCACACCTACATAATACATAAATGTTAATTTGGCTTCTATGTCCATAGAGCAGGTGCTGTATCCAGCCATCCAGCAAATACTTTTACATCTGTCTTCTAGTTTGCCTCTAGTAGCTACAGCAGTTCCTCTGCTATTAAATAAAATGTTATCAGAAACTCCACATTTATAATTCACTAAGAAAATACAATATATCTGACCTTTAGAGACTACTTGTTCACTGAGGAACCAGCTGGATTTATATACATATTTGTTCAGCGGAGCAATGCAGTATGGCTATTTTTTCTAGATACACAAAGACAGCTATTACACCAGAGGTTCCCAGAACTCTGCTGTAGAATACTTGCTGGTGGTTTGCAGACTGTTGCCCGGTCACACTGTGCTGGCGCTCCTTATTACTAGCTGAGAACAGAATAGGGCAGGGATCCTCAAACCCACTTCTAACAACAAAAATTACTACATGACCCCAGAGGGGGGACTGAAGCCTGAGACCAAGGGCTTCAGCCCCAGGCAGTGGGCTTTGGCCTGGGTCATGGGGCTTCAGCTTGGCCCTGAACTCTGGCTTCAGCCCCGGCCTCCAGAAAGTCTAAGCCAGCCCTGGTGACCCCATTAAAATTGGGTCACAACCCACAATTGGAGAACCACTGGAATAGGGGATGAAATAAACAGGAAAAGAAAACAATGCCATTACCTCTTTCAAAAAGGACAAACGCATTCTTGGATTAGAGCTTTGAAAAATTCTAAGGCCTCAGATAAACTTTTTTTTACTTTTATACAATGATGGTTAAGGAAGGGGAGTGACTTTTTTCCCCCTACCACTACAGTTATACAGCCGTAGTGCAGACACTTTACGAGTGCAAATGTGCTCATGTTGGTGCAATTTGTTCCTCTTCCCATATAAGAATATAGTACTCCAATCGGAACTCATTTACACCAGTATAACTATCCACAGGTAAGCTGGCCTGACATAAGTAATTGAACAGGGAGCCTGTGGGGAAGAGGTCTGGGGGGAACCCCAATGTCAGACGAGTGGGTGTACTGCTTTAGCTGTACCACTGCAGCTAAAGTGATGCAACTTTTCTCTGTAGATAGATAATTGCTATAGTCTCCACTGGGCTGTTCCATGATTGGAAGGGAGGTCATGACATCGCAAATGGGAGGGGAAGCTGTAAGAAGGGGGGAGCAGGTCCTGTTAATTGTGAATGAGGATGGTGGTTCACTAGACACTACTAACATGGTCTATGCTGTAAAGAAATCCTGTCGGCTTCCTACTGTCTTCCACTCAATGAATTAGAAACTTTGCTACTATTTATCACAAGAAGCTTATGAGGTACTTAATTTAGTATTTTTACTGTGAAGAGGCTGATTTGTGTGAGTGTCCGTGGAAGAGCAGGGAATAGAACACACATCTCACTGAGGCTGGTGCTCTAATGGTGTGACCACACTTTCAGCACAACTTTAACCTTCCACATATACTACAAACCATTCCCCACCCACTGAAGAGGTTAGTGAAGGAGAAGTAGATAGTGCCAGGCCGAGCCTTGTCTTTTTATCAATGATCATGATAAATTCATGATGCTGCTTAACCAGTGGAACAAACTAGCAAAGGAGGTGGAAGATTCTCCATTCCTTGAAGTCTTCAAATCAAGACTGGATACCTTTCTGAAAGATAACAGTTTTTTCAGACACAAATTACTAGGCTCAATACAGGAATAATCATGAAATTCTATGACCTGTGTTATACACGTCAGATTGAGTAAGTTATGAATGAGACAACTGTAAATGTGAGTTTTTAATGAATGGAATAGATGCACAAAGCAAAGAAGAGGCACTTATTTTTTTTCCAAAGTTGCAGAAATACAGTTCTGTATTATTGTACTGCCATAGTGCCTACCAGTGCCAGACCATTTCACTAAACTCTATTTAAATAAAACAGGTGATCCCTAATTCAAAGAACTTAAAATCAAAGTATAGCACTAGAACAAGTGTTCTTGGGATGTTACAGGGACACAGGTAAGTGCTGTTCTCCTGTTTATTGTACGTTTTCAATTGTGCACACATGCTGCTAGAAAGACAATGATTTGTTATACATCAGCTTCCCTAAGTAATGTATATCTGCTTCCTCTAAAGCAAGTACATTCAATGGCAGTCTGGCAAAAATTATAAAAGAAGTCTTGTCCACTCAGTGGCCATGTGGAAAAATAAGATGATAAAAGTGATGGTGCAATTTTTAGAACCTGCAAACAATCCACTAGTATCATTATATGACACATCCAGGGGAAGAGAATATAATGCAGAAATGAACAATTTATATATTTCAGTTATCGCTCAAAGTGTAGTAGAAAGGTCAATATCATCCGCCTTTATACAGATGAGGGAAAGGGAGGTGCAGAAATCCAACGTGATTTACCCACATCACAGTCACTGACAGCTAGGTATATGACCCAGTTCTGCCTCCTCTTGTTCAGTGGACCATGCTCCTTTTCAGATGTATCATATGACATCCAACAGGAAATAGAAGTGCACCGCTCAACTAATTTAGGCCTCCATGGGTTAAAAATTTATTTTATTTATTTAATATTTAAACATTTGACTACAGTGTATCATGTGTAGCACTCAAACTGTAAGTTCAAAATTTGACACAAAAGAAGCCAGCCTAATCACGTTTTTGTTTGTAAGAGGGAATAAAAGTGACATTACGGGGAAAAATTCTCCCTGGGAGTAGGGAATAACTCTCAAGTGTTACAAGCAGTAAAAAGTAAAGGAAGGAGGGGGAGGGAGGTAAAAAGCCCTGGGAGGCTTTTGAGGAGGAGGGCCATGGAGTGAAAGGGGACAAAGCTGAGATTCACAAGGACATCAAAGGCAAGAGAAGATTAGTGAGGATAGCTAGAATTCCACTGGAAACGGGAAAGGGTTTCTGTAGCAGGTGTGGCAAAGTGAACTGAGAAAACCAGACAATAGAAGTCAGTGCAGCTATGGAGTCTGCTCTACACCATGAAATAGGGAGAATGAAAAACAACATGATCTATAAACCAGTCTTTCTACCCCCTGTCTCTCTCATGAGACACAGACAAACAGACTGATAGAACATGCAAGACCTTTAGAAGCCTTGTCAGCTTTCCATTCCCCTGCTTAGGATTATACATACTGTAGGATCCACAGAAGTTAAGTGATGGAACAACCAACTATGTAATCTATAATATATAAAATCATCCATCTCCCTACAAGTGAAGAATGCAGGCCACTAAGAGAGATTTACAGATATTAGACTGAACATATATTTGATTGTCCTGCTATTAATAAAGATACAGAAGGGAATTATGATGTTTAAGTTTAGGAAATCTGCATATGTATTAAATGTAAATTGAGTAAAACTTTGCACATACAGCCCTTTTCTTAAAGCAGTTTTAAAAACTAGTCAGTTCTACCAATCTTTTCCCCCATTTTACATATGGGGAAACAAGCATGGAGAACTTATATGACTTACTCAAAGTCCCAGAGCCTGGCTGTGGCAGAATAAGGAAGAGAACCTGGGTGTCAAGCCCCATCTTATGTTCCAACCTCTAGATAGCACTCTTCACCAGCCTCACTAGTATGTAAATAGAATGGAAAGACTGTGGACTGTCACAAATGTGATGAAGGCAGTCACGCAGACTGAGCATTTAAGGATCTAGAAAGAGACATGGGTTGATTTCTATGGTTTTGGTCAGAAGCCTCATAACTCTTCCCTACTTTGTCATAAGGTAGCCTCATTCAGATTCAAGGGGTCGTAACATTTCCAACTACTAGTGTCTATTGTTGGTTTAGGGACTTTGGATCAGATTTACAAAGGTAATTAGGTGTCTAAAGATGCAGATAGGTGCCTAGTGGGATTTTAGGAAGAACCTATTTGCATCTTTAGGTGCCCAAATACCTTTATAAATCTGGTCCTTTAGTAATATTCCCTCTTGGCTAACAGTAACTGCCTTGGGAATGAGAAACAGTGCTTTCATCATATCTCTGTGCAGAAGGTAACCCATACTGGTGCTGAAAAGACCAAGCTGAGCATGCACACACAAAAATTGACATCAGCGCGTATAGGAGGGGATTGTTTGTAGGTTGACTGAAAAGATAAGTTTTACAGCTGGCGAAGTAGAAGTATGCAAAAGTTAAGTAACTTGCCCAAGATCACAAAGTGAGAGGAGAACCTCAAAGTCCTGACTCCCAGTCCTCTGCTCTTACTGTTGGGCCACCCTGTAATCGGTTTTAGAGCTACCAAGTAAACAAACTATCTTTTCCCTGCCAACAAAAGTCAATCTTTTAGCAAGAATATTCTCAACAACTGTGCTGAAACTACGGTTTCAATTAGTAATTTAGATACAATTACCCAGGGTGATTGATTTTTCCCAGTGCTGGTCATTATACAATCCTGATTATTACTCTCTTAATCACAATAATAATCCTATTTTCTTTTCAACCGTTCCTCTTGCTGTCTCCATTTTGTATGTCCATACTGCATTTCCCACATTCCTTTTCCCCATTTCCCCTCCCCCCAATGCACATGCATCCACCTCAAGCTTGTCTTTGAGGAGTTCAGAAAAGCAAAAAGTCAAGAAGCTCTTTCAAAAATCCCTACCGAGTCTTGTTAATGAAGCTTCTTTTCTCTGAGTAGCTTCTTGCTGCTTCTTCATTGATTTCAATAATGCTTCACCAGAGTAATTCAACCAACTTTGCTGGTAATTTCCTGCATCCTATTTTCCTCTTGAAAAGTGGAATGATGTTCCAGACATCCTAATTATAAAGAAAAGATGAAGTTCTCCAAAGAGCTTTCAAAAACATCAGCCTTCCTCTGATAATGGTGTGGCTGCATTTTTTTGTTAGCAGGATCTCCTAGAGACCTTGAGCCACTGGAAAGAAGAGAAATGCAATGTACAAATGATGCCTTCATTCCCTCCAGGGAGAAACACTTTAGCTGATTGATTGTAGGAGTTGTGTTTCATGGTAGCAGAGACAATGATTGCTGTGCATACAAGTGGGCAACTGTCAGATTCTTTTTCGAGGAGCTAGATTTTTTGTATCTTTGGTGCCCTCCCTCTTATTATCCTTTTTTACAGGCATGCACACCTTTCCTTTTAGCTATCATCTCTCCTAGCCAAGGAGGATTCAATGGGTCACTCTTTGGAGCATGTCCGATATGCTTATTAATTGGCTTGGAATTGCAACCCTGTACTGTAGAGCAGTGGTTTTCAAACTGTGGGTCCCGACCCAGAACTGGGTCGCGGAATGGAAGGCACTGGGTCACAGCGGCTCTGGTCAGCACCGCCAACCGGGCTGCTAAAAGTACCGTTGGCGGTGCTGCCCGGCTAAAGAAGGCTAGTTCCTACCTGTTCTGACACTGCGCTGCGCCCCGGAAGCAGCCAGCAGCAGGTCTGGCTCTTAGGCGGGGGGGCCATGGACCTAGGAGCCGGACCTGCTGCTGGCCACCTCCGGGGCGCAGTGCGGTCCGCAGTGCCAGGACAGGCAGGAAGCCTGCCTCTGCACCCCCGCTACGCCGCTGACCAGGACCCGCCCGAGGTAAGCCCGTGCCCCAACCCTGTGCCCCAATCCCCTGCCCCAGCCCTGAGCCCCCCCCCCAAACCCGGAGCCCCTTCCTACACCCCGAACCCCTCATCCCTGGCCCCACCCCAGAGCCTGCACCCCCAGCCCAGAGCCCTGACCCTCTCCTGCACCCCAGCCCAGAGCCCCCTCCCACACCCTGAACCCCTCATTCCTGGCCCCACCCTGCAGCCCACACCCCAACCCTCTGCCCCAGCCCTGAGCCCCTCCCACACTCCAAACCCCTCATCCCCAGCTCAGTTGGGTCATGGGCATCAACAATTTTCTTCAACTGGGTCGCCAGAAACAAAGTTTGAAAACCACTGCTGTAGAAGACATTTTACTTGACCCCAGCTGATGTCCTGGAAAATGAAGAGGGAGAGAGAGCCTTTAGCATATTTATATTCTATATAGCAGTGGTTCTCGGGCGGCTTGCGGCCCAATCAGCACACAGCTGCAGCCCATGTGACAGCCTCAGGGTCACGCAGATAGTATATATATTGTGTGGATGTGGCCCACATATCACAGAGAGAGCTGTATATGCGACCCACAATGGTAAATAGGTTGAGAACCACTGCTGGCATAACAGATATTATTCTTTAGAGTCACTAGTACTTTCTTCAAAACTTAAGTTGCTGTTCTTGTCCCAATAAGTTCCTGCAATAATAAGTCCCCACGTTGCTTTTAAAAATATTTCCTTTTATCCATTATTAAATGTGTCTCCTTTTAACTTCACTGAATAATTGGAAAAGGAGAGACCAGATTGCAAAGAAGAAAATAAATAAGACATGGAATTAAGAACACAACTAAAGGAAACTGCTCACTGAGAACAAATTCTTAGGAACGTATTCTCAACTTATGTATACACTCAAGGGCTCTTCACTCTCCTGAAGCTGTGAAATTCAAAGCGCGCTGTGTCTCTATGGGAGCAGAGCATAAACAGAAAGGGACTCCTCTAAAGTAAAATATTTGACAACATTTTCCTAGCATTTCAAGCACATACTCATGAGATGAAATCATGGCTGTGCACTTCAGCAAACAGTTTTACGTTTAGTTAAAATATTGCATCTTTGAAATACCTTGAGAACAAATGTATACAAGACCTTATAAAGCCTCATAGCCCACTACCAGCTTGCTCAGAAGGCGTGGGCAGCTCATAATCTCTGTATCCCAGTTATCCCAGCTGTAACATGGGGATAATAATCCTTATATGCTTTCATAAAGTGCTTTGAGATGTGTGCTATATAGATGTAAAATACAATGATCACTCAAGTCCTGCCTGCCACCCCAACATAATTGATGTTTCTGTTAAAATAACCATAGTGAAATAGTCTTGCATCCGAAGAAGTGGGTATTCACCCACGAAAGCTCATGCTGCAAAACGTCTGTTAGTCTATAAGGTGCCACAGGATTCTTTGCTGCTTTTACATAGTGAAATGATTAACATTTACTTTGTCATTAGTAGGCTTCTGAGTTAACATCCAATTGAGTGGAGGGGGCAGGTCACATATCTACGTTATTTTTGCTTTCTGTCTGTACGCTCAGACAGCACTGTGTAATGGTGGCACTTCAAACACAATTGTTAACTGTTTCATGGCTGATCGTTTTAAATAAACCAGCTACTTAGATTACATGCGGAACGTGACAAGATTGCCAATACTTATTTCCTCTCTCTGACCTCTCTGTTTCCCCCAGGGCATGCTTACTAATTGAGACAAGTAAACATGAATAATGTGGGTTTGTTTCCTGCACAAAGTTGCAGTCTCTGATAGCGACTTATAACTGTGAGAATGTTTGCAGTGCAATGGCATTGGGGATTTGGAAACATCCTTAAGTTCCTGATCTTTGGGCAAGCTGGCCAAAACCAAGTTCATCAGAGAGCAAGGCTGGAAAAAAGGAAACCATCCCTCTCGTGAGCCTTGGTCCTGTGGGGTGCTGAGCACCTTTGGTGAGGTCCTAAACACCTGCAATTCCCATTGACAGCAATGGGAATGGAGGGCATTCAACACCCTCAAGATCCGGTCCTTAGGCTGTAGAAATTTACCAGACAGTTCTGACATTGGTTCAGGTGAACCATTACCACAGGGGTGGCCAACCTGTGGCTCCGGAGCCACATGCGGCTCTTCAGAAGTTAATATGCGGCTCCTTGTCTAGGCACCGACTCCAGGGCTGGAGCTACAGGCGCCAACTTTCCAGTGGGCCGGGGGGGGAGTGGGTGCTCACTGCTCAACCCCTGTCTCTGCCACAGGCCCTACCCCCACTCCACCCCTTCCTGCCCCCTCCCCTTTGCCTGCCGTGCCCTCGCTTCTCCCCTCCTCCTTAGAGCCTCCTGCACACCACAAAATAGTTCAGATCAGGAGGTGCAGGGAGGGAGAGGGAGGCGTTGATCGGCGGGGCTGCCGGTGGGCGGGAGGTGCTGGGAGCGGGGGTGGGGGAGTTGATGCGGGGCTGCTGATGTATTACAGTGGCTCTTTGGCAATGTACATTGGTAAATTCTGGCTCCTTCTCAGGCTCAGGTTGGCCACCTCTGCACTAGCATGTCTGGCTTGGATTGTCAGTTTCAGTTAAAACTGCTGGAGAGTAAGTCAAAATGAAACGGTAGTAAAAATGGGTCTAGCCGTCAAAGCCTTGTGTTCATTGCCACTCTCCCCAGCTTTAACACTGATTCAATGTTTGAAATGGTGGAAGTTTTGGGGAAAGGCCTTAGACAATATCTAACCTGTGGAGCATTGCTAATGAGTGTCCCATAGGAGGCTGCAAATCTTGATCTCTATACAGCTGTCTCTGCAGCATCATCCATCTATGACAAAAGGGGACTGAGTTACTGGGGCCAATGGTGATGACCGGCTTATGCTGCAGGGGCATCTTGTAATATTATCTTTGAATTCACATTGGCACATGTGTTACAGATAGAGCAGACTGATTGCCACAGGATAGTCCTGAGAGCACTGGATGGTATTTTATTTATTCCAACGTTGCAGGTGCCCATGAGGTTTGGGGAAGAGGGTGAGGGGTTGTTGTTGTTTTTTTTTGGGGGGGGGGGGGGGGGGGGCGTGGTTAAGAAGAAATTCTCTTGGAGGCTCTACATCTCTTGTATTGAAGAATAGCAGGATAATGTTTGGTGATATCACAATTTTAGGGTAAGTGAGGTGTATAGGATCAATACCATAATATTCGAAGTTACCTATGGCATAGATCTGTTAGAAGCAGAACTGCTTTAATCAATATAATAATAATACCTCACTTTTATATGAGAGACAAGGTGGCGGAGGTGGTATCTTTTATTGTACCAACTTCTGTTGGTGAAAGAGGCAAGTTTTCAAACTCCACAAAGCTCTTCTTCAGTAGATCTCAAAGCATTTTAACAAAGCAGAGCAGTGTCATTATCCCTATTTTATAGATCAGGAAACTGAGGCACAGATAGGTGAGTTACCTGAAGTCTGTTTTGCCTTGGGGCATATATTTTAATAATTTTTTAATGGCTTTTTAGACTTCTAGTTGT
>QXTE01000018.1:11530419-11640871 GCA_003942145.1 Platysternon megacephalum | reverse complement strand
TTTTTTTTTTTTTTTTTTTTTTTTAAACAGGTAAGCTTCAAACCCATGACTATCAGGGAGGTTTATATCGGATATGGCAACTTAACTTCAACTGTCCTGGCACAAGTGCCCCAATGTAGTTAGCTTCCATAGTACAAATGCTAAGACTTGCAGATGTATTAAGGGTCAATTACATTACAATGGGGGGAAGGGGGAGGAGAGAGACATCTTGGCCTTCAGTTCTGCCCTAAATTAACTTTTAATATGGAACAGAATGTCACATTTGCTTCTCCCCATAATCTAAATTTTTTCTCCTTATGCAGTAGCAATAAGGAGGTCTTTAAAAATTAAACGGAGCTAAAAAACCATGCAAGGGTATATTTTATGGCCATAATTCAACATTTTAAATGCTTTTTTAAATAGGTGCTTCAAATGTTTTCATCAAAGTAAGGGAGGGAAGGAAGAAAAATGGGATTAAATATATATATATTTTTAAATACTCTATATGACTCAGGGAATTCTTAATGGGATTGCTGCCTTTCACTTCCGCTAGAAGATCCTAGTTCAAATCCAGCCCAAGTCTGCATCAACAGTTAGCATGGTAACTGTTCATTGGAACTAACGGGAGATTTGCCAAACATCCCTCTGCTTGTGCACTGCATCTCTCCCCTCCCTTGTCTTGTCTATTTAGCCTGTAAGCTCTTTAGGGCAGGGACCATCTCTTATAGGTGTGTGTACAATGCCTTGGGCCATAGGGCCCTGATTCCAGCCGGGGACTCTAGCTGCTATTGTAATGCCAACAACAAAAAAGTACACTGGAAACCTTCAGTCCAGTTCTTAGTGAGAAAGGCGTTCACCTCACCAGAACCATCATCACAACGGACACTGAAATGGTACCTACAGACAAAGGACAGGGGGTAGAGAAGGTGGAGACAACAAAGAGTGAACAAACCACAGAGGTTCAACTCCCCACTCTCACATGGAAGTCGTCTCTTAAGGTCAGGATCAAAGGGGGGGTGGGGAGGCTGTGAGCAGAACACTGGAAGAGAAAGGCCTATGCTGTTTCTGGCTTTGCAGATAGACAGACTCCAGAACTGCCAGCCCAGCACTGCATTCACTTTAAAATAAATAATTAATAAATAATAATCATCATCATCATCTGATCTATGCAATTTACTAACGGTTATGCTCAGATTATGCAAGAGCTTTAGGGGATGGTAGCATTAATAATGACCCTTTCATGCTGCTCAGCACAGTTGCCATCTGCAGCCATCAGTGCAGAGTCCAAATTTAATCTGACATCTCTCTGCAGTCCAGTTTTATTTTTGCATCTGTTTCTTAACAGTGCAAATTAAGAGAGTTTCATAAACATGAACAGAGTATTCTCTGTTACCAAAGTTAGAACAGGGCTATGAAAAAAACGCAGAAGGCACTTGAAAAGGATGCTGTAGGCAGTAATCAGGGTTCACTTTAGGATTGTTTAGAGGCCCGCATTACCCCAGCATGAGGATCTATGCTGTAATTTGGCCAAATTAGGGCTGCAAAACTCATGAAGAGCAGCTACCAAGAGCTCCTGACAGCTCTGCAAACAGAAAAACTCTCAAGTTTCTCTGCCTACGGACCATGGAGAGATCCACTTTAAGCGTAGGCTTCAACAACATGGTAAAATGCATAGTCACAACTAATTTGGCCACCTGAGGGGGGGGAAACTCTTAACTGGTTTAATTCTTGAGGGTTTGTCTAGGCTAGAGAAATTCCCATCAGTTTAACTACATTGAGGTAGTTACATCAGTGCAAACTCCAGGAGGAGACATGCTGCATCATTGCAAAGCAAGGGCAAGCCTTACCCAGAAGTTGCATTGGTGCAAATCTCATTTGACACTGGTGCAGCATATATACTGGAGAGCTGCACTGCTGCAGCTACACTGGTGCAAACTCCTCAAGTAGAAAGAGGGCCCTGTTGTCTGCCAACTAGCAGTCAGACAACAGTGGCTTCAGACTTAGCAGTGCTCGCCCACCAATACACAAACACACACACAGTCTGTCATTAATAACAGGCACAAGTGTGGGGTGGGTTCTACCACCCTCTTTACATCTTGTAATTTACTACTCCTGTCTGAAACTCGAATTGCAATCAACCAACACCAGAGAAAGTTTCATTTCATGACTATTAAAATATTAAATGGCTCAAGATTTAAGAACAAAAAAAGACTGAATAAAAAGTTTGGGTACACACAGGTAAAGCTCTAACTTTGGTAAGTATTGCTGACAGTGGTGTAGTCTTCATATATGACAAGTGCCTGAGGAGAATGTATTTTTCACTTGCCCACTGAACATAGAAAGCCCATTCACCCTCAATCAACAAGTTCAGGGATCACACAAAGACGACTGATTCCATTAACTTTAAAAGGTGTTCCTTTTATAGGTAATATAGTTGGAAGGAAATAATCTTCTTTCTCCTCCATATCCATTTTCTCCTGATCCTTTTATATGTTGTTACAACACTCAAAAGGCTAAAATTAGTACAATCCGATAACCTTTTAGATTTTGGGCTTCAACTGAACTCAACATCTGAGTTTTGATCATGAACCATTTGCAGCAGGTTATTGCTGGCAACTGATGCCATTCAGTGGAATTCTGGATATGTAACAGTGTTTGCTGAAAGATAAAACATCAAGTGCCACATCATGCTGCTACTCCATGCTGCCCTGCAGATACTTCTTCCCTTCCTTTATTATTTAATCTATTCCAGTAAGAGAACAACAAACTTTATTTTCTTAACTTTTTGCAACAACATTTTTTAACATGAATAGCCTTCAGCTCACATTCTCCCTTCTGGATACGTCTCAGATCTTTACCACTAAACTGCAGGCCAAACTCCTACCAGTAAATCAAGCTGAGCAAGCTGTGATTTAGCTCTTACCTTAAATCAACAGGATATAACAACAAAAATATCCTGGTTTGGTTGCTTGCAGCAAACAAAACATTCACGTCACCATCAGATAGTTACTAATCATGTATGCAAATCAATGTACACTACCTATGTGACCGGCCCCCCTCCTCCCGGATTGAACAAAGTGCAATTGACTAGAGCTGAAATGAAAATTGCTTGGGACACAGATTTCTGGGACAGAAGGGAAGCACGACTTAACATTTAGATAAATTCTGATTTGGGTAGTTTAAAAAAACAACACTCCAAAACAGGTATGAGGAAATGGATACTTAAAAAACAAAATTTCTTTAGTTTAATAAAAGGGACTGAGTGATTGAAAAAGGTGCCAGAATGGCCCTGAAGACTGAAATACTGTTTCAGCTACAGAACAGGTAGGGCAAAGGCAGAAGCTTCTCCCTTGTCACTCGTCAGCCTGAGCTCTGTTTTGGAAGGACCCTATCTAGAGACGAGACGGCAGCCTTGAATCAGGGTCCACTGTCCCATTGGCCTCTCTGTTGAGACTGACAGCAAGAGTGCTAGCTAGTTCCAGTTGCAGTAGCAGATTTTTTATTTTTTTTTAAACCACAGACCTGTCCACCAGGAAATGGACTGAAGCCACCAAGTAGGCGTAGAATAAGAACCTGAACAGAAGATGACTAAACACTCCACTCCATTTTTAAAACCTGCATCAGGAGGACTGCCAAATAAAAAGTTTCTTGCTTGGCGCTGATTAAATGACAGCTAGGACAAGGAAATGGCAAATCAGAAACCACTTGGTGTGAGAAATGTAATGGTACCCTTGATTTTGACCTATACCCAACTGAATTAGCAGATGAGTAATCATACAGGCAATGACAAAAGAGGGGATTCAAAGCTTCACCTGACTGCTAATCATCTCTAAACTAATATTTTACACACACACACACACACACACACAATCTTGTAAAATCTTCTAAAAATATACCTGTAAAGCCATTCTGTACACTCCCTTTGTTAACTAAAGTAGAACTCCGTGTTAAAGGAATAATTCCAATACTGTAATTCTAATACAAAGAATGGAAAAGTGATTTGGGCATAGAACATCAGTCACTGGAAATTAATATATGCTTTTTTCTTTTTCTTTTTATAAGCCATCTGTGTATTGAGACATGCAGCTAAAGTGCAGATCTAATTAAAGAACCTGGAAACTGATTACTGAACTAGATAACATACCAAGTTTTTTTCTTCACTCATTTAAGAAAGGATCTAGCTTGAAATCTTATCAGTCCCACATAAGTTTGAATTAGTCTCTTCTTTTGTGTCAGACGGAAACTACATCTACTAAATAGTGGAGAAGACTCACGCTGCAGATGAGCAAAAATGCAGCTGTCTTCATCTGATAGACTATATTCTGTGCCATCGACTACTGTGAGGTAGAGTGCAGCTGTAGCACTTTTTGAAACAACTGTACATATAGATAGAATAGAAACACAACGGATGCTAAATAAACTGGAGAAAAAAATAAGTTATGGTTTGTGTTTAGCCAGGTGTGAAGATCTGGGAGTTTCTTATGGTGGGGCAGTAGTGAGGAAGGAGCCAGGCCTGCATCTCTGAGATATACCACTGTGGTTTATTCTCCCCACTTCCAGCTCCCTTTGGAACCCCTAAACTGTGAAATTGCTCCGGAATCCAGGTCTCCAGTCGATAACGCTATAAAATAAGTCAGTGTCCTACACTTTTGCAGCACCTGATGCTAGGACAGATATGTAAGGCTCCACCCACATTGGCCTACATTAAAAAAAAACAAAAAAAAAAAAGAGAGAGAAACCTTAAAGGGGCCCCAATATTCGGGGAAGGGGTGCTCAGCACAAGTTGGTCACCCCAAAATTTAAGACTCTTAAAATCACTAATCATATGAAAATTTAGGCCATCTCTCCACATACTCACAACCATCACCAGCCACCTCAACTGCTTTTGAGTACCTCCCTACACACACTTGTGGCAACTCCTCCTTTCACCTGTTTGCAGTGCTCTCTGGAACCCTATTCCCCTACCCCACCAGAATAGCACAGGAAGCAAAATGAGAACCAGGCAAGAGAGACAAAGAGCACTGCTCATTGCACCATGACTATCACTAGTAACAATTAGGTGCCTGAGGTCCCTGATTTAGATAGGTGTTATGTAATCACATAGGTTGGCACAAGACCTGCTGTTTGGAAATGCATCCCAGCCAGAATTTCTGTTGCTGGTGAGAGGGATGAGGATCTAATTGAAGCAAAAGAGCCCATTCTTATGGAGGGAAGGCAGGGATAAATGTTGCATTAGTCCTTAGGCAAAAGAGCAACTGGGTTAAAATATGTATTTGGGAGGAAGAGGACCAAAAGTGAAAATACATGAAGTCTGCAGTTATGTTACGGGGCAAAAACAAACAGGATAATTAAGAGGCATGCAGGAACATGTTCTTCCCAGGGGTGCCAACCACGCATTCATTGTAGGTCTTCACTGCAGAGTTAGCCCAGGCTCTTACTCAGGTGCTGCCCCCTACCTCCCCTCTGGTCCACACACAAAACCCTCTCACTCAAGTTATGTGGTGCTTTCAACCCAGGCTAGCTGGAGCAGCTAAAGGTGTGGGTTAGAGCCCAGGTTCCATTTTCACTAGGGCTGATAACCTGCCCACTTTATAGTACGGACTGCTCAAGCAGTGACCGTCCTCCAATACCTTTCCCACAGTTCCCTGTGTCCAGGACAGACAATTTCTCCCACAATTCATTGGGAAAGAATCACAGAGCGGCGCAGCCCCCAGGTAGCCTCGCAACACACAAGGGGAGCGCGACACCAGGGAGGACACAGTAAATTGGATAGAGCTTTGCGGCGTGGCTGTTCACCTGGTTGCCAGACCCAGGTACCAATCACCTGAATTAGCCCCTGTAGTGAAGACAGACTCTCTGGGACAGATGAACTAGCCTTTCGTAGATACTTAAGTCATCACTGAAGAGGACTCAGCGTGTCCTGAAACAAAGGGCGCTACATTGGGACATTCTCCCTTTTTTAGAAATTAACCACCAAATAATAAATTTACTCACTGTAGCACAATTAGCTCTGAAGCACTGGAAACAACTATTCAAGAGATCCTTCTTACATAGCTACATGTTGTCTGTACCCACCATCTTCTCCCCTGTTCCTGTGTTAGGACCACCCTCTGGGTAACAGATGAGATTTAACAGCTGAGTGTTAGGAAGCAGCAGACATCAACTGCATTGGGAGCCCTACCAAGTAAAAACCCCTCCCTTGCCCTGCTATTGCTCATAAACTAGAGCACTGGGACAAAGAATCTGCTCGCGTTTGTTCCCCTACGGAAACCCAGTGGGAAAATAAATTGGTTAACGGCCCCCTCTTTTTCTCAGATATTTCTAACTCAGCTATTCAAAGTGAGACTTGCAGTGATGGCTGTTAAGGTCAAACACACTTAAGGATAACACCGTAAATTGCAATTTTAAAACATTTGTTGCCGTTCCTAAGTAACTTAACACTTTACAGTGATACCCTAATCACCGTTATTGCGTCCGATGGTATTTACATATAATAGCATTAACCACGATTAATTCATTTGAAATTAATGTGGCTATCACAAGCGCTTCAATAGGATCTCCGCTGCAATTCGCCATTAATTACTGTACCATTATTTTTAAGTGTTATCCATAAAACAGGCTGCTGGTGTAGTATTTGCATTCAGGTGACAAAAGTAGGGATATAAAGGAGTAATAAATTAGCACAAAAATTAAACACGGGACTAGGGGGGAGAATAACCTCAGTCTATCATCTAGACTTTTAATTTTTCCCCGTGACTTTATGATCCACAATATTTGAGACCTGCACGAAAGGCAAGCAGGCTTCCCACTCAAGACACCCCCTCCCAACACAAAGCCATTACACGCTCAATACTGCTTCATTGCACTGTACACTTCAACGGAGCACATCCCTCACTCCAGCTGGCTGGAAGATCAGTCATTAGACAGACAGAAAATAAACAGATTTTTTCCCAAACACAGCCATTTACCAAAAAAAAAAAAGCTGCATATCCGGAAGGTAAGGCAAAAATAAAAATTATTAGACCATTAAATATGGTTCACAGCAATATTCCTCCTTGGGAAAAAAAATAAACTGTGTCTTCGATGCAGTTAACAACCAGTTTTAGAGCATTAATGGCCTGAGGTGAAAACAAGCTGGTCATTAACAACAGGTTTTGAGGGGATTACAACCTAAATAACTACCATCAGAACATGTAAATTGCTTAAAGTAAAGTAGTTCCATATGGTTAATTTATAATTTCCTAAGCATTAATCAGCCAACAAATTCAAATGGCACCTAGGCAGGATGTTAAAGTGAGGGATTTTGAGGGTTTCCTCAGTGCAATCTTACCTCAGATGCTTATGGATGCACAGCGTATGTGTCCATGAAGCAAGACCCCACTGGCATTTGGATCTCCCAAGATACCTGAACTTTGTCCAGTCAAGGGCTGCATTGCCAACTTGCCAGGAGCCTGAAGGATGAACCCAGGTTACATACAATTAAGCAGAATATAACCATTATGAGAAGAGCTGTAAACCAGGGAAGCTACAGAGAACTCAGTACTCAGGGCTGTTCAGGACAACATGAACCACTGTACGCCTGGGACCGATAACTTCAAAAAGTTCTAGTTGGAACACACTCTTCCACGCAAGGAGAGACTTAGGCATAGGTGGTCATTTAAGGTCTTGCATATAAAAGAGCACCATGACCACAGATAACCTCTTCTAAAGTGACCAATCCAAGAAGAGATGCCAATCAATTTTAGGCCTAGGGCATTAATAGAGTCAGGACTAGTTCTGCCTACGTGTATCAAAGGTGAGGGTAGGTGTGGGCTCCTCTATAATTCTCAACAGGCCACTACTGCCACATATATATAATGCCACTCAACTACCAGGCTGTTGGAAAAAAGTAGAGGCTGAAATTAACGAGGCTTTCACAGTTCTATATGATCTCCTAACCTGGTTTGATAAGCAAGCAATGGGGGACTCGTGGAGCTGGAAAGGGAAAGGAATCTGTGGGAAGATTTTTCTCTTTGCACTGAGGCCGTGGCCCAAATGTCAGATCCTTGAAATCTGTTGCTGCCCGGTTGTCAGCAGCCATTCTAGAGACAGACGCCTCATATGTCCAGATATGCACAGATGGATGTGGAAACTATTTGCCGGTGGAAGCTGGTACCATGGAAGCAGCTTGCAACTGGAGTTCAAGTGTCTGTGCTGGGAAATGTAAATGAGTAGGTAGCTTCCAGCCAGAATAACCCCAGGGCAGTGGTTAGTTATATAACCAGAGAAGCTGCTAGTATAGAGGAAGGGGCCCTGTGGGACACCAGTGGAAGACTAGTCAGACTCATGGCTCGTAAGATGACACTAACCCACCCTTAACACATGGGCAGTAACATTACTGAACTGACACAATTCAGCCCCAATTGTGGTGAATCCTACGGTTGGACCTGAAGGTATGTGGCATGACCTACAAACATTCAAGGTATGGAAGGCCCATTAAAAAGTCATGCTGGAGGGAATACAAGATGTTAAACATGACCAGAACTTCTAGCCTGGACAGGGCCATTCTGAGGACAGTGGCGGGGGAGAGATAATCTCCATTGTCCCCTGACCATACGGCCCCTTCCTATGTTTGAAAATAACCAGGTCACAGCAACAGTAACGAATGTTGCCCATCCATCAGGAGAGTGAAGTAAATGTTCTAAAGAAAAACAAATTCAGACTTCGCTGGTTGGGAGACAGAAGCCCTTTAGATAACAAATATATTGCTAAATACATACTCCCTGGAACCTAAAGTCATTAAAAATGAAAGTGTTCTTTTTATCACTGAAACCTTAGGGGAAATCTTAAAAGTTCACTTCATCCTCATAAAATAACTGCCTCGCATTGTATTACTTTATTAAAACATTGAAGTAATCCTGTAAAATTTAATGCTTAAACACTTGAGTTGAATAATCCATTTCTGCATTTAAATCACGGTATGAGCAACCAAAATTGTGTAGTCTAAGATTTCAACAGTTACCTTGAACATACTGCAAGAGGTTTCCTACTTCATAGTTTTAGGCATTTCTAAGGTCCTTCTAAGTCACCTAATATGATTCTCCTGGGAAATGCCTAGAATGAAAGACTAGCTATTCCTCCATCAGTGTTTACAGTACTATACTCTCTATCAGGGGTGGCCAACCTGAGCCTGAGAAGGAGCCAGAATTTACCAATGTACATTGCCGAAGAGCCACAGTTATACGTCAGCAGCCCCCCACCCCCCACCCCCCGGCTCCCAGAGCCTCCCGCGCACCGGCAGCCCCGCCAATCAGTGCCTCCCCCTCCCTCCCCACACCTCCTGATCAGCTGTTTCGTGGCCTGCAGAAGGCTCTGGGGGGGTGGGGGGAGGGAGGGCATGGCAGGCTCAGAGGGGGGGGTGGGAAGGGGTGGAGTGGGGGCAGGGCCTGTGGCAGAGCCAGGGGTCGAGCAGTGAGCATCCCCCCGGCACATTGGAAAGTTGGCGCCTGTAGCTCCAGCCCCGGAGTCGGTGCCTATACAAGGAGCCGCATATTAACGTCTGAAGAGCTGCATGCGGCTCCAGAGCCACAGGTTGGCCACCCCTGCTCTCTATAATTAAGGCCCCGATCCTGAATAAGTCCCATATAGGTGAACCTCTCAGTCTGTGTAAAGCCACTGGGGCTTTAATGGGGCTCTGCAGTGATCCAATTTGAAGACTGGGGCTTTAATGTGTTCCATAGGATTATAGCATTGCCAATCAGTATATGACTCAATTTCCATCTCTAAAGCTACAGACATATTCTTTAGTGTTAAGAAATCTCTAAAATCTTCCATCTCTAAAGCTACAGACACAGAATCTTTAGTGTTAAGAAATACTGTATCCCTTGCTGAACTTCTATATAAAAAAAAAGTTTTCAAATGAAATTAAATCCCACCCACACACAGAACACCACTCTGAATACAAATCAAAGGATAAGAGATGGATCTGACCCAAGTGAAGGACTTCCTCAAGCTTAATAGAAAGGTCCAAATAAAGTTTGGAACTGAATCCAGACCTGAACTTGCCCCGAAGTTTCAGAGAGTTTGGATCCAGCGATCACCTTCAGACCATCTTCAAGTGTGGGATTTTCAAAAGCCATCAGCATCAACCTAATGCTGCTCCCAATAAAAACGTTAAGCTTGACTTCAATGGGGGCCATTAGGCCAACACTGAGCACTTTTGAAAATCTCATCTAAAATACAGCTGAAAAGAAGCAGAGGAGTGAGAAAGGTGAGGCCTGTAGGCCTCCCAGAGCAGAGCATGAAATCTAATTCAGAGGAGTTACTGGGTGTTCTTGAGCACTATCCTTTGCTCTATCCTGCTCACGCATCAACCTGTTTTAACCCCTTCCTGTCAAGAAAAGGAAAGGTAGGCAAGCATGTCTTTGTTGTTGTGAGAGTCTAGCCCGACTGCTTCCATTGAATGGGAAACATCAACTCAACAGACACCAGAGTAGCATAAACCTGACATCTTAAAACTGCTATAATCTGGTTGGGAGTAGATTCTGGATTCTAAATATCTGATGGGAGGTAATGTAGGGAAGAGAAAGAGTTAATCTTCACCCAAGGTCATTATAAATTGCCCAAGGCAGCTAGAGAAGTAACAATTTCAAGCACTGACATGGTCTATGTATTCAATTGGGAAGATAAATATGGCTTCAAAACCTGCCTCCAAGTGCATATTTTCCTGTTAAGTGGGAGTACACAATGTCCGTGTCCCAATGAGGTGTTGTGCCAACATCCCTTAGAGCCACATCAAATATAATTTTCAAACCAATTAGCTCAAAAAGCATCAAAACCAAAGCAATGCCTTCCACATTCTAATTACTAGAGCATCCTATTCAATTCTTAATGAGAGAAGAGACAAAGGCAGTATATGTATTAGGGTCTACTTCAAGAATTCTTTTTCTTTTACCAAACAGATCCTCTTTTGTTCTGGTTAAACACCAATTACTCCGTTTTCTCTAACATGCAAATCAGCTGAAAATAGGGCACGATGTATCTCGATCCTGCGCTACTGCAAGTTTGAATGAAGGGGGGGGGGGGAGAAACCCTCTAGGGGTTTTCAATTCCAAGTACTTTGTACTCTGATAAAGCTCTTTTCAAAGAGCTTTTTGTATTATCTGTGGCAGTTCCCATAAGCAGCAATTTTACTATTATATAAAAAAATAGCACATTTAAGGTGTACAATATAACCAAGGGAAGCAAAAGTAGCCAACAAAGCTGTTTACATGTAACTCTTAGTCGTTGCACCCTACTGTGAACAGCACAACTCAGGAACATTATGAACATTGTACCGAGGGAAATAGTTATAGCGGAGCTGGGGGGGGGGGGGGGGGGGGGGGGGGGGAGNGAAGAGAAGTTGGATTTATAATACAGTTCTCTTGTACAACTTGGAGTTTTCATAAAAGATGCTGGATTGTCCATTCTGGGAAGCAGAGTCCTGTGCCCTTAGAAAAGGTAAAACATGGGCAGCAGGGCTGACCAAACTCTCTGCCATACTATCTTCTCATCTCCGTCTTGACTTTCCTGGGAAGAAATTACATCTTCTGCTTCCCTTTAACAGAATGGGAATACAGTCCCTACACATCACTGCAGTTTTATGACAGGTCTAGTTTGGGGGCTGTGTATTAGGGTCCCTGTGGAACCACATACCTGTTGACTTCTGCTATCCCAGCAGTGTGGGCAAACAATTTGACACTTGAATTCCATTGCCCATACTTTATGTATATTATGGGGATAAATAACAGACTTCAGTCTTCTCCAGTGCTGTGCCGAGCCATCCTGACATAATTACAGCCCAAAATAATGATGGCCCAATGTGATCATGCTAAATATTTACTTTAGCATCTAAACCGATAGCTGTTTACACATCTCTAGTCAATACTATAGCAATTTTGTAATGGATAGCAACACTCGGACAGTGTAAAGAGGATCTGTTATCTCTTTCTAAACTTTTTACTGTTAAAATCTCTGAACCTAACAACTTGTGTGCAAGTGTGCCCACGCACCAACCCACCCACCCACCCACAGACAGAGAGCGACGGGTGGGAAACAGTTTTCCTGTTACACATGAAAAATTTTAGATTTCTGAAATTTTCCCTGTCCTGAATCAGGAGAAAAAGTTGAAATTTCAAAAATGTTCATGAACCAACAAGTCCAAAAAATGTTTGGTTCATGTTAAATCAAAATATTTCATTTTAATATTTTTGAAGTATTTTTTATGTTAACCATTTTTTTTTTTAAAGTTTGTACCATAATTCGCTTAAATTTTGAAACAAAGTAATTTTAAACTAAAAACCAGAAGTTGGCTATGTGAAAATGTCAAAATGTTTTGACAATTTAAAAACAATCATTTTTGTCAATAAATCAAGTCCAAAAAAATCAATACATTTGTCAAAACTGACCCTTTCCCACAAGATATTTCAGTTTTGATTAATCAAATTTTTCAAAGAACTTTTCACTGAAAAATCCCAACCAAGTCTCTCTCTGTGCACGTGCACACAGAGTGAATTTTTTTTCACTTCTCTGGAGAATGGCTTAGGCCCCAATCCTGCAATTTGATTTGTGTGGACAGACCCCTGTACCCAGAGTGCCACTGAAATACTCTGTGTGTGTTCAGGAGTACACCTATACAAAGCTCCTTGCAAGATCTGGGTATTAGGTTGGTGGAGCAGGACCTGCAGTGCTGTGTAGTGCACAATCCAGAGCATGTTGTTGAACAAAAATTACAAACAAAACTTTGCACCCATGTTGAGTAGGACAAGTTGCAGAAAGAATGCATTTTTACAGCCGGAAGTGTTTTAAAAATAATAAAAATATTTTCCTTGTAAGTTAAAAAGAAACACAAACACACACACACAAAACCACCACCAAGCAGAGTGGATGATTCATCTTTGTTTAAGATCTCAGAAACATTCTAGAAAACATGGAAACAGAAGGTCAAAGTAGTGAAGCAGGAAGCAGTGGCTTTAACTGATTATCCCACATGATGTGCTTTGTGGTGTAACTCAATTACACAGAACACAACCACATCACTTAAAAAAAAAAGCTGAATTAAAAAAAAAAAAAAGGAGGAGGGAGAGAGAGAGACACAAAAATTCATAACACAAGTGACCAAACATTCTATCAGGTCAAATACAAAGCAGACCTGTACTTATCTACCTAGGCTGGTATTTTTAACCAAGCTTATGAGAGATGAGAGTTGGACACTTAACTCTCTTAGGATGCTTTGAAAAATCCCTGCTTGGCTATTTTAAATGGTCAATGGTATAATGCATCTAAAAATCGGCTAAATATATACGACTAAGGTACAACAAGACTGTTATTAACCATTACTTACATTACTGAAAGAAATTTGTAACTAAATATTAGAAAGTGATAGATAGATTACATACACTTCACTTCACAGAGACTAACCATACCGTATTATTCTTCGTCTATAAACCCAGCCAAAAACATGGCAGATTAGTCTTTTCTGCCAAACATTATATAGTCCGTCAATCTTATAAAAAGTTTTGGCCTGTTTTGTTGGCTTTTAATATATTTTTTGATTTATGTCCTTTTGGGGATTTTTTCATGTAGCTCAGAAGAAAGCATTCTTGTAATTCCAGATTCCGCATGGTCTTTAAAGAGACACCAAATGTAATAAATCTGAAGTTTCAAACTGCTACTGTATCACCCATGAGTGAAAAGTATTGCAGCTTGTGTTGACTGCTGCTTTCTGGTCAGAAATGTATAATGTATAAATGCATAACACTGTTTTCTTGTATTATTCTTTACTATTTTATTATTGCATTTACTGAAGTTTCATACACATTTTCTTTAGATCAAAACATACCACACAGGAAGCAAGTTACCAGGTCTCAGATTGGCCACCCACAGCTCTTCATTCATACTGTAAGTCACAGAACTCCAGGAGCAGAGTGACCAAGTAACCATGAGCTGGGTAGCACCAAGAGCCATGCTTTTCCCCTCTCTTTGTATTACAGTTGTATCTAGAGGCCCCTAACCAAGATTGGTGCCCCACTGAGCTAGGTGCTAAAGCAATCCTAGCCCAAACAGCTTCCAATCTAAAAAGACAAAACAAAATGGGGAGGGGAGGAGGAGTATAATGAATCCAATTTTACACATCAGGCCTGGTTTACACTTGAAAATTATGCTGGTATAACTATGTTGGTTAGGGGTGTCATTTCTTACTGATCGAGTTATACCAGTACAAGTCCTCATGTAAATGCAGTTATATCAGTATAACGGTGCCTTTTAGCGGTATAACTTATTCACCTTCCTGTATGGGAATAGTTAGACCAGTATAAACTATCTTTACACCGATATAATTGCATCCACACTAGGGTGTCATACCGCTTTAAGAATACCAGTACAGTTAGAGCGGTACAAATTTCTGCTATCAATGAGATTTGGGGCACAGAACTTTAGGCACGTGAATAGCTCCAACAAAGCCAACTGGCCTACTCGTGTGCTTAAAGTTAGGCAAGTTACTTAACTATCTTGCTGAATCTGGAACCAAAGTAGTCTGCCCAAAGTCATGCAGGAAGGTTGTGGCAGAGCCAAGCAGTTAAACCAAACTCATGTCCCAGTCTAGTGCCTTCGCCACAAAACCATCCTCTCCTTTCTCTTTGAGGAGGACTCTACTGTACCAAGCCCATTCCTGGACACAGCCACCAGGTTTGGCCTTATTCTTGCTGAGATGTACAGCTTATCCACACGTTTTAGAGATGCACGTAATGTAATTGCTTCAAAATTCAATTGCATGTAACTAACTATAAGCACTCCTTATTTGCGTCAATGTGATTTGGGAGAGGGGGGGAAAATAGTAACCTGAAAGAAACCTGAAAATGGAATTGAAAATGAGTAACAAACCATGAAAAGTAATAAAAACCAGCAATTAGTCTAGTATGTACATAGATATTATGCTTATTTCAGTTAACTACCGAGAACTAGGGATAACTGCAGGGCACTGTAAAATGTTCATTCTTTTCCATTAATTGCTGTTAGATTCATGGTTTGGTATCTCATACCAGCCTCAGCCTGCTTTAATTCTTTACTCTATTTACTTTAGCCAGGTCGCTGTGCTTTTAATGGGAGCATCTCAAGAGGCGTTAATGGATGTTCGGCAAGGCACCAGGCCATTCCTGAAAGCACCTCTTGTTTTCGCCTTTCAAACATGCAACTGACAACCTAACTTTGACACGCACACCACAAAATTAAGTCTAATCAGAGCCAATCTCACCAGCGCTCCTTCCTATAACTGAAGAACATTTCATTGCTAGATAATTAGATTAATGAAGTCCTGTCTCATGGAACCACCAAGCAAGCAAACAAAAGTTGTATTTGAAGAAATAAACTTGGAGAGCACCAGACCTGGAACCCAATGTTTCTTTGCTTTATGTTTCCAGTGCCCTTTAAACACACACAATGCAATAAGGAAAATGGCTCCGAGATTTGCATCCAATTGGTAGACATTGCTGCCCTCTCCCACCACAAGCCTAGGCCTGCACTAAGACAATGGGAGTGTTGCCACTTCAACAAGAGCAGGATTGGGGTTCATGGGAAATGAGATAAGTAGCAACTACAACTGGATCACTGTTACTGGTGTTAGCTGAAGGCCCAGGAGAGAAAAATTCCCTCTCAAGTGGGGCTGTGCAAGACCTGAACAAAGCATTCAGCAAACTCTGCGAGAAAGGTCACTTTCCCTGAAGTGCAGGCATAAGCATTGGCAGAATTGAGCCCTATTTACCCCGTATGTTAAAAAAAATTTTTTTTAAATGTTTAGCTGCCTTAAGTGAACACTAGAAAACTATACTCCTGATGGTGACATTTAGACAAAGCTGATCCTACCAACATGCTGCCCTTTTAACCCTTTCACAGGGGATCTNCGCCCTTTAAACAAACACACACACACACACACACACAATGCAATAAGGAAAATGGCTCCGAGATTTGCATCCAATTGGTAGACATTGCTGCCCTCTCCCACCACAAGCCTAGGCCTGCACTAAGACAATGGGAGTGTTGCCACTTCAACAAGAGCAGGATTGGGGTTCATGGGAAATGAGATAAGTAGCAACTACAACTGGATCACTGTTACTGGTGTTAGCTGAAGGCCCAGGAGAGAAAAATTCCCTCTCAAGTGGGGCTGTGCAAGACCTGAACAAAGCATTCAGCAAACTCTGCGAGAAAGGTCACTTTCCCTGAAGTGCAGGCATAAGCATTGGCAGAATTGAGCCCTATTTACCCCGTATGTTAAAAAAAATTTTTTTTAAATGTTTAGCTGCCTTAAGTGAACACTAGAAAACTATACTCCTGATGGTGACATTTAGACAAAGCTGATCCTACCAACATGCTGCCCTTTTAACCCTTTCACAGGGGATCTCAAAAGGGATGTATAACCATGATGAATTAAGCTTTCCAACAGGCATGGAAAGTAGATAGTAGATCTCCATTTTTCAGAGCGGAGAAGGTAGAGAGAAGCTAAGTGATCTACCTAAAATTTCACAGGGAAAAGAACCCACGACTCCCAACTCCCAGTCCTCTACTTTAACCACTAGCCCCGCCCTGTATAAAGGACAACACCAACCGAACATTAATTATTGGTTAATAAATAATGGGTGCTGCTCTGGTGTATATGAACTGGTGTTCTGTTTCAAATCTGTGCTGCCTGGCTACGATCTTGTGCTAAATATGCAAATAACCAAAGGTTTTCATCTTCTTCCCTTCCTGTCAGGTTAACCCTTTTGGCATTTGCATTCCACACTCCCAAGGGATGAAAATCTGGTGTGCTTTTTTTTTTTTTTTTTTTTTAAAAGATCAGCTGTCAGCCATGAGAAGTGAAGATCCAGCTACCAGGAGTTAGAACCATACAGTTGGAATTGTGCCAGCGAATGCAAGTCCGGTGCTACAGCATTTTATCTGCTTGATGCCTCAGTCAGTGAAAGATGAAAACTTCACATTACATATATAAAAACACTCACCATAAAATTAAGATAGGCGTTTAAAAAAAAAACCACCCTATCTAAAATAAAAGGGAAGGAAAAGCTTTTTCCAAATCATGCATGTTAAGGCACAGCTTCGCATGGAGGGGGAAATTTAGCAAACCCCAGTCCCCAGAATTAAAATGTGCATTCATTTTGTATACGGTCTTTCAGATGAATGATATCTCTAAACGGTTTACAATGTGAAATAATACATAATACATAATTGCTAAATTAAATGAGCAACAGCACAGGGAGAAAAGGAATAAGGAAGAGAAAAAAGATAGCAGCATCTGATATTGGAAGCACAAGCAAACTCTTCAGAGGAGAAGGCTCTGGGAGGGACGTGTCAGATGAGGAAGTGGCAGGGATGAGATGTAAAGGTAGGCTGAAGCAAGAGTTTTGTAAACTCTCAGAGGAAGGATGATCTGGTTAAGTCCCTTGACTGGGACTCAGAAGATCAAAGTCCCTGGCTCTGTCACAGACCGCCTGTGTGACCTTGGGCAAGTCAGTTAAACTACCCTATTCCTCAGTTTCCCATTTATAAATTGGAGATACTTCCTGTCTCCCACCCCTTGTCTATTTAGCTTGTAAATCTCTCCGGCCAAGGACCGTCTCTTCTTATATGTAAGTGCACACAACAGTGCCGAGCACAACGGGCCTCTCGGCTCTACTGCAACACAAATGAATAGTGAATAAGGAGGACAATTTTGAGCTAAAGGCCAATAAACAAACAGGCAAAAAGGAAGGTAGGGAGAAAGACTTCTTTTAGGCCACAAAAACTGAGCCTGACTTTCTTTTAGAGGGCTTTTTCTGACACACAGACATTAATGGGACGGGTTAGCTTAACTATTCCTCCAACGTTTACCTCGGTAACCAGTTTTGGTGCACAACAGGAGTTCAGGGCTGCATATCATACCGAACATTTTTATTTACAGTATATGCCTCCTGCACAGCTTACTGCCTGCAAGGAGTTGGAAACTCTAGCATCCACCCTCTGTAGTTATTATTCAACAACAAAAGAGCACTATATTTAGAACTTTTTCCATGCAGTGGCCGTATCCAAGGGCCATTGAGCTGGGAGGCGTTCAAAGGTTAAACGAGTCAGTCGGACATGAGAAAAAAGCAGCGTTCGGAGCCACGTGCCCCCCCACCCCACCTCCAGGGGCTGTAGGGACGTGCTGGCCGCTGCTGGGAGCCACGCAGAGCCAGGGCAGGCAGGGAGCCTGCCTTAGCCCCACTGCGCTGCCAACCGGGAACCGCCAGAGGTCAGCACCACCTGGCGGGAGCCCACACCCCAATCCCCTGCCCTGAGCCCCCTCCCTGAGCCAGCACTCCATACCCCCTCCTGCACCCCAACCCCCTGCCCCAGTCCTGAGCCCCCTCCTGGAGCCAGCACCCCGTACCCACTCCTGCACCCAAACTCTCTCCTAGAGCTTGCACCTATCACCCTCCCCCCCCGCATCACAACCGCAGGCTCAGCCCGGAGCCTCCTCCCACATTGTGCCCCTCGGCTCCAGCCCAGAGCCCACACCCCCATCCCCGTGAAAGTGAGTGAGGGTGGGGGAGAGCGAACGACAGAGGGAGGGGAAAATGGAGTGAGTGGGATGGGGCCGAGGAGTAGGGGCGGGGCAGATCCTGGGTTGCACTTAAATTCAACAAGTGATCTTGTGTGTAAAAATGTTGAAGACCACTGATATAAAGGAATCACTTGGTTATCAAGCAATAGAATAAGCTGCTGTCCTCCATGTGGACAAGCCAATAGAAGGGGGATGTGCCACTTTTTGCAAGCATGTTAGAGTCAACTTCTCGGTGCATCATGCCTATATCTCCCCCTGCCTGTAAAACAAGGATAATGTGTCTGTATTTCCCCCTCAGAGGTGGGAAATTTGAGGCTCAAATTATGTTTGCAAAGCACTTTCAGACCTCTGGATTAGAGAAGGATTCATGTTTAGATACCTCACATGCTAGGATATGTTAAACAACATTAAATTGTAAAAACCAAAACAAAGTGCATACATGTGTGCGAAGCATTACTACACCTCTACCCCAATATAACACGACCTGATATAACATGAATTCGGATATAACGCGGTAAAGCAGCGCTCCGAGGGGGCGGGGCTGCGCACTCCGGTGGATCAAAGCAAGTTCGATATAATGCGGTTTCACCTATAACACGGTAAGATTTTTTGGCTCCCAAGGACAGTGTTATATCGCGATAGAGGTGTACTTATTTTCTACTGCATTACATGAAAGAAACATACATTTGGGTCCTATTAATAAAAAATATTGTTTCAACAAAGTCATACAAGCCAGAAGGCAGTCTTGGCTAATCAGCACCTTCAGCATCTTTATCCCTCTGCACCTCTCTTCCCGAGTACTTGTGAAACATGATGAGCAGGGTTGGTAGAGTCTAGCGTCTGAGGACAAAGAGCTAGGAGGCAGGGAAGCAACAATATTTACATATTACAGATCATTTCCACAGCCACAATGGAACCATTGTCTTCAGAGAGGTTTGTTATGTTTGGAACATTTGTTAGTTATTTCTAAACATGCAGGAGGGAAAAGTAGTTAAAACTAAAAGAGATACTCACGTGCCTAATTAATCTTTATTTTGATGGCCTACATTTCTTTTAAAGGCTTGTAAGGATTATATTATATTCCCTGTGCTCAGGGCACCTTTGTTAGAAAATGATAATGTCAGAGGTATTAGAGGAGAGCTCAAGGATGGTAACCAGGGAAGTCTAGCACCACCCTTCGAGTCGCCCATTAGCACTTCAGTGGGTGGATGTGCTGACCTCAAATGCATAAGGCATGGCAGGAAGGGTGTGGTGCCAGAGATGAAAGCCTTTCCAAATGTTGGCATCCATCATGTTGCCTGGATAGCAGACATAAGGAAGTTTTACCCTCCTATGGGAGGGTGGAGTTTAAAATGAACCTCACTTCTCATAATATTAAAAGGAGGCATTTATTTAAAAAAAAAAAAAAAAAAAAAAAGGTTTTAAAATGCAAGAGTATGACAGCTGGGCCTGTAAACATGCAAGTATCTCGCTACATGCAACTGGTAGCATGGCTTAAAAATGTGTTCCAGCTGCAATCCAACTCTGAAGAATATCAATGCTGTCAAAAAGCTGCAGTGGATTTTTAGGTTCTCCCTTCTGTAGCAATGGATTGCTGTATACTGCACGTGTCAGCAAGACAGAAAGTTCTCATGGTTAGTTACCAAAGTGCATCATAAATTAAACTTAAAAAAAACGAACTCACCCACATTTGGCATCTTATAGTGAAGGAAGAACTATGGTTTCGTGGTTAGAGCCTAGCACAGAGTTATGATTGGACTGTCTTCTCACTGGAACCCTGATTCCTTAGAGAGACCTTTAAGCACTACAGATTTATTATTATTATTAATAATAGGGTTCTAGTCAGCCAGCAACCACACCTTCTGTACCAATTATGAGTCACAGCTCAGTGCCTCGGTTTACTTATCTGTAAAATGGGAACAGTACTAACCTAGTTCACAAGGTGTTTTGAGGATTCAGTTTTTAAAGGCATTTGAGAACAGGTGCACGGTCATTGCAACTCTCTTTATGTCACCTTCTGTGCAAAGAGGCACAAAGACGCCTATAGTTATAATATCCAACAATCCAAAGCTGCTTTCTGACAGGCAAGAGCAAAAGTCTTTGTTGCACAAGTCTAAGTATACAGTTCCCCACGCATCACTAAAATGTGTTTAGCCCACATCAGCTGTATGTAAAGTGGCTTACAACACTCCAGACAACTGCCAGGGTAACAAACGGTCACCTAGGTGACAAACTAATGACCCTTCTATCAAGCTCGCACCAGCATCATATGGCCACCATCGGACACTGCTGCTCCTAATGCTAAGTGTGGGAGGGGAGAAATAGAATGAAATAGGGTCATCGTGGATTTGGAAAAGCAGCAGGCTAACCCTGGGCTGAGCATGCCAAACAGACTTGTATACAATGCTGTACTCAAGAGATCATTGCCAGGCTTGGAAAGGTCCCTGCTGTATTACCAGAGGGCAAAGTGCTGGGCAACCCTGGACTTCTCCATCAGGCCTTTTGGAGACCTGAGCTCTAGTCCCCGGTGCACCAGTCATTCACTGTGCAGCAATGGACAAGTCACTATTTTCAAAGTGACCAAAGAGAGTTAGGTGCCCAGTTCCCAATGAAATGGGGGTTTTGGTGCTTAATTCCCTTAGCCTCCTCTGAAAATCCCAGCCTGGATCCCTGACTCAGTTTCCCCATCTGTGAAATGGGGATGATAATACCTACCTACCTACTGCAAGGCCATCTAAAGCACTTAAAGGTGTTAAGAATTATACGATGCTAAGTATTTTTCTTTTCCTGTAGAGCACTACCATCTTACAGTTACACAGCACCTTCCAACCACATCTTGGCACTGCGTATATTAATACAAGAATAATAATATCATCATCATTCTGAAAGGTCTCAAAGCACTTTAGAGTCTATAGTCACATCCCAGCAGCAGAGAGAAGAACACTAGAAGAAAACCATGGTCCTCTGGAGAGATATCCACACAAAGCCTCCGTTTTAAATCTCACCTTAAAGACACCCCAATCTCAAAGTAAACTACATGGTTTTCAACATAAAAGGATGAAGGGCTTAGTCAACCCAGCCAAAGTCTGAGCCTGTGGTTCCAAGGAATCAAGGTATTTCAAACCTGATGCTTACAACATCCTCCGTGGAATACCTCTGCTGCAACAGTGGTTTGTTAAATGTCAACAGGCTAAGCAAAACTGGGCATTGCTGTGTAGCTCTTAGAGAGTTAGGAAAAATGTTCAGGAAAGCAAAGACAGGCACATCCAACACAAATCCACAGTATGAGAGATCAATACTAGATGAAGCTTAAGTTATAGCTAAGTCTTTAGTGACAGATATGCCATGGCCTCAGTACTCTGGGCCCCAAAGGCAGGTGATCAACAAGACATACAGAGTTGGCTTTAGTTAATGGGTTCTATTTCGTGGTATAATAAATAGCAACAAGATTTCACAGGTTCTCTTTGCCAGATGAACCAGGGAAACATATTCCGCTTTCCCTACTAACAACAGCTCAGTCAAGAGAACTAGGCATATTATCCCGCTACGAAAGAAAGAGCACAGACCGTCAAAAATTGATGGTATGAAGAACTAGGACTGGGCTCCTAGGCACTATGACACTAATAATAATGTATCCTGGCTAGATAATAATTTGCAGCAGGACAAGTGATTCCAGATACCTCTGGCTTGGAAAGAGTTACAAGCAGCCTCCTTGCCTTTTGGGAAGCTGGACAGCATCAGCTTATCAGCTGCATAAGATTTCCTTGATGCGATGAGAGGAAGGAAATACAGTCCATGATTCATTTGTTTGAAAGAGTTGGGTTCAGCTCCAGGCTTGTAACACCAGCAGACTCACTAAATCTTCATGTCAAGCCCATTAGGTCGGTTGTAACAATTTAAAGTGTTGAAATATATTTATTAAGACTATGTAATAATGCATTACTTGAACCTGGACTTGCCAAACCCTGCTTGCTACAGAACCAGCTCCGACCAGCAGCTGCGGTCTGAATTCCTGCCCCAGTTCATTAGAGCTAGTTTAAGACGACAAGCAACCTCCCTCTAATGACGACAGCTTGGTCAAGTGAGCTAAGTGTGCTATCCTCCTTTGTCTGGCCTAGAGACAAAATAAAAGTCCAAGAATCTACGTTTAGGCTCATTCACTTAGAATGGAATGGAACAACTAGGTGCAAAAAGGCAAGAGCTTTCACCTTCCCATTATCCATGGTAATATTTTTCCAAGATCGCATGATTGGATAAGAAGAGGTGGAGAGAGTAAAAAAGAGGTCTTAAAAAAAAAAAAGACCCACTCCTTTAAAAACAATATTAAAGCAAGAGAGTTTCCATGATTTAACCAAATGTGTTTTCCCCCATCACAAAATACTGTCCCCTACACATGGTTTCAGATAGAAAAGCTCTCATATATGGTGCTGCATCTATTTCCCACTCCTTGGCTCTTCATCATGTGTGAGTAAGTAAATATTGAAGGTGGGTAAAGAAACTACATTTGGTCAATAGAAGTGCAATGTAGGTCTCCAATCTCAAGGTCAGGGAATGCACATCCATCTCAAAGAAAACTAGGAAGGGGAGCACCCAGCCAGATACAAAAAGGGTTTAAACTGAGAACCCTATCATTTCTGCTCTCCTTGCACTGCTCCCTATCATCGGCTTTTAAACAGCCAGGAATAAATAGTTTCCATTGTGTTTTTCCATAAACTTCACTTTGATCACTGGGATAAACGTTTCTTGCCTTTCCTAGAGTAAGAATAAACTTTTCCACTCATGCTCATACCAAAACACAAAATGTCTGAAATGAGGGCACAGAATAAAAAATAATAATTCTGAAATAGGCAGAGTTTGGGAGTTAACCAAAAGCACTAGCTTGCTTAAGAAGTAGGCAAGCTGTGGCTTGCAGTTTGCAATGGGAGCTCAACATAATTCAAGATGAAATGGAAAGTCACCCTCTAACTAAGAGGTTTAACCAAGATTAAGATGCAAAATAAATTAAAGCATTACTCAGCTCTTCTTGCAACTCTCTTTTCATGTCCTATCACATCCACTCTGGCACATCTGTACACAGATTCAAGCCAGGTGAACCAAGGCAAGATAAAAGCAGATTTTTTTCCCCACTGCATCTAATATGTAAAAATGTCCTGTGTCCAGCTCAGGCAAAGATCAGACACACTACTCTGGGAGGATTTCTGTTCTCTCATGTAATGAAAGGATATTTCCATACTAATATTTGTGAAGGAGTGTTTTGCTTGTTAGGAGATTACAAGAGACTGAATCCTTTTGATCTTACACTTTACCCTCCCTAATAGAAAATTGTCTGAGTCACTTACTTCGGTGGATTGCAGCTCTCACAATATTTATAGCTACTAGTCTGGGAACGAATAAGCTGAATATACCAACCTTAGACCCAAGATAGGGATTTGGGAGAAGAGCAGCATTGTAGGAGGCACCACATTTCTGGTCACAAAGCCATAAAATGTAAGGCCAGTACAGACCCCCTGATCATCTAGTCAGGCCACCACCACCACTCAGCACCCACAAACTAAACCCAACAACTGAAATTAGACTAAGGTATCACAGCTCTCAGGTAACTGAACTGTTATGTGCCACAGGCAGAGAATAGGAGCGACTGAATTGCACCACTGCCTGGGGCCCCTGCAATAGCAGAAAATGGATTAAGTGAGATATACCCAGATAATCCTGGCAAGCGATCTGCACCCCACGCTGCAAAGGAAGATGAGGGGGTGGGAAACAAACCACCCAAGGTAACTGCTAATCGGACCTGGGGCAAACTCTTTCACAACTCCACATATTGCAATTGGATCCTGAGCATATGAGCAAGAACCAGCTAGCTGAGCACCTGAAAGAAAGGGAGAGAAAATGCCTGGTGCCACCTCAGAGCGCACCCAGTGTTCCGTCTCCAGCCACAGCCATCTCTTATGATTCAGAGAAAAGAGAAAAAAAATCCACAATAGAGTTTTAGGGGGACGGGCGGAAGGGATCCCTTTCCTGACCCTTGTTGGACACGGATAGGCATATGTCATATATGCCTTGGGGTGAAGCTTTATGTTGTTTCCTTAGGACAATGTTACTTTATGGCTACAGAGAGGTTTCTTAGGTTCTTTGAGTAACCCATTGAGAGAGTTCTCCAACCACACCTATTGGGAAAATGACTTTTCTGGGTGTAGCAGCAGATCAAACCAGGGAGCTTATAGAGAAAGCAGACTACCGAGGAATGAGAAAGAGGAAGTAGCATAGTGACATAAAAACGTGGCTGATCCTACTGCTAGGCAGAATTGTTTTCAAACAGCACTGAATAATGTTGGTGCCAGAAAGAGTGTCTCTCTCCTGAGAAACCCTAATCTCTGTTCTTCCATTAACTTTTAAGGATGTTAACATACCGAGTCTGGAGAACTCTGATCATAAAGAAGGCCTCTCTAACTACTGCAGCACCACTGCTATATACTGCGCCTGGCATAATGGGGTCCTGGTCCATGACTAGGGATCCTAGGTGCTACGGTAATATAAATAGTATTAACAACCAGAACGTGGCAGAGAACATACCAAGAAGTGCCAGACTATGTACAACAGCAATGGAAGTGTTAATACCAGCTGCCCTTGGTGCATGGCATGCTAGTAAGTGAAGTGTAAGAAACAAATTTATCCAGATTTCCTTCCTTCCTCCTGTGACAATTCAGTAAGCATTATAAAATTTACATTTAACAAATCAGCATTCGAATTTTAACTAGAACAGGTGTTCCAGTACGGAAGCATTTTCTTTAACGGCTTACCAAATCTGCTTTCCTCATGTACTGCTTTCTTCTGGTGGACAAGACAAGAACTTTGTAAATTTTGCTTTTAGAAGGCATGGTAGCCCAAGTAGTAAAAAGCTTAATACCAATTTGAGTCTAAAGAAGAAGTCTTCCTACAGACTCAGTAAAACCCCAGCTGATTTCAAAACTGTCATAACAAGTACACTTACAAAGACAGAACTTTTATTTGTACTTATGCGTGCAACAGGATTTAAACTGCAAGTTGATTCCTGCAAAGTCTATAAGCAGAAGGAAGATGTATACACACTCACAGCTTATTCCCCCACAGGCAGCTTGACCAACCTATAAATTATAGCCATCTTACCGATATGCCCAACCTTAGACAATGTTTAAGAGGAGGCCCAACTGAGATAGAAAACTACAGCCTCTGAAACACTTCATCTTGCAAAGCCCCCCAGTCAAGCAGTTAAAATATATACATCATTGTCTCTGGATCCTTGATAGCACAAAAGATCTAGTTTAGACAGAGCTCAGTTAGCTCTGTATGGCAGAGTTCTATTAGCCAAGCCTTCCGAACAGCATAAATCTAATTAGAAGGAATAAAAATTACGAAGGCTTCCAGCAATGAAATCATGGAAAGACTGACATTAAAATAAATGCAGCCTGACCTGCCAGACTCAAATCTCGCATCTAAAATTAGGATAAGTGGTGTTAATTTTTTTTAATTAATGTTTATTGCAAAGCCAATATGAAACAAGCATATTCGCGGAATGTTACCAGAGTAAAATCTTTTTAATGACTAAGGCAGGCCATTCATGTTAGTAGGATGCCAGTGTAAATTAGAAACGAGAGGATGGAGTTTCTGGAAAAAGCTCATTTTAGCTGCATGCACATCCACAACAGGTTGGGATATTGACCAAACTTTACCTGTTCGTTGGTTTTTGGCCAAATACTAGTGCTTTAGAAGGACTCAGTCAGCCTTGATACTTAAACACTGCATTTTATCCACTGGCTAGGTGGCTTCTCAAGGTAAGATTTCTCACAGACTCCTCTATCAGCCATCCTTTCAACCTGGGATGCCGCAGTAGTCCAGAGTACTCGTGAGTGCCTGTCTTAATCCCTACCACATGTCTTGGACTTGGTAGAAGAAGAGGGGGAGGAAGGGAAAGGCATGTGATGAGAATTCCACACACTCCAGGACACTCCTGAATGCAGGAGCCAAATGCCTCATTCCACTAAGGACATTTTTGCTCCTGTGCAGCTATCCAAGAGCTGAGCTTTGCCACATACACACACAGCCACCGTTAACCAACGGACTAAACAGAAATCAGATCAGGGCTAACTGGTAACGAGACCAGGATGGTGGGCAGGGCAAAAAGATACTAGCTAAAAAGTTCTAATTATCTTCCAAATTAAGTTTAAAAAGGAAACACAACTCTCAACTCCTCCCAAGCCCTCTGCTACCTTCTAAGCAGCTGGAAAATAATTTTCCACGCCTACTGACCATCTTTTTTTCATTTAAGCAAACATAGGTTTTACTCCCCTGCATTTCTAACAGGGCTCAAGTTGATAGGACCTTCATTCGCTTCCTTATCTGAGCACCAGAATCTCCTACTGTACTAGAAGGAGTGGACTCCACTTTCAGCTGCTGAGAAAGCAGTAAAAGGAACTCAGTGCTGTTCTGGAGGATTTTCATCAGCAGTTGATTTACCCATGTTAATGTAAAAGCCCATCAACATGCACATACTTGTCTTCTTGCTGGCGGATGCATCGGCATGTAACCGTATAACCAATAAATGGATTAAGATTTATTGGAAGCTGACAGTCACAAAGAAATTTCAAACTCCTCAATACTGTGCAATTTATATCCAATGTGTTTGGAACATGTCAATAAAATATTTATTGTTATATTGTGCCTCTCCCAACTGTTGTGTCTTTCCTCTTGGCAGAGGTTAGCGACTCCCCCTCACCAGCCTGTGTATATATTATAGAAACTCTCTCAAAATGGATTGTTGGTGGGAAATGGTAATTTTGGTTTAGGAGCAGTTTATTTTAAAGTTGATTTAAAAATTCAGAGGACACTTCAGAATAAGAGAGGGAGGCTAAGTGACTCCCGCCCCCCCCCAGGGTTCTTGACAGTGTCCCGGCAAGTGACAGAATTCTGTTGGCAACCACTTTTTCAGCTATTGTTTCCTATCACCAAAAAGAATTCAGGACACAAAAACCTGGGTCATGAGATCTAAATCCAACTTAACAGAGAGAAAATTATATATCAATACCAACTGCCTGCTCCTCTGCTCAGCAAACAGAGGATGCTGGGTTAGACAGCAACATTCGTTCAATAGCTTGCCACTCTATTGATAAAAGTCATCCAAAGAGAAAGGATAGCAGAAGGAAGAGTTATTGTATTCACACCCTCGGCCCCAAACATAATGGGAAAACTGATCAAAAGTGTCCTTTGTAATCACAATTATCTATCCATCCATCTTTCTCTCTTTTTGATTCCCACCCATCACCAACGATGGAGCCAAATGAAGTCTATCCACCATTTTATATCTTGTACCCACTTAAAGGTTTCGTTCATCTTTAGCCTTTTTTGTTCTGTATCATTCTTTACCATGTCTATCCAAGGCATCCTCAGTCTTCCTCTATTTCTAGTTCCTTGCACTCTGGTATGCATCATGTATCTTCATTTTCCGGGTCCATTCTTGACACACGTCCAAACCATTGCAGTCATCTTCCTTGAATCTTCTGTAACAGGATTATTTCTTGCCCTAATCATTTTCTTATCTCTTCATTTTTTATTTTCTGGAGTCTTGAAACACTCAGTATTCCCCTCAGCCAGTTCATTTCTGCAGCCCAAATCTTTCATCAGCTTTCCTCATACTCCATCGTTCTGACCCACACAGCAGTAACTGCATGACAGTTGCCTTATATGTGCTGATTTTTGTTTGTAATCAAAATGTCTTTCGCTTTCCAGATCTTGCAAAGTTTTCAAATGCAGTAGCTGCTAGTCCAACTCTTCTTTCTATCTCATCTTCACAATTCCCATTCTGCAATACTAATTCTCCAAGGTATGCAAAATGTTCCACTTATTCTAATTCTTTGTCTCAGAGTTTAATCTTTAACACTTTCGCATGTCTTCCAATTGCCTTAATTTTTGTCTTCTCCATGCTGATCTTCAAGACAAAATTTTCTGCTCGTCACTTATTCTCTGGCAATCCTCCTTGGCCAGTGCTGAGGTCATCATCATCTGCAAATGTCAGGTTATTCACTGTTCTACCACATAGCATGACTTCTCCCATGTCACCTCTCAGTGCTACAGCCATTACCGTTTCCAGTACCAAGGTGAACAAATTTGATGATAGCGTGCATCCTGTCTCACACCTATGGTCATCCTGAACCATTCTGTTAGCTCCTTATCTAATCTCACCACACTCCTCGACCTGCTGTAGATGTTTTCCATCAGCTTGTTCCATTATTATTTTTGGGGGGGGGGGGGGGGGGGTGTCCAAAAAGGGAGCTCAAAAGGTAGAACCTCTCCATAGCAGAAGCCACACCGACAAAAGGTGGTTTACTTACAGTTGGTCCTGGTGACTCGCTCAGCTCTCACTAGTGGCTCCAAGTAGCTACAGGAGCACAGCAGTGCCACACCCAGGGACCTTTCCTCAGCTGGTATGCTAACCTTAGTGAGGGTAGCAAGCAGTGATAACCACTAGGGAAAGGACATATCTGGCCCTCCGAGTACACTAAGTCTCCTATGGTGAAGTCGGCAAAAGAACTTTCAAAATATAACACTGATGGAAACCGTGCTGGAGCAAGCTGGTAGATATTTTAGAGCAGGGTTGCAGACCGACTGATTGGTCAACCACCAAGACAAGAATCCATGGTCATACACTCAGCGAATACTGGACCATAGAAACTGAATGAAGAATTTATTTATTTTTAAATCTTACACCTACGCCTTTTATTCTAAAAGATCCCAAAACATTTCACAAATTGAGTAAACTGTTATACACCCATGCCAAGGTATCACTTGATCTATGACTAAAATGCACCCACCTCTGAAATGGAACACAACAGCTGTTTAACAGGAAATGAAAAATGCAAAAAGGGGGAAGTTCAGGTAGGCAGACTAATATCTCCAAGTTAAAAAATCAGCTCTTCTTTCACAAAGAAGGTGATCCTACAAGGCAACTGTTTTACATCTCATCCCCAGGATAACACTGTCACCAGCATCAACATGCCCTTAACTATCACCTGTTGCTAGTTTCTTTAGATTGCAAGCTCATCAGAACAGGTACTACACCTTCCTACATGAGTGACTATCACCGCGGACAACAGAAAGGCAAATTCCAGTCTCTTGCACCATTAGTGCTCCACAGGGCCAGCCAACAGATTGAACAGACAGTTCAGTTGCTGTTTTTTAAAATGCAGATGATCCGTCCACATTCACCATCCCCCCTGCAAACACCTTATTAAGAAGGAATTACACTTCTGGACTAAAGATCCGGATGAAACAACTCAAATATAATTTTATTTGGGCACATTTCCTTAAAAAAAAATTCATTTGGAAGCGTCCTACTGAGGTTAACCACTACTGCCGTAAAATGATGCAGAAGTCAAATAATGCAAACCCACTTTGGAGCCTAATCAGAAGCTAGGGGAATATTAACTGTCAAACAGCTTGCAGCAATTACAATTCCACCCCACACTTTAAACTGCTACCATATGAAAACAACAAGCATTTACTATTCTGCACACTACTTCAAATAAGAAGATAACAAACCCTGAAAAATGAGAGGCAGATCAGCTGTCTTAGCCCAGAGGTAAAAGGTTAAAATGACCTCAAATGATTAAGTCCGGTAGAACATTTAATCTTTGAAACTAGATTTTTTTTTTTTAAACAGTAGCTATTGATTGCTCTTCCTAGTGCCAAGAGCCATCCTACAACATTGCAAAGGGAATGATCAATGACTGATCTACAGAAGAGGAGGAGACTGCTGCTTATGAAAACTTAATTTATAAAAGTCAATGAAAGCAAAACAATTTGAGTCTTCATGGAAAAAATATTAGTTTTATCAGGAAGGTAGGAAAAGCAGTAAAAGAAATCTAATGCCTTGACTATCCTGGCAATTTACCTCATTACAGCCATCAGCTGCCAGCCTCTAATACAAACCTCTCATGTAGGCAGGGTAAATTACTTTTTGGACTGGCCTTGCCATGATTTCAAGCAAATAGCAACTTTGCCTGTCTACACTATATCAGAGTCGCTAAACAGACAGGTGGAATCTAGACAAGGCCAAAGGTTTCTCAGCTGAGTTGAGAACAACGGAGAAAGTGGGTACAATTTTCAAGAGAGCCTAAGTGATTTACGCACATATTTCCCATTGACAATCACGCTGCTAACACACATAGGCACTTTTGAAAATTTTACTCGGTGTGATCAGATCTGCTGATGCTTTTTCTATTGGTCTGCTTATTCTTCCCATCTTCATGCACCTTGGATTTTTTTCTTATATTGTTCCTTCTTATTAGCGATGTCCTTAACATACATGTGGAAGATTGTGCCATGCAGCAGCACAGAAACAATATATTCACTATAGCACACTCATTCATATGACCCTTTTATGAGCCCAGAAAAGGTAACCAACATTAAGCCATACACAGGGTCTACATTTTTTCAGGATTAAGCTGGGGCTTGATTCCACTTGAAAGTTAATTTAGATTAAAATTGAATGTGAATTTTAGTGCTCCATGTGTAGACAAGCCCTTATATCGTTGACATGCTGGGGTTTTCCAAGCATTTAAAATTCCATTTTCCAATGTAACTGGGATGGGTGAGGGGTCCTACTTGTTTTGTTGCATTTGCTTGTTTGTATACAAGACTGGAAACTTATGTCAGATAAACGATGTTCATTAAAGATATTATTGCCAAAACCACCTCTGGCAGAATACTCTCTTGACAAACTCCTGACGAGAAGAGGGGATATTCTAAGCATCCATCTGGCATTCGGATCTCTAGACTCCCAGTGAAGTGATACTCCGAGAGGAGAAAGCTGCACAGCAGGATAACACAGCAGTATGTGCATCGTCGCATTTCCATTTCCAAGGACTGGACAAGGTGGGCACAACTGGTTCAGTGAAAAAGGAGAGCTCATCACCTTACAGAATCCGGCCCTAAGTCTGCCCCGAGGCCGTGCCTGGCATCTAGTCCAGGAACGGGCCACCCCATTTGACTTCTACAATGAGGCCTGGAGAGCCAACTTCAGTGGGACCACGAGCACAGAGCCCAACATAGTGACCAACTCCAACATTCACTGCTCCACATGGCTCTCCTTCTGTCTGAAGCGACACATGCTGGGACATGTAGTCTCTGCAAGACACACCTCCATATCCAGGTTGACAGCAGCGGCAGTTCCTTCTATTTTATGCCAACTAGGTTATGGCCTTTAGTGTCCAGCAAATCGTCAATGAGCCTCACTCTTGGCCAGGCAAAGGTTGGGCACCATTTTCCCCACAGAAGTTTTGCTGCTGTGAAAAGGGAGCAGGAGCAAAGACGTTCCTGTATTTTCATTAGGCAATATATTTGATGAAGGTGCAAGTGGCTCCTTTCATTTCATTAAAAGAAGCTCAAGAGATCCCTCAGTAAGAACAACTGTACAGCTTTAATTAAAAAGGGAAAGACTTTTTGCTAAAGGTTTAGTGGGGACTGTAGTTCCTGACACAGCACTGCTTGGAAGGGACTGCTTTTACTTTTCTGGACTAGGGCGCTTATGGATCAAGTAACGTTTTTAAAAAGTAGGCAACGTCTTACAGCTGGTGCTGCCAAGAGTTTAGGTAATGCTCCTCTGTTGCGCTCCTCCAGGTATGCACTGCCACACCCTTCCACTCGGCAGAGACCTGGTCCCAACTGCTTCACTGAATTAGGCCTCCATGTTTCATGGTTCTTATTGTTTGCATTTTGGATAGCGCCTAGAAAGCTCCAACCAAGCCCACTGCACCAGGAACTGTACAGACGTATACTCAGTGATCGTATCCACCCCAAAGAGACTACATTTTAAACAGACAGAAAAGGTGGGAGGGGAAACAGAGGGACAGACAGGGGAAGGGACTTGCCCAGAGTCACACAGCTGGCCCGCAGCACAGCCGGCCTCTGAACTCCCAGCACAGTGCCCGGCCCACATCTCTGCCTCACAAGAGTTTGACCTTTTGTGCTTCTACACATACCTAAAGGTCAAGATTCTCAAAAGCGGCTAGCAGTTCTGTGCGCCTCCATTTTGGCCTGTCCAACTTGTGACACCTTAAAGGGGCACAGCACTTTTTGAACATCAGGCCCCTTTTTGTTCTTTGTTCTTTCTGCTGAGACTGCCAACTGCACTGACTGCTCTCTAATACCTATTCATATATGGCGATATACCTATCTCAGAACTGGAAGGGACCCTGAAAGGTCATCGAGTCCAGCCCCCTGCCTTCACTAGCAGGACCAAGTACTGATTTTTGCCCCAGATCCCTATGTGGCCCCCTCAAGGATTGAACTCACAACCGTGGGTTTAGCAGGCCAATGCTCAAACCACTGAGCTATCCCCCGAAAACTATTAGGTATTTCATTAGAGAATTGCTTAAGAAAGCTAAAACACCCACACAAGGAGGGTGGGCCCAATAGTGACAATCTCTGCACGGTCTTGCAGAACACCCCAAGTTCCTCCTGGTGCCTTTTACTCCCAGCAAGGAAAGGGGACAGGAATGTTGAAAAAGGAGTGTTCTCAGCTCCTAGAAAGGGGATGCCTCATATTTGCCAACCACAGCCCTGATGGCTCTGAAAAGAAGTTTCCATCTGAAGGACGACAGCTGCAACATATCTCGAGGTGTGAGGCAGTGACAGAGACTGCATTTGAGTTAGTTTAAATACTGTGGTATGAGCTATATCACACCAATGCTTGAAAGGGATGACAGTCGGAGTAAGGTAAAGTACAGTGAACCTCATTATGAAATGTATATTTACTTTGCAATTAGCTAACTGCAGACCACATACACACACACCATTAAGTGTCAGTTCCTGGATCAACACCCTGATAGACCCGGAATGCCCTATTGGGTCAACATAAGAGCAACCTATGATATTCAAGATTGTGCGCTACATTCATTCTTTCAGTCCAAATATTGCTCTACAACTGGAATCAGGGTGTCTTGTTTGTAATTTTTTTAACTCAAACCTATGAGCCCACGTTTTGAATTAAATCACCTATAACATTTTCTTTTTGCATAAGCAGAATTTGAGCGATACAAATGTTAAAAGGCATTTAAAGACACTCTCACCATCATCATTATTTTTGTATTCGAGAGGCCCCAATTGAGACCAAGGTCCTATTGCGCTAGGTGCTGTATGCACACATAGTCAGAGAGTCCCTGCTTCAGAGCACTTACTATTAGGGTGACCAGACAGCAAGAGTGAAAAATTGGGATGGGGGTGGGGGGTAATAGAAGCCTATATAAGAAAAAGCCCCAAATATCGGGACTGTCCCTATAAAATCGGGACATCTGGTCACCCTACTTACAATCTAAATAGATAAGACAGACAAAGTGGGAAGGGAATCAGAGATACAGAGAAGTGAGGCGATTTGCCCAAGGTCACACAGCAGAGAACAGAATCCAGGTTTCCCCAACTCCTAGTCTAGCACCCTATCCCTTAAGCCACGCTGCCTTTCATAACTGAATTTAACTGTAAAAATACAGTGATGGGCCAAGGCAGGCCTGTTTTGCAAAGCATTGGGATGTAAGATATTGCACAAAACAGGTAAAAATATATAATCTAAGTGCAAAAATGGGATGTGGATATCTATATCTTACATGCAAAAACCACGTAAGTTATACAGCAAGGGAGTAGAGAGAGTTTGCTCCTGTTGTACTATCAAAGTTCCAGCATCAACCAGAGAACACCAGTGCACGGTATTAGCCTCATACCATTATCACAAAAAAGTTTTCCCAAGGGTTTAAATAATCGACCAAAGACATTCAGAACGACACAAGTGCATTGCCACATGGTTAATAATCTTCTCTTCTATGCAGAGGTGCTGGAACTAGGGATGCTTCCACACCCCGACTGTGGTAATAACAAGTAGTAATAAACATCAAATACATGGTTTCCATCATCAGCACCCCACTATAAAAATTGTTCCAGCACCCCAGCTTGTATGATGACCTGCATACAGACTATTCAAAGTCTTGGACTTGCAGGGCTCAGGTGATTGCGAATGGAATGCAAAGCTTTGCATCTTGAAGGTTTTAGTCTAAATCTAGTTCAGGTCAGCACAAGCCCAAAAGACTTGCAGCTGTGCAGTGCCCTTTGCAAAATAAGTTGGGTTGACCTAGTCCATTTTCCAGTGGACTGGAGTCCCCAGCACATAAGTCACCACCAATACCACCAACTGGAACCTTCACAGGCACCAAATATTAAATGATCTTTACAAGTGAACTTCCGTGTTACTCCTAGAAGTCACTCACCTTGGTCATCAGCAGGGCCAGGTGAGGAAGGTTGCACCGTGCTCAGGGCCGGCGCTCCCATTAGGTGACCTAGGCGGTCGCCTAGGGCACTGCTATTTTGGGGGCGCCTGCGCCCCCGCCGCCCGTATAAATTTGGGGGCGGGACCTTCCGCCGCCGCTGTTGGGGGCGGGATTTCGGGGGCGGGACCTGCCGCCGCCTAGGGCGCCGGCAAAGCTGGCGCCGCTACTGACCGTGCTGCCCATGCTATCCCTGCTCCGATGCTAGAACAAAAGCTCAGTGTTTGTACAGCACATAGCGCAACAGGGTTCTGGTCCATGACTGGGGCTCTAAGGCACTACTGCAATACAAATACACAATATAACGACTACTCCGAGTCTTCATGGCCGTCAGCCTGGCACTTTTTGCTAGAACTAAATATACATCGCATTTCTTGTCATGACTAATTTTGTATTACCTTCTATACACAAAGGATCATAAAATACTTACTCAGTGCAGAGGGCACTTTACAGAGGTGGATACAAAGACTTGCAGAAAAAGCAAAGAGGGAAAAGAAGAAAGCTGAAATTTTAAGGCACGGTAGACGTGCAACCACAGTTCTTATAACTCTGCTGGAGGAGAACAGAGATTGGGAGCACAGGTTGTAATAGATAAGAGTTGCTTCCAGTTCAGACGATTGAATCACCTAGCCTGGCAGCTTGTCTTCAGCATTGGCCAATACCTGATGTTTCAGAGAAGGACAACATTCCAATATGATGCAACTAGGCAAACGAGCAATGCTGCATTTCCGAGGGGAAACCCTTCTTGACTCCCCACTACCATCACCATAGCAGATCATGTTTCAGGGTCAGCTGCCCACATCAGTTTCTTAGTAAATATTGGTAGGGATCATGCTTTGTTGGGGGTTTTTTTAATCCAACCACAACACCAAACTCAACCTCCTGCAGCAATGGATCCAGGCCAAGGCAAACCATTCTTTAAAACACAACCCGTCTGACAACTTTTATTTTACTGCTCTTCAACTCCGGAGAATCCGCTTGTTGTCATATTACATTCCAGATTTTAAAAAACTGATCAGAGTTTTCACTACGCCTTCCCTAGTTTTCAGCAGCTCAAATCAATAAGAAGCAGTGATGGCTAATTAACTCATCTTGGGCCTGAGTGTCAGAAACTCAGCTCTGCCACTGACTCATCTTCTGTGTCTTAATTTCCCCCATCTGAAAAATGAGGATACTACTACTTCCCAATTGAGAATTAAAATGTTTGCATGGTGGTTGAAGATTTAAAGTGCTAAATGAATACTTAGTGTTACTAAAATCATCTGTAATTATCCTAACCTTTGCAATATAGTTTGTAAGCAAATTCCATCCCGCTATTAACTATTACCCTATTCTGGGCCTTTTCAATCTGTTATATCTTTGAGGTGAGGAACACAAAGTGGGCCTATTTACTCCAAATAGGGATTAACTGTTTCATAGACATGATTTTCTGCAGTTATTTTTACCCAAACATCTTATTTACTGCACTTTTGTAACTGCCACCCAGCTCTGGGCAGAGACCTTCAATGAATTAACCATGACGACTTCTGGGTCATTTCCTCTTTCAGAACTTACACACTGTAAAGAGCTGTAGCTATGCTCTTAATTTTTCTCAGTAATGCCACATCTCTTTACAATTCGTATTGCACAACCTGGTCAGTGAGAAAAAGTTGCATCAGACTCCCTGCTACATGGAAAACTAACCTTTATATTTTAATAACTATCTGAAGTCAAGTTAAAAAACAAACATGCACATGTGCACACCCCCCACGTAATTATCTCCCCTGACTGATGCTACTTCAAACAGGTTGTATAAAAAGGCACAGGTCTATTTGATTGCATTAGCCAAGCCCTCAGCTGGGACACCAAAAGAACCTGGCGCCATTGCCAAGCAGGACTCTCTAGAGATTAATTTATTAACACTTCTGTGTATCTGGTTAGAGAAAAGTCTGCAACAGCCTCCAGGTAAGCATGTTGCTACGGGAAAAAACAAACAACGTCCTTATTTACTTTAACAGTGAATGTTATCCGGTCCCTTTCCCACCAAGGCCAGCAACAGTCCAAAAATAAGAATGTAAGACTAAAGCATTCCTTGCAGATGAGATGCAAAGTAGAAAGACAACTCAGTTTGGAAGCGGGCAAAATTGCCACTGAAATCATTGCAACATCCGGCCCTAAATGAAACCTCACTTAGAATCTCGTATATACTTTAGAGAAAGGTTCACTTTAAACAAAACAAACAAAACCCACGTTCCTGTATGAGACCAAAACTACTTCTTATTCTGAGACTACCCTAGCAGAATTCCAGCTTTTGCAAATATGCATGTTGTTCCCCAAGCCTCCAGAAAGCAAACTCCCTTTTAAACAGAGAGTCAAAGAAATAATATGAGAATTATTTGGGGTTTGCTTTTTAAACTAAAACAGCTTTCCCCACCCTCACCCAGCTGCAGAATCAGAATGGCTCTGCATAAGGTTTCCCTCGCTTAGCACAGCTAGCCAACATTCCCTCCCCTAGCTAGAAATGAAAATTCAGGTTAGAAATAATGAGAGACCTACTCATCACATCTCCTCAACACACCCTCAAAAAAACAAAAACATGAGACGCACAAAGAGAAAGTCACCACCCCTGTTAATAGCCCAATCTCTGTCCAACAGAAACTCCTGCCTCGCTAGCCAGGGAGGTTCCGCAGGCTATAGTGATTCAGCGCCCACCAAGCCTGAACATGGTTTATGAATTGGCGTTGCGTAGGCCCAGCACTGCAGAACGGTCTCTTGCCCTACGGCTCCCTTCTACCCCTCCTGCCCGCCCCGCCTTACACACACTTCCTTGCTCCTGTAAAGAGACTCATGTCCTGCCTCTGGCTTCCTTCCCACATCTACGGCAATATGTGGACAGTGGCCAACTTGGAGGATGCCAGCTGAACTCCACAGCGGATATTCAGGGAGGTCCACACCCTGGCAGGAGGGCTCCCTAAGGTGATTGGCAGGGAGCCAGCAGTTGGGCTGTCTCATGGAGCCCAAAAGCACAACGCATGGTGGTTGTTTTTTAAGGGAACATTTATGGAAGGCATGCTGCTCTCAGTCAAATGGAGAAAGATCCTTGGATGGCAGTAAACCAGCTACCGTAACACAAAAAACCCAAACAAAACCAAAACACTAGTTTTTGAGAGCTAAACATATGCACTGGCAGCGTGGTCTAGTGGATAGGGAACAGGACTAGGAGTCACAAGACCTGGATGCCACTCCTGACTCTGCCACTGACCTTCCGTATGACCTCAGACAAGTCACCTCTCTCTCTGTTTCCCCATCTGTAAGATAGGGGTAATAGTACTTCCTTTTGCCTTTCTTCTCTAGTTAGAATGCAAGATTCTTCAGGGCAGGAACTGTGTGTGTGTAAGTAAGTGTGTGTAAGTGTGTGTGTGTGTGTGTAAGTGTGTAAGTGTGTGTGTGTGTGTGTGTGTGTAAGTGTGTGTGTGTGTGTGTGTAAGTGTGTGTGTGTGTAATGCACACTGTCCTGAACAATGGAATCCTACCTGGGGCCTGTAAGTGCTGCTGAAATAGTGAGAATAACTGGCTATCACAGAAGGTTGACTTGAGATAATCCAGTTGGAAGCTGGATCAGGTGATTTTTTTTTTTTTTAAAAATCCTGCTATTGATTATATAAAACTTGATTTCCCACAAGTAAACATGCATGCGCGCACACACACAAACACACACGGAGAAATCCACACTTGACTGGGGCGAGGAGGTACAATGACTATGTGACATGGAAAATTTAAGATCCGATAAGGCAATCTGGACGTACCATCAGATGAATTTTAAAAGGGAGCCACGCTGGCAGATGTATCTGCCCACAGCTGCCATTTCTAAGCGACATAAGTAAAAAGCCACGTAAGAGGGTTTGTAACTGCACCCAGAACCCAAAGCACTGCTATAGCTGATAAAATTCAGCCACTGCATCAGAATTATCACTGTCCTCAAGTTAAACTGGTATTCTGCTCCTTCTTAACATGCAGGCAAACTGCACCCTCAGCAGCATTTACCAGAGGCTTGAGGGCTTTCTTGCATTTGGCAGCTTAGCAAGGCTGCACACCAGCCTTGCTACAATTTGTTAGTTTCCCCCTTTAGACACATTTGGAGAAGGTTCTCTTATTTATGTATCTGCACATGGCCGTCCTGTCCAAGCCAGGCATACGTGAGTTCTCTTTTCATGGTGCGCTCCGCTACCTACTACACTTCCAGTGCATCAACCTTAAAAAGAATTAACTCACCCAGACATTACTTGCCTTGTTTCTTCTTTGAGGAAAGAAAGAATGGAGAAGCAGTAGGAACAGAGTTTCCCTTATTCTTTAAAAAGAACGAATGAAAGAAAGAACGAACGAAAGGGTGCTCATTCCAAACAGCTCTTTAATTCATCCCAATCCTTTTATATGCCCTTGGAGATGCCGGACAATCCCAAATTCCGGTGGAAGTCTCATGCAAAGGGAGATGTGTGCTCAGCACCTTTCAGGATATGGCCTATGCCTTGCCATGCAAGTTTTCGCTCTGACTTTTTTTCAGATTGTAAGCGATATAGCTGAAAGTACACTAGTAATCCAAGCAGTGAATTCTCCTTTTCACGAGTGATAGCAGCAACTCTTGGAGAGATTGGGATGAACTGTGCTACAAACATGCAAATAACTTTATAGAAATTAAGGCCCCACACTCAAGCAAAACATTTTACACATGAATAGTCCCATGTGGCATGCTTAACTTTAAGCACACGAGTAGTTCAATTGACTTCAGTGGGACCACACAGGTGATTAAACTTACACAGCTATGCAAGTGTTTGCAGAATCAGGGCCCTAGGCATGTATGTGTTTGGGGTTATTTTTTTGTTTTGTTTTAAAAACCACAATAGGACCAATCCTGCTCCTAATGGAATCAATGGGAGTTATGTCACCCGTTTCAACGTCAACAGGATTGGGCCCAATCTCTAAGAAGTGTGTTTACGTGAAATGTGCCGAGGAGAAAATAATTCAAAAGTGATTTTAAATCAATATGACGGGTACCTGTGTAAAAATTTCCAGACCTCTCCACAGCACTATCCAGCACAGACAAGGAAACAAATGTTAATCTAGCACAAGATGTATGCACAGCATAAACCTCTGCATTCACTGTGCCACAGATACAATAACTTCTTCCCACAGCTCATAAATGTATTTAGAATTTATGTAAATTACAATTGCACACATATGATAAAATTATTACAAAGCAGAATGTGCTGTTTGCTCAAACAAAAGAGCTCAGAGAAAAAAAAAGCATAATTTTTTTTAAAAAAATAAAATAAAAACATCCATTTCTATTCTGACTTATTTTTAAATAATGTTGTCAGTCACGCACTATTAATTTTCCCAATTTATTCAGAAGCTAAAGGCAACAAATTGCTTTTATAAAAGCAATGGGGAAAAAAGCATTAAGGGAGCAGTCAAGTTTGATAAGCAAAGAAGATGAGGGAAAAAGCCCACCACCAAATGTTTAATAGAATGAACTCAGCAGGAAGAGTTACAGAAAACCAGTAGATTTTAAATTCTTTTGCTAAATAAATGAGTATTTTTAAGAGACATTTTTTACTTAAGAAAAAAGTACATTATAAAGTTAACCTTTTGTCCACCTTTTGGATTTGAGAATAAAATATGAGTTTATTAAAAGGAGATCTAATTCAACTGAATTAGAAAGAAAATGCACAAGCATGTAGAAATAATGCCAAGTTCTGTTTCTAATGCATCTCCACCCCAAACTCTGAAGCAAAATATTAACTTACCACACACTCAACAAGTGAAACAAACACAGAAGCATTACATCATTAAAACATTTTCATTGGCTAATCATGCCCGAATGCAAGCGGGACACTGATTCCAGCAACTTTAGAAATTAACCCTGTGTTAAAAGTCATGAACAGTGCAAAGATGGTTTAAAAAAGCTGGACTCCAGCCAGTGTGTGAGAGAATTTTTAGGCCCTACACACACAATTTAATGGCTTTGCAAAGGGGAGTGTGTGTGTGTGGGGCAGATTTAATAGTATCACTAGGGCAGGCAGAGGCAAAATAGGCATCGTTAAAGGGAGTCTGCTGGGATCTTGAAAAACCCAATTTCAGTTTTGGAGAGGAAGACAAGGTTGGCTGTTGTTGCTTTGAGCAGTCCCAAATGCCACAACAATACAATCTCTTTGTAGATTGGATTAGCAAGTGCAACTGTTGACACCCAAGGCTATCCGTAATATATTTTATTCACATGGACATGCATCTGTAAAAAATATTATTCTGCAGAATACACAAACTCCACTTCAAAAATATCAAGTCATCAATTTCCACACGACATCAGCTAACCTTTTATTTCCAAGCTATTACTGGGGTGAGCTGGGGGTGGGGGGTTCTTTTAGGTGTGAAACCAGTTGGCCATACTCTTTCATCACTGTAACCCTTTCTTTGAAGTCACACGTCTCTGTAGTATGAGCCACCAGTTGCACGGCACCTTCTCTTCCTCCCACCATTAATCTGGAGACAGATTGGCAGAGGGCAGATTAATAATGACAATTACGCTCACCAGATGCTCAGACGTGTCTCTGAGTCACCAGCCATGTTTAAAGATTAAAACAATTCCTGAGGCACCGATGGAGGGAATACACTCAACCCTGAGTATGACATGAAATATTACTATATGGAAGGGAAAATATTAGAGTTGGTCAGAATATGGTGTTTGTTTTCCACAGAAAATTTAGATAAATAAGGAAATATTTTTCATTTTCAGACTGTCAGCAGAAAATTTTGACTTTTGTCTAAAAGTGAGAAAATCCAAAAAAAAGCAAAAACAGTTTTCAGCAACCAAAAAAATGTTCAGGTTTTGATCAAATATTTCTGGTGTTTAGTTTTCCGGATGAAACAAATTTGAAAGTTTTTTTTAGAAGAGCAGACAGACACTTTTCACAAAAAAATTTCATCCTATTGAAAACCCAAATTTTCTGTTAAAAAAACAATTTTGGTGGAAATTTTCAACCAGCCCTAGCACATATGACATTTCACCCCAGGGATTTCAAAAACACTTTACAATTAATCACAGCACCCTTGAGTCATGCACTGAAGTATTATCATACCATTATACCGAAGGGAAACTGAGGCACGGAGCACCAAAGGCCATCCAACAAATAAATGGCAGAGCCAGGGCTGCGACTCCAGGAGTCCTGGATAATTCATCCCCAGATAGGCATTATATTATCAACAGAACATTCGCTTCCATTTCATTAAAAAGAACGAGGAGTCCTTGTGGAACCTTAGTCTCTAAGGCCTGGTCTACACTGGGGGGGGATCGATCTAAGATACGCAACTTCAGCTACGAGAATAGCGTAGCTGAAGTCGACATATCTTAAATCAACTTAGAATCACTTAATTCGCGTCCTCGCGGCACGGGATCGACGGCCGCCGCTCCCCCATCGACTTTGCTTCCGCCTCTCACCGAGCTGGAGTTCAGCAGCCGACGAGAGAGCGATCGGGGATCGATTTATCGCGTCTACACTACATGCGATAAATTGATCCTCGATAGATTGATCGCTACCCGCCGATCCGGCGGGTAGTGTAGACGTACCCTTAGAGACTAAGGTGCCACAAGGACTCCTCGTTCTTTTTGCTGATACAGACTAACACGGCTACCACTCTGAAACCTGTTTCCATTTCATTGTTGCTTTACTGAAGTCATGAGTCCAACTAACATCAATGGGCCAACATCTATTTTAAAGGATATTTTCAAGCCTTTCAAAGACCAAACTATCTGTAGTTACACATCACTCCCAATACAGGCATTGAGAGAATAACACGGCTGATATATAACTAGACATTTTTAGTGTGTGTGGCATTCGTATTCTGAAAACAGCAAGGAAGGATTATTTTGGGGGGCAGGAGGAAGAAGTTATTTAAAATATATATTTTAAATAGCCAAATGGTCCAACCCTTCAGGTATTTACTAACACAGAAAGAGATGCACGCTCCCTGGGCCATCCCCACCAGACCACTCTGTGGCTGCCAGCCCCTTTCAGCGCAACTCAGAGACAAACACCGCTCATCCCATAAGCAGCTGGGTGCAGACACCGGGGGCTGCATGGAAGCATATTCAGATCCTCTCTCGGCATCAAGCAAACACGTTGGTAATCCGGAGTCTCTCTCCTCCCACTTCCCCCCATAGACTTCTGCCAACAAATATCTGTTTAAACCTAAAACCGGAAGCCCTAACTGACACTAACTGAAGTGTTGTACCAAAGCAAACACACAAAGAAGATTTATGACAAAGAGGTGCTGGACTTCTTCCCAGGGCTAGGAATAAAAAGGTCAAGCGGATATTTGATTTCTGTTGATAGAGCCTGAGCCCTGAAACATCCCTGTCCACCTAACACAACCCCCACCAAAATATGAACACTTGATTGGAGCAGCTTCAGTCCAGAGACTCATCCAGCCTTAAAAGCATAACATTAAAAAAAAATCCCAGCAAACTCATCTCTCTCCTTTAAGTGCTGGAAAAGATTTGTTTAGCACAGCATGCATCAGGGTACATGTGCCCACATGAATGCCTGAATTAGAAAAATTAAGCATTCATATGCATACCCATCTATTTCTAATACATTTTCCTTCGCTGATTACATATTCCGAATGAAGGCAACAGAGGGAAGAAAAACTTGGGGAAAATTAATCAATCAGCTACTTGAGCCTTTTATGCTTTCACAAATAATCAAGTAATGGTGGCGAAGTATCGCAGAGCGTCTTCCCCATTATAAGAAGGCAAGAGTATTCAACTCTGCATCCTGATTAGCCGGGAAGGGTTGCATTGCAGGGCATCCTCACCAAATCCTGACAGTCCGCTCACGTGAATATCATAACAAGGGGGAAAAATATCCAAGTTAAAATTATATTTATATTAAACTTGATTTTTTCTTCTTGTTTAATTTAGAAACAAAACTATACATGTATTTTTTCACGCTCGCTTATTTAACTATTATGTATTATAGGTTCACCTAAAAGGTCACTGGAGATCAGGACCCCATTGTGTTAGGCACGATACAAACAGATAGTCCCTGCCCCAAAGAAGTTATAGTCTAACCAAAACTGGGAGGGGAACAAGCAAAGAGCAGGAAAGTGACTTGCCCCAGGTCACATACAAGGTTAGTGGCACAGCTGAGATTAGAATCCAGGTCTCCTGATTCCCAGCCCACTGTACCATGCTGCCACTGAATAAGTGCTGAGCCTCTGCACTATCATCTACTAAACCATCAAAGAGAGAGCATCCACTATTGTAGCTACCAATAGATGAATAAAAGCATTACAGGTATGCTGATAACATCAAACCTCACACTTCAGGACATAACCCACCTACTGCAGGGTCAGGCAGGAATCTCATTCCCCTATGCACAGCACTTGGGAAGAGGCTCGGTTAGCCTTCTTCTGAAGCATCAGATATTGGCTGTGAATGGAGGAAGGATACCGGATGTGATGAAACAAGCTGAATCTAGTATCGCAAGTTCTATATTAGATGGCTCTCCTAAGACAGGGCTTCTCCAACTTCTCTGTGATGTGAGCCCTTTTCCATTCTGAGAGGGGGTCTCAGTTAGCATTATAAGACGACTGGAGAGGTCGTGACCCCTTAACACCTTTTCACAATCCCTAGGTTGAGAATCCCTGTCCTAGGACCTCTGATCCTCCTAGTCTTTAAGTCAAACACTTCCTTGCACTTCACAGTTGAGTTAGCCAAGAAAATAATGGCTTCACATGCTGTTTCATTTAAGCTACTGTTATGTGATGAACCAGAGATGGGATAACTTGCATCAGGATATTAAACCAGACTGTTATGGCATAAATTGACTAAGAGGACATTATGTTTATGGAGAACACATATTCCCTCTCCCCTTTACCCCAAATACACTAAAGGCTGATCAGTCCAAGCCAGACTTTATCTATATAATGTTGCTTATTTCACTTAAAGCCTTATTACAGTATAATGCTGTTTTGCTCTTAGGGAGAATAGCAACTTTCCAGCATTAAGGGCGCCGTGTTTAATTAAATTAGTTGCACCTGTATATATTATGTGCAATAAATCAACTATAATTTGCAACAAAGGTGACTTAATCTTTTCCACGTTATTTATTGCTCAGCATCACTAGTACAGAGTCTCTTCCATCATACTGGAAGAAATAGCAGTTTTGGGACCAAGAGCTATAATTCAAATCTCTCTCTTTCTGTGGCGTCAATCACGCATGCTGTATGCTTGTACAAACAGGAATATATCAATGATATTGGCACTCCTGTTGTGTGTTTATTAAAAACCCCACACACTATGTTCCTAACAGAATTGGGCCTTTACTTTTACTTACACATACCCCAATCTACTACCAAAGAGAGAAAATCCAATAAATTAGATCTATAAATTAAGTCTGCTGGTGACAAGGGACTAGTCATCTTTGGGGACTGTTCTGTGTTTGTGGAGCACCTCGTACTATGGGGTCATGGCCCAAGTCTAAGGCTCCTAGATGCTACTGCAGCACAAATAGAGACTAAAGTTCTTTCATCTCGTGCACAGAAGAGGTCTGGCAGCAGTGTCAGTTTGTCACACACAATCCTAACCAGGGCCGGCGCAACCCATTAGGCGACCTAGGCAGTCGCCTAGGGCGCTAGTATTTGGGGGGCGCCGGCGCCCCGGCTGTCTGGGGAATTTTGGGGGCGGGACCTTCCGCCGCCGCTGTTGGGAGTGGCATTTCGGGGGCGGGACCTTCCGCCGCCTAGGGCGCCAGAAAAGCTGGCGGCGCTCCTGATCCTAACGTACCTCATCCAGGATACCTCTAGGACTGAAAAGGAGCCCTACACAATCCTCGCACTCTCTGCTGAGCACACCAGTTGTGGTGGTTTTACAAAGTGGATACTTGCTCCACCATGAACTAGACCGCAACCCACTAAGTCATTCGACGCTGGCCACCAGTCAGCAACAACTTTTAATCACTGCCCACCTGGTCTGGATCTGTAACGGCACCCTACAGGTGAAAGGGTCCATATGCCATTTCCAAGCCCCTGAGCTATCCAAAGCCTCCTAACCCTGTACAATATTATCAACCTACCTGCTGAGATCACTTAAAGTTACCTATTATCAATTTAAATTATCTACTCTCCCGCTTCATCACCAGGGGCTAGAAAATAAATACCACAGACCACTGCAGTGGTTTGCAGCGTGGCAATGAGGTAACAGCCAAATAACCTAAAACCGAACTACCACCATTGGATGGGTTTTATTTTATTTAAAAAATAAATAAAAAAGCCATATTGGATTTCATGTAGCTCGGCTGACACTCAAGATCATCAGAGCAACACCACAGTTTCGTTCCTTAACTTATCTCTAAGTCTACCAGCTCATAAGACTCCACTGTACAGTGCTTGTGTGTGTTTCTGGGGAAAGGGAAAAAAAATAATAAGCTTTTCACAAGCTATGTTTCCCCCATCACCACATAAGCCAGAATTGGAAGAAATAAAGATAGCTGACACATCTAGGAGATAAAGTTCTGAATTTAAAAAGGAACAAGAGCAATGGATTCTGAAGTTGGAAGGACAGCACACTACATGGGAGTTCAGAGAGAGCAGGCTGGTCACAAGGGGCTGGTTCCTCCCCATTTTTACCCAGTTGCTACATTGCAGCGGAGCTCAGAATACATTAAATACTTTACTCATATTACTTTTCAACTGCTTTAGTTGCCACAAGGATGTTTCACAATTGCTAATGGGAAGGGAGGCAGTCTAGATGACAGCAAATACAGCACTGGCAACCTCACACATTCAAAACTCATGAGTCAGGCCCCAAAACTAGCGAGATATTTTTTTTAAGCGAATCATGAGATTTTAATACACCAGCTATACGTTCTTTTCATTTGGACTTCTGGTTTCTGAGCTTTAAGGTTCCCATTTTCAAATTTATCTCTGCAAACTTGAGGGACAGAAACTCACTTTTTAATATATAAATAGAAGTTGAGAGTCACATGACTCCAGAAGCTGGCGATTTAAGAAAAACCCATCAAATATTACAAGACTGTCAACAGTTGGCAACACTGTCAGGGGAAGTTGGCTATGAAGCCATCTTTCTATTAAGAGATGGGGAACATTGCTCGAGTGTTCTGGACCTCTGAACAAGACAGCCTTCCAGTTTATACGTGTGTCAAAATGTGCAGCCACTCCATATGAGGTCTTGCTTCACCTTTATATAAATGTCCTTCAGAAATCTGGGTGCATGGGTTGAGAAAGAAACAATGAAGATTAAGAGCTTGAACCTCATTATAAAACACCTTATGTAAATAAAGAAACTTGATGTCTCAATAGGTCCTGATGATACGTTGTCGTTGCATTTAAGAGGGCTTTTCCCATCTCCAGCTCCTAGGACCCTAAGTACCGATTATGTGTCACACATGCCCAATAGAAGTTTTACAAGTTTCAGTCACTTCTCTCTCCCCCTCCAGCCAGCCCAGCTGTGTGTTAAGGGTATATCTACACTGCAAAAAAAGAACCACGGCAGCAAGTCTCAGAGTCTAGGTCTACAGACTTGGACTTGCACGATGGGGCTAAAAGTAGTAGTGTAGATGTTCCTGCTGGGGCCAGATCTCAGGCTCTGAGAGCGGGCAAGAGAGCAGGGTGGGGGAGGTGGGACCTTACTTTGCCCTGCTCCCGCCACTGACCCACAACAATGGACTCCCTAATCTCGTGCCCTCAGATCCTCCTCTCAGAAAATCCCTTCATTTCTCTGCATCAGCAGGTTTCTCAGATCACTGGGCTCAAAACTAAGGTTCTTGGGTCTCTTCCCACTCAGCTGGGTCTCTCTTTCCCTATGCTTCAATTATGGCAAAAATAGCAAACTCTCGCCGCAAAGTCCACCCCATCTCATTCCCACTCCGTTTTCCCCACCATCACCCCCCTTGTTTGGTTTTTCCGGGATTAGCAAAAAGATGTGAAAAGCTGCATGCCAAGTGTTAGTGTAGTGGAGGCAGCCAGAGGGAAGATCCATACCCAACACGCAGAGCCAAGGAGAGAACCCTCTACAGTAAAAGGGCTATTAACAACAGAAAAAAATAAAGGGTCATTCAGGAGCATTATGGGCCAGACTGGAAACTTTGGCACCGGATGGGACAAAGTGTCCACGCCTCCTTGCTTCAGGGAGTCCTGACATTAAGCCCGAAAGAGATTATGTAACATAAGCTGCCCAGTGATCATCTGTTCCTCTGGCATGTTTTAAAGTAACAGTGTGGCTAACAACTGACTCAAGCATGACCCTGGCACCAGAGACTATTAACTGAGTGGCAGGATGCGTGCGTGTATGTATTCCTGAGGCGCACAACTGTAGTCTTCTTTGTGCACTTAAAAACCACACAATACAGGTCTGTTGCATCTTAGGCGCATTTAACATGTGTGATTTCAGCTTTACACGGTCGGCAAAACAAGGAAAAAAAAAAAGAGAGAAAAACAACAATTTAAATACTGTTTCTGTAGTGCGGGCGATTCTGCCCGCCATTACACTCAATGTAATTTTGACTATACGCAGTTTTCGCTTTACGCGCTGACCGCGGAACGTAACCCCAGCGTAAGATGAGCCTAACCTGTACATGATTTTCCAAGCCACTTCCCCCTCCCAAATATCCCGATTTACACATTTTATACAGTGAGCAACAAAATCCCCACCAAGCAATCACGTAGGTCTGAAGTAAGGCACCTGAAGTAAGTTCTTGTTTTACAGCTACTTTATGTTTGCAGTTCCCTGCTGTTAATGCACAGAAGAGTGAAGCAGTTTCTCCCTTCGCAGAGGTGGATTGTCCCCTTGCTGCACAGACACTAATTCCCACTAGGGCGAACAGTATGACAAACAGTAATCATTTCTAGGGAACAATTCAGCTGGAATCTTTAAACCGCCTAGTGAGGCAGGCAATGTGCCCATTTTGTAGCTAGGTAAATGAGGCAAGGAGAGCTTAACTGGACTTGCTTAAATTCATAGAGCCAGTCAGTGGCAGAAACAGGAACAGAACGTAGGAGTTTCCTCATTCCCAAGCCGTGCTCTAACAAGACACCGTACTCTAGAGGAATTAGACATACCCATTGAGGGCAAAGGCACGGGGTACTTCAGAGCAGTCTCTGTTCTTACTCGCCCCTATTGTTTTCATGGTCTAGGATCAACCATTGTTCTCCACAGAATAGCTAACCTGTCAGTCATGGTCATCTCCTGCCCCTCCTGTCCTTGCTTCCTCCCATCGCTCTTGTCAGATTGGGTCCATTGAGAGGTGCGGGAAAGGCAAGCTCCTAGTTTCCCAGTGCACACTCCGGACCTGGGAGGCAGGCTCACTTGATAACGGTTGCGTTGGGAGAGGCGGGGGCACAAGGAGCGTAGAGAAACTTTGAGAGTAGTCACCCAAAGGGGACAGGAGGCTGAGAAGCCACGTGGAGCAAGGCAGGATGGTTGGAGAGGCCTCTACGAAGTAGCAGCCTCCTTGCCCCGGAGGTTCTCCTTTCTCTCAGCTGAACCGTAATGGCAGGATGCAGACATGGCGAGTGACCCTGCTGTCATTTTAACCACAAACTGTGGAATTAAAAAAAAAAAAAAGCCTACTGCATTTATTCAGAGTAATTTCCGCTCGCTGACATGGTGAGACCACTGTTTAAGACGGCACTGAGGAATTCCAAGTTGCCATGGTTCTCCATTAACACTCAACATGCCTGCCCATCCCCCCCTACCTCAACTGTCAAGCTCTGACCTTAGTGTCTAGTTTTGGCGGGAAAGGTCAGAGGCATAATAGCCCCTTGTTTATTGGTCACCTCAAAGAATTAACATCATTAGAGCTCAAAACCCCTTTTATTGGTTACCTCAAACACTGGAGGACTCTGTCCGAATCCTTGCAGAGAGGCAGCAAACAAAAGTGCTCTCAGCGTGAGGAGGGAGCAGACTTGATTATCAGCAATTAGTGAATTGATGGTTCTCAAAGACACTGATTGAGGCCAGCAGCTCCTATTAGCAATAGGCAAGGAAAGCGCAAGGGCAAACTCTGTCAGAGCAGAGCCCAGCTAATGAATGATGCCTCCTTAAAAGAAATATATTTAAATGCCCAGATTTTATGCAGTGCCAATGACAGATTACAGGACCATCAGTTAAATACAGTGCCTAGTGCCAGAAGGCCCTGATCCTTATGTGATACCTCCTTAGAAATAAGATTAATTATTTCCCCTTAGTATATTAGCAGCCAAACCACACTAACTGTCAAGGGCCCGATCCACCAAACACTTACACATGTGAGTAACTTTGCTCAAGTGTACAAATCTGTTTGCATTCTTACTGCAGTCCCTGCTCAGTGAGGGCCTGATCCAAAGACTTCAATGGGCTTTGGAACAACCCCTTCTGTGTCTCAATATTTAAACTAATTTCAACTTTAAATATTAGATTTAAAATATAGCTAATACATTTAATGTAAGAGTTAAATCATTAATTTGCAATCTGCTACCCTGTAATATTCTTTATTAGTGGTGTCATTACTTGAGTTATATTCATTTTTCATTAAGAAGTTTGGTCCCACTCAAAAAGCATAGAATTAAACCTTTAAGCCCACTTATGATCAGGCACAGAAGCAGGTATGGTGTAGAATACACAATAGCAGACAGTTTAAATGTGTCTTTTACTTTCATTTGTCCAAGGTGTTTGTGCCAAGAATCCACTTGTGGCTGCATTTCAGTTTGTTTTAATGCAATTAGGGTAAAATTTGTTTTTAAAATTATTAAAAGTGTAACAGCCCAGTGTGTTATGTACCCTCTAATAATCTTCATTCTGTGTGGCTGTGTCTTTGAAACTGTATCAGAGCAGTTTTATCACACGCTATGTGTATTTTTAGTTTTCTAATCCCTTCACTTCCGGAGGGGCTGTTGGGAAGAAAAAAAAAACTAAACCCACTTATTAAAAAAAATAGACATCTTACATAAAAGGCAGAAGGACTCACTCTGCTAGGAAGGACTGAAAAGAAGTTGTGATTCATATACTAACCTGTATGCCTTAAAAAGGCTGGAGTTGGACTTCAAGAACGTTACTTAATGGGGTTATACACCCACATCTCAAAAACAATGCAGCAATTTAAAAACACTTGAAACAACTACGCTTTATAGAGTTGCAAACCAAACAGGTCACATTCTAAAGTAAGTTGCTTAGTTGTACTTTTAAAGAGACAAACAGGGATTTAATTCTTCCCTTTCACAAATCTAAATACACTCCATCCTTGAAGTATAGGAAAGTCTCCATTGACGAGGAAGGAAATCCTGTGATGCTTTTGCACTGCAAAGAGTTAAAATCTGTCTGTGTCCCCGGCCAATGAGAAAGTGCCTGGCTGTATCCTCCCCCAGTGCTGAAGGGCCCTGCTGATTTCAGCACAGCTGCTACCTGCAACCACATCTCCTCGGTAGCAACGCACAAGGGGAAGGTGCAATTCTGAGCTTCTCTTTTCATCTCTATGGTGACAAAAAGCTCCGCTGAGAGAAATAAGGGTCCCTTCAACTCAAAAGGTTTCTCATTTTCAATGACTGCCTTTCACAATATTTTAATTAAATCTGTGTGGGGAAGCAGGAAAAAAAAAATTTACAGCTAGCATGCTTCATTTACGATCACAGTTACACTCCAAAAAGGTAGTTTAAGTATTTTAAAATAGAAAGCTCTGTGGGCTGAAGATTTAAAAATAAGCATACTAGCTAACTGCACAGCTGTATGAACCAATGTGTTGAGAGAGAAAAAGATCTTTTCCCTTTAACTAAATATGTTACAGAGGAAGCAGATTTCACTTATGTCTCAGCAAAATATGTTGCAGGGTAGCGCTGCAAGAGGCTGCTTTTCAAAGGGCAACTGAGCACAGATCGTTCACGATAAGGGCATCAACATTACAGCGGAATCCGTTTCTATACCATCCTGCAGCAAATACCAACTGCACCCTTGTTGAGGCAACAAGCCACAGGACACAAAACACAATAACGTAGCAAGTTAAGGCTGTTTAAAGACCCAAGAAGACTCCAATATAAAAGTGGAGTCTGAAGCTTTACCTTTGTTTTTAAAAACCTCAGATGCTGTTATCAAGAAAATAAAAAGCCACCCACAATCTCAAAGGAGTGGATGGTCCCCTCGGTAACCTTATATACAGCATTAGCAACAGCAGGATGAGGTAACCCAAAACATTTTTATTACAGTACTGTACAAATGTAAGTGATTAATATTTTCTCACAGCAGGACATTTGAAAGAGAAAGGCATGGCTGCCATAAGCAGGCCAGGAACCATCCCTTTCCCAACTCTGCTCTTTTCCCCTCTTTCCAAGCTCCAATTATTTGTATTGCAGTAGTACCTGAGTCCCAGTAAAAACCAGAACCCCATTTTGCTAGGTACTGTTTACACAGTACCTACCCCCCAAGGAGCTTGCACTCTATGCAAAGCATCGTATTCCCAGTTGAATGTACTAAGGTTCTGGGAAACAGGTATTACTCTGCATTTTATATTCAGGGTTAGCAACCAACATCTATCAGACAATACCAAAATAAACTTTGGGCACCACCCTTATGGAAAAGCCCTATCGAAATTAATAGGGATGAAACCAATGGGGGGGGGTCTAAAAACGTTCTATAGAGGTGTTGGGTTTTTGTTTGTTTTTGTTTTAAAAAAAAAAAAAAAGAGTACAAGACCCATTCGGTAGGTTTATTGAACCATCCTAAAGCAGGGATATACAGTAGAACCTCAGAGTTACGAACTGACCAGTCAACTACACACCTCATTTGGAACCGCAAGTATGTAATCAGGCAAGCAGCAGAGACCCCAAAAAAAAAATACAGTACAGTACTGTGTTAAACATAAACGACTAAAAAAAATAAAGGGAAAGTTTAAAGAAAGATTTGACAAAGTAAGGGAACTGTTTCTGTGCTTGTTTCATTTAAATTAAGGTGGTTAAAAGCAGCATTTTCTTCTGCATAGTAAAATTTCAAAGCTCTATTAAGTCAATGTTCAGTTGTAAACTTTTAAAAGAACAACCAAAACGTTTTGTTCAGAGTTACAAACGCTCCATTCCCGAGGCATTCGCAACTCTGAGGTTCTACTGTAGTTCTCTATCGCATCTATAGGATGGCTTCCAAAACACTGGAACAGTGATTCCATGGAACTGTTTCATAAAGAGGCAGATATGGTGCTTTAGACCCAAGAAGGCCAAACCTCCCCCCCAGAGGGCTTGGGGTGAGTATTTTTAGCTTATTTCAACAATTACAGACACTAACGTTCTGTCATTCTGCCGGAGCTACAGAACGTGCAACTTTGGGTAAGTCACTTTACCTCTCAACCTGAGTTCGCATTCATAATTTGGGGTCTACTACCACTTCCTTACCTGATTTGGGTTCTGGGAGGGAAATTAATATTTACCAGGCACACTGAATTCCTTGGAAGGAAGGCTCTATAAGAGCACAAAATATTAAAAGGAGAACGAAGAAACATAGTACCAATTTAAAAAACAAACAAACAAATAAAATAGCTTACATGACGTGACTTTGTTTCAGTACAGTTCATAGTGGATCCATGTCCTCATCACAAAGAAATAGCGTTACAGCTGGCACCATCACCCAGGAAGCCAGACGTAATAGATCTGAATTACCCTTGCACCCCAAAGAAGAGTCCTCTTTGAGAAGGACTAGAACATATTGGTAATAATAGCACCACTACTGGCAGTGCTGTGCCCGTTCTGTGGATAGAGACATCAGCCTTCTAGGCTGTCAGTCTGGCACCTTATATGAGCTGTAGGTAGGGTTGCCAACCCTCCAGGATTGGCCTGGAGTCTCCAGGAATTAAAGATTAATCTTTAATTAAAGATTATGTCATGTGATGAAATCTCCAGGAATGCATCCAACCAAAACTGGGAACCCTAGGTGCAGGGTAAATTTGCATGTAAATCTGCACTGTAGCCTAATGGATAGAGCCCTGAACTGGTTGTAGGAGACCTGGCTCTGCCTTGGTCTGCTGAGTGACCTTGTTACTGCCCTCTCTGTGCCTCAGTTTCCCCATCTGTAAAATGGGGAAATGATACTGACCTTGCTTTGAGGTCTACTGATGAACGGTGCTATACAAAAGCTAGGCATTGTTAATTATTATTATGAATGCTACATTTTAAAATATATTTTATTTTTATTACAATAGCACCTGGAGACCCCGACCGAGATTGGGGCCCCTTTGTGCAAGGATCCGTACACATGCATAGTAATGAGAGATTCTCTGCCCCAAAGAGCTTACAATCTAAACAGACAAAGCAAGTATTATCATCATCCCCATTACAGATGGTGAATTTAGGCACAGACAGGTGAGGTGACTTGCTGAAGGTCACACGAGAAGTTGACAGGAGACCCAGGAATCAAACCCAGATCATCTTAATCCCAGTCCAGTGCCTTGCCCTCAGCCCCAACAGAAAACAGAGTCTGACTCTCCAACAAGACCGGTTATTTTTCCAGTGTTTCCTTGCCCACTCCAGTAGCCAATCTTTAATGGCCTCTAGAGACGTCTGCATTTGATTTAAAGGCAAAGGAGACAACAAGAGCAAAGCCAGTTCCCTCAAGTTCTCAGTTGTTTTTTCTAAGCAGCTGCAAGAGATGAAAACAAGATGTTTTATTGCTTAAAGTAGCCGGGGTTGTTAAACATGTAGCGTTCTAAAATTAAATGTGACCCCTTTTCAAAGCTGCTTATAGTCAAAGGTATGTTTTTAAAAATAAAAACACACAAGGGAAAAAAAAGTCATTCAGGACCAAAGGTTTGTTTCAGGCTGACAGAAACAGAAGTGCCCATTTTTCATGTAAATTATTTTTTAAAGTCATAATCGCTGCTTCAACTATCCCTGTATGTAAAAGCCCTTCTCCACATACATATTTTCTTGAGGGGAGGAAAAAAAAAAAAAAGCTTATCCCCACAAAGGAGTATGAAATAAATTGCTTTACTGAAGGTTAATAATATCCTGTCGCCGTGGTAAAAGACTCAATTACAAAACCTTCAGAAGAGCTCCCAAGGAACTCATCTGCCTGCAGTGACAGAGGCTTAAAACAGCCAAAATACAGAGAAAGGCTAAGCACTATCCAAAAGAAAGGGAAGGGGGGGGGGGAAAAGAGTGGGGGGAGTAAAAAAATAAAAAACAAACAAGCTGGAAACTGGACACTCAAGGTTATAAAGAAAAAAAAACCAAAAAAAAACAACCATGATTCCTCCCTACACACACAATTCTCTATAATCTCAGCAAGAATTATGGCCTAGGGAGACCAGCACTAATTTTAGTATCAGATTTATTATGCAGCAGGGAGCAGGAATCAGTGAGGCCCGGCTCCCTCTCCTAATAGGCAGAACTAGAGCACGCTCCGGGAAAGCTCTACTGAAGAACGGCTTAGGCCTAGTGAAAACAAAGCCCATAGGAATCCCCCGAAGCTCAAGGAGCTGTGTTCTTAGGAGTCCCAATAAAATGCAATGGATGCCAAAGCACATGACTGAAGGCTCCCAGCATGTGGATGGGGGGGAAGAACAAAGCAGGAAGGCATGACGGTCCAGTCATTAGGGCCCTAGGCTCAACTCCCTGCTCTGCTTCTCGTGTGACCTTGGGCAAGTCACTCAGGGTGTGTGTACACTGCGTTGCAAACCCGGATCTCCAGGTCCTGGGCTTGTGGACTCGGAGGTCCAAGCCCACACACCGCATTGTACACGGGGCTGACAGTTGCTGGAGCCAGGTCTCACAGCAATGCCAATACGTCCTCACTACGCTAACTCCGGTCCACAGCTCGAGCTGCGGCCACACTGTAAAGTGACAGAGCTTGGACCAGACTTTCAGTGGGATTTGGACTCCAACCAACTCACCCCCCCTAGTAGGATCCTGGGTCCTCAGTGCTTGCTGACCCAAGCCAGACTGGCGGTGTGTGGACAGAAGGAGGGCTTGGGCTCAAGGCTTAGGATGCTGTATAATCATATTGTAATGGCCCTCACTCGGAGTCTGGTTGGAGAGCGTGGCCTAGTGGTCATGACCACAACCCCTAACTGCCAAGGGGATTGTGGTGCAGGTGCCTGGGCCCTCCCACTCCACCAGGCTCTGATCCAGGGCCCTTTGGGCTACCAGTGGTCTGGCAACCAAAGCTGCTTAAGGCTCTCCTCCCTGGACCACTTCCTCTCATCCTCCCCCCGGGTCAGCTTCTTTAGTTGTTGGGGAAGTCCAAACCAAATAAGTAAGAGGGAGTTACCAATGTCCAGACTCCACAGGTGGGGGAGGGAGGGATATTTCCGTCTCTGGGTTGGGTCCTCCCTTCCCTCAGGGAGGGCCCCTTTGGGCAGGTGTGCGAGAGCCTTTAGGCTTCCCTCTTCTCTGGGCTGCTGGAGCTGTGGGCTGCAGGTCTGCTTACCTCCAGTTCTGCCACCCAAATGTGCTAATTCCCTGTCTTTTAATTCCTCCAGCAGAAAGAGCATTTTCTGCAGGTGTGGCATGGCAGGGTGGGGTGGACTGAGCCCAAAATAATCCCTTAACCCTTCGTTGCCCACTGTGGGGTTTGTACACCCCATCACCCATACCTTCACTCTGCCTCAATCGCCAATCTGTAACGGGGGTGGGGGAAGATAACACCATTACCCCACCTAAGTTACAGGGGCGTTGTGAGGATAAATACATTAAAAGGTTGTGAGGTGCTCAGAACTACAGTAATAGTGGCCATAAAAATATTATTTTTACAGGTAAGTAATCAGAGACAGAGATTGTGACATATCCCAAGGTTCTAGGAATAAAACCTAAGAGTCTTGACTCCTATAACCTGCCTCTAACGGCTGGCTTGCTATAAAACAATGTGCTGCATGCTACAAAGTAGACAAGAGACTTCCTTAGCTCACATGTTTACCAGAAGCATGTGCTAAATAACAAACCCCATGTCTCATTAAGGCTTTAGCCCACTATGCCTCTCTTGCCCTTTCCACCCCCCCCCCCAATTTTTTTTTAAGAACTGCTAAGTGTTGCTTTGTATTCTTCACTGTCCTCATTTGCCCAGATCACATTACTATTAAAAGGCCAATTTTATGGTAGCCTGGTGCACTGAGCCGGCATCAGGTGGGTCTGCTCTAGAGAATCAGTTTCTTTGGGCATTGGTGAACCTTGTCCCTTGAGCATGTTTCTGTAAGTAAAACATTTTAGCTTCTGGCATGCCGCTCCCCTATTACTCCTCCTCTTTCCTGCCCCCAGTCTAAATGCTGCAGGCATCATTCTTAAGCAGATTCAAATGCAGACCGAAACCCAGCGTGTTAGGAAATACCATTTTTAACAAGCTAGTATTAGAAACAAACATTCTGCAGAGGTTTTGCACCAACAATGAATCTCATTGATCTCTCAGCTCCCCACAAGCTCCACTGAGACAATTTTAAGGCAATCCTTAGCAGAAAGTTCAAGTTTTTTTGTGGAGAATGAAGCGAAGTTATCTACAAATACTCAACAAAAAGGCAAAGATACACCACAGCGGTCATCACACTACCAGTATGTCTGCTTCTCAGCCCCTTTTGACCAAAAAGAAGTCCCAGAACACACACACACACAGCTGAGCAATCTCAGAGGTACATGATTAATAGACAGGGAAATTACATAAAGTGGCAATTAAGGGTTTGGAATCACCCTTTTCCAAAAATGAGAAATATTTTGGCCATGTTTCATGTGAGAATCTCAAAGTATTTGGCAAGCACTAAACTTCCAGGCCTGATTAAACAGACACCTCTGTGCCTCTAATTTTCCCATCTGTGAAAGGGGGGTAACCACCACCTCTCTCACTCGCACACATAGAGATGAAGGGTAAGATTTTCAAAAGACACCCTAACGGTTTTGTCTCAGCGGTAACAACACTGGAGTTGTAATGCAAGACCAAGCCCTGGTTATACCTACAGTTTCCATCACTGTGGAGAATTACACCTCCAAACTTTCCCAGGGCAGACAAGGCCTAAAAGCCTTCTGAAAAAAATAGGCGAGCGCTTACAGTCCAAGACCGCCACATGAGAGACTTAAATACACATCTAGGCAATACCTGTACTGAGAGTCCCACTGTTGCAGGACCAGCATAAAGTTACATGCAGGCACCGTTGCAGTGTACAGGCAAGATATTCAAACCATTAGCTAGTACAGAGTATTTTAGACCTTTAACCCTGCCAGGCACCAGGAAGAACTCATGCATACAGCCGACAAGCTTCCTCCATACACAGGAGCAAGTTTTATCTGCCTAATCCACACTAGTGGCCAAACCATGCAAGCTAGGACTTGCTCTAGTCTCTGTTCCACTTCAAGGAGTGCTTGGTGTGCATACATCTGCCTGGATTCCAATGATCCCCAGTTCTAGAGAATGGAAGACAAACAGATGCTGTTGGTCCTCCTCTCATTTGGAATAAACTTAAAACATTTCACGGAAACGAAGGGAGACACACCCACAACAGCAGAAAAATTGCACCTGCCAAAGATACTTAAGAACATTATGAAAGAGCAAAATTTCCTTTGATCGTCTCTGCATAAGATGTTTACCCTGTAAACCAAGTTCCTTGAATTGTGGATAGGACCCAATAAGGTTACTTTTTCTACAAGGATACATATATTTTGCTTTGCCATCATTTTGTAATTATTTGCCTCGTTATTTTTATTTTACTTTCCACACATTGCAAGAGATCTTTAACATGTGGCATCAGCTACATAAAGCTCTATACATGTTCTCTGCAGTATCCGGTACTCAGATACTACAGCGAGAGAGGCCATAAAAGTATCTAAAATAGATAATCACAGTTTATGTCTGTAATTAAAGTTCCCATAAAAAGTCTTAGGTTCTTTAGCATTAAAGCCTTTGGATGGGTAACCGCTCATTGATTTTTTTTTTTTATTAAAGCATTTTTTTAAATAGACATAAGATTGAGAGGGAAAAGAAAGTAACTGCTGGAGACACCTGTCAAACTGAGATTCAGAGATCTAAGCTGACTTTTAATTAATTGTTACTCCAATGAAATCGAAGCCACATTCACAAAACTTTGGGGGAATCTTCGCTATGGAGGACTTTCAGCTAGCCTTTTACTTCATGTGGAGAATTAATGGCATTGCTGATTTGGCCAAAGAAAAAAATCCATTACACAAGAAGATGACAACTGCTCCTTGGTAAATAACTCGCTGGGCTCAATACACCACTGTAGTAACCTCCCACTTTGATCACAGTTCATGAAACTAATTGAGTCAGGAATTAAAAACATACAAATACCATGGCAAGAAAATCTCTCTCACTCCCTTCCACCACCACAACCCGTCCACCCACCAGAATCTTGGACTGACTATGCCAGGAAATCCCCACTCTGATACCCAAAAGGAAAACTAGGACAAACAACTATGATGTAATCTGCCTCCAGTGCTCCGTGCATCAAGACACCCAAACTCAGGCCGGCTAGGGGATACCCCTGGTTTGCATAAAACAGAACAGACTACAGCCACCCTTCCCTACAGCATGTGGAGATGACAAGGCACCATGCAGTGAAAGTGGTGTGGTCTTGCTGGACAAGGGACAAAGCTGGATTCCAGAAGTCAGCCTATGGGTAGCACACAGCTCAGTTCCATAGGGAGCATAGCATGGTCAGAGAACCCAGCACCACTTAGCATGCCTCCTCCTTTCCATCTCTCTAGCGCTCACCTTAGGGTACGTCTACACTGCAGTCACACTCTAGACATACACAAGATAGCTTTAATCTAGCTAGCTCCAGTACCGGAGCAGTAAGGGGGCTTCATGGACTTCTGTACAAGCTTGCCCAGAACCCTAGGTAATTACCCAGGCAGCTAGCCCATGCCAAGACCCTGCTGCTGTGGCTTCACTGCTCTGGTACCCAAACTAGCCAGATTACAGCTAGCACAGGTGTGTCTACAGCTACTCCATGACTTCAGTGTAGACCAGGGGTAGGCAACCTATGGCACGTGTGCCGAAGGCGGCACGCGAGCTGATTTTCAGTGGCACTCACACTGCCCGGGTCCTGGCCACCAGTCCAGGGGGCTCTGCATTTTAATTTAATTTTAAATGAAGCTTCTTAAACATTTTAAAAACCTTATTTACTTTACATACAACAATAGTTTAGTTATATATTATAGACCTATAGAAAGAGACCTTCTAAAAATGTTAATGTATTACTGGCACGCGAAACCTCAAATTAGAGTGAATAAATGAAGACTTGGCACACCACTTCTGAAAGGTTGCCGACCCCTGGTGTAGACATTACCCCCCTGGGCCGTGGTTACTCAGGTGGGGGACTGGATTTGTCCCCACATCACAATGCACTACTTGAGTTATTCTCCCCCCACTCTTCCAGTTCAACTGGTGCAAACCCGTCTCCCCAGTCTCTGCACTAGCTTGTAAGTACCATGTGATAAGCATTAGCCATAACTTATAACCACAAACTACCTTTCACACTGCTCTGGTCTACCCTACCCTTATCTAATTTCCCCCCCTGCATCGCACTGCCGCTGCAGCTGTTCAGAAACCCAGTTGTACCACCAACCTCGTGATTCCAACAGTTACAACTCACTTAGCCCAACACAACACCGGCAACAGCTTTGGCCCTAAGCATAAATTTTTGATTTTTTTTTTTTTTTTAAACTGAGTATTTCAATCAATTCAGTCCCCGGCACCATAGTAACGATAGAAATGGCTTAAGCTTGGTGCAGTTTTCTTTAATGCATTTCCTGTCCATTGCTCACGGACACAGGATCTCCCCATAGGTATGGCCTATATCAAACATACAATACAGAAAAAGGCAGAGCAGGCTAGAGCACTGAACTGGGATTCAAGAGACCAGAGTTCTATTCCCAGCTACGCCATGTGACCCTGAGCAAGACACTCAGGCTTAGATCCTCAAAAGTATTTCAACTCCTAACTGCCTCCATGCCTGTTTCCTCTCCAATCTTTCGCCTTTGGGACAAGGATGGTCTCTTACTATGTGTCTGTATGATACAATAGGGCCTGATCTCATTTGGGACCTCCATATGCTACTGTAATATAGTTAAATAGAACTTTCTTCCCCACTGAGTGCTAAGCTCTCTAGAGAATCCCAGGGTCTAGACATTATATGCAAAATGTGTGTTCCTCAGCAGACAGTGCAGCTGATGTCCACAAACCCACAAAAGAGCTTTTCACTGAGTATGACTTGCAGTGTACAACTTTCAATTCCACCTTCAGTTTTATTTTGTTTTATTTTGTTTTTCCTTCCTTTCCTGTCTTCACCATGTGTATAGTGTAGTGAGGGGCTTTGGAGTATCTGCTATGCCCAACCCCAGAAGTGGTGGCATTTCATTGGCAAGAGAAGCATTTCTTCTAGTCATCTGCAGCACTTTGGAATCCTCCTGCACGAGATGTGCTATATAAATGTAGGATAATATCAGCATACTATCGTTACAGACCACAGATTCAGGGTGGAGGAGAGACAAGTGGTTCAGAACATGCCCATGCCCAAAAGGCAAGCTGCATGCTGGTATACTGTGCCTGAGAAGGGCTTATTCTCACAAGAACTTTCAATTCTTTTAGCAAGCGCAACAGAAAAAAAACTGCTAATGACGTATTCCCCACCACCACCCTCTCCAGCACTGGCCTATTCCACTAGTCTGACCAATGAAAAAAACATTTGCTGTTGCTAAGGATTTTAAACTGACAAGCTTTTTCAACAAAGCAGGCCCTGGACACGATCTCTAACTCACAACACAGGGTTGAGACATCCACAGACACAGAGTGAAAGCTCAGTTTGGTTGGTTGGTTTCTTTTAACCTCTTTGCACGGTTATACATGATCTGAAATTGTCCTTCAGGAAGTTTCTGAAAAACTAAATATTTATACAGCAATTGTTACGAAGTCTCCTAGTAGTTCTCTATTTAAGAGGCATTCTGTTTGCTTCAGCATTTAAAGAGCTGATAAGACTGTCAGGCCTTTTAGTTTGGATGTGGAATTGGGATTTTTAGAGCATCTTCTTGTCTCATGTCCCTCATCCTCCTCCCTGATGCAAAATATTCAAGCTAAGACAGGTAGTGGGGATATAAAATGTAGATGGGAAAATGCCTATTGATTTTGTGACCAAAGCTTTTGAAGGAGGCGGGGAATCTTATTAGCAAGTCTAAGAGGGGGCAACTGAAGGGAGGTGTCCAAGATTTTGTGCTTCAATCAACCAAAAGCCCTAGCTAAAGAACGCAAACTTTCCTATCAATACACATGGATCTGACTCACAAAGCCAGGATCCATACCAGAACTCTGCCCAAGTTCTGTAGCATTTGGATCCAGGGGTGGAAACAAGGTCAGTCCCATCTCTGATCATTCACACACAGAGAAAAACAAACCCAGCAAGCCTTCACAACTTTAAATCATGGGAACTACTTAATTCACTAGGTATTAGTCTCTGCTGCCCCCACGCCATTTTCCCTCCCACCTGCCTGGTCCCCTCATTACCATCACTCAGCATCAGTTTTTGCTACAGTAGCTTTCTTGGACCTTTGCCCCTTCAGTCAGCTTGAAGCCTCTTCTCTATTGTACACAGGAGTCTTTGGGAAATTAATGCAAGTCTTTGCTTGGGGGACGGAGAGGGTAGAAACGTTCTAGCTCTGTTATTCCACCCCTTCCTTCCCCCCTATCCCTGCCTACACACACTTAACCCACCATCCTGCAAACACAGATTTACGTTTAACTTTATGCACTGCGTTTTATGGGACTATTCAGAGACTGTAAAGCTAAGCATGTGCACAAATCTTTGTAGATGAGGGCCTTGCTTTGTCATTAGTTTACAAAGCGTGGTCTTAAATAAAAATTAAAACTACTGGATCGCAACAATACAGCCATGTGTAGATATCTAGGAAAGCCCAACAACACGGAGCAGGATAGGAGTGATTCAGTACATTTTTGAAACTTTCTCTACAGTCAAGAAAAATAAAGGCAACACTTCAGGCAATAAAGAACCCAGGAGAGAGGGGAAGCAGTGAAATCCCAGGGTCTGAAGTGAATTTATCGATATTGCATATTGATTGGATTAAAGGGACCCGGTCTACTTGAGAATTTGTACTGCAATAGTACCTTAGAGACCTCAGTCAGGCTGGGGCTAGGCACTGTACATACATTAGTAACATAATAGTCCCTGCCCCAAACAGCTTACATTCTCAGACTCCAGTCCCTGCAAACAAGCTAAGCATGTGGTCTCATTTCAACCACATGAATAGTCCCATTGAAGTCAATGGAACTACTCAAGCGATTAAAGTGTGCTGCCTGTCATGCCGACCGCTATTGTTTCCTTACACTCCCCCATCTGCCTGTATCCATTTCTTGTCTCACACGTAGATTGGAAGCCCTTTGGGGCAGGGACCGTCTCTTAGTTCTGTGTTTGTACAGGGCTTAGCACAATGGGATGTGTCTGCAGGATTGGAGGCTAAGAGAGCTGGTCAATTATTTTAAAAAATTAAAAGGAGCATCAGATACCACCATCTACCCCTGCATCAGATTGCCAGTTTTTGTGGTTTTACAACACTCCTCCCCCGCCCCCGTTTTAATAAACATCTCTCTCTGGGTGAGACCCACAGAAAACAAGTGAAACTAATCACAACTTTACAAGAGAAGTCATGAAACTGACTATACACAAAGTACTGTCAACTGCACAAAGTAATCTTCTAATCCCTGTTCTAGGCTCCCCAGTTCAACAAATCCATTTAAGAGTGCTCTTTAAATCCACCCCGATTCAGCAAAGTACTTATGCACATGCTTGACAGATTTAAATGGGACTTATGCATGTGCTCAATTTCTTTGCTAAATAGGGACTTCTGATTTAGGGCCCTAGCAATCTTAGTAGTTACTTGTAACAACAGCAGGTAAAACATTTTCAGACAGAAGTGTGATTTTCTAAGCTGATGGACTCTGTTTAAGTGTCTTCCCTCCCCATACTACATGACCCAGAATACCTTCCTACTTAAAAGCAGTAAAAGCTGAAATACAGTAACATAATAAATAAATAAATAAATAAATATTAGGAACTGAAAGGGCATCTAGATATACATTAATGAGGCAGAGAGCTTGTTTTTTTCCCCTTCAACATAAGCCTCTATCTTACACATATACTTCATTATGCTTTTTCAATAACTTTCCTCTAAAAAAAAAGTGGTCAAATTCCCCAAATGTCTTGGATTTCACAACAATTGGGAGAAAATCACCAGAGTCGACAGACCAAAAAAAAANAGGAATAAGCCCACCAAAAAGGAACCCAATCCAGTCATCTCCAACTGGTTAGCAGCAAGTCAAAGGGAATATAAGTACATTGTCATCATCACTGCAACTAGGAGTCCTAGGCATGGACCTCGTGTTAGGCGCTGTACAAACAGAACAAAAAGCCAGTCCCTGCTCCCAAGAGCTTACAAGCGAAACAAACACAAAAGACATCCCTAGGCAGTGATAACAGGGAGACATCTATTATACCCAAACTCAACAGTCTCTGGGTATTATAGACAATTGGAGTGTTTTACCTTGAAAAGAAATGTTTATTTCTCAAAACAAAAAAAGCCACATGCCCAGCTCAAAAACCCTACCCTTGTAAAGCCCAGGACATTTTGCCGAATGTAAAGCTGCAACATGCATTGCTCGGTTACTTTTTCCCTCTGGTTGAATGAATTAAAGAGCATGGCTGATGCTGCATCCTGGGTGGGTCATCGGCAGCTGAATTTGAACCTGGGACTTCTGGATCTTAAACCGTGAGCCTCAACTGCCCGAGCGAAAAGATCTAGCTCCGTCAGGCAAGGCTGTAGCAGGCTCATCCACCACTGTATGTGGCCCAGCTGTCAATAGAGGGAGACAGGACACAACACTTGGTGGGTATGGGCTACACCAGGGGTGGGCAAACTACGGCCCATGGGCCAGATCCAGCCCACCAGCCGTTTTAATTGGTCCCTTGAGCTCCCGCTGGGGAGTGGGGTCTGAGGCTTGCCCCACTCAGGCACTCAGCTGGGGAGCAGGGTGAGGGGCAGCTCCCGGAAGCAGCGGCATGGCTTCCCTCCGGCTCCTATGCGTAAGGGCAGCCAGGGGGCTCCGCTCTGCATGCTGCCCCTGCCCCAAGTGCCGCCCCCGCAGCTCTCATTGGCCGGGAACCGCAGCCAATGGGAGCTGCAGGGGTGGTGCCTGCGGACGGGGCCACATGCAGAGCCGCCTGGCCATGCCTCCATGTAGGAGCTGGGGAAGGGACATCTGCTTCCGGGAGCCGCTTGAGGTAAGCGCCGCCCGGAGCCTGCACCCCTGAGCCTCTCTTCGTGCCCCAACCCTGTGCCCCAGCCCTAATCCCTCTCCTGTCCTCCGAACCCCTCGATCCCAGCCCAGAGCACCCTCCTAGACCCCAAACCCCTCAGCCCCAGCCCAGAGCCCGCACCCCCAGCTGGAGCCTGCAACCACTTCCTGCACGCCAACCCCCTGCCCCAGCCCTGAACTCCTCATCCCCAACCTCACCCCAGTGCTCACACCCCCAGTCGGAGCCCTCCCCTCTCCCCCATACCCCACTCCTCTGCTCCAGCCTGGAGCCCCCTCCCGCACCCTGAACTCCTAACAGGAACAACCACCAAATGCTTGGCTCTCATAATGCCACTGGAAGGTGAATGCTTTGTAAGAAAACAGACAATCCAGTTTGGATTTACACAGCTGTCCAAGTGACTTAGACACCCGATTTCCACTAAAGTTAAAGGGAAGTAGGTATCCAAACCCCCTAGACAGTTTTGACAATCTAGCCTGTATATTTATTCTGGCAGGACTTGCTCCCTGCTTAGTGCTTTGCAATAACTAGTAAATATATTAGTGTGTAATAATGCATGATCCAAATGAAAGGGAAGGCTACAAAATTCTGCTTTTCCATCAGAACGGAGGGGCGCGTATGTTTGATTGCACACTTACGTTCCACATGCCCAGACAGCGATCTGCCTGCTTAGTTGGCTAGATGGGAGACTACCTACCCACACAGAACCCTGTATGCCCATTTGCACATGGAAATTCAAAGCAAGAAATCAGCTGACAATCTGTCCACTGACTAGCATCTGAGGTTGAAATAAGGCACTGTCAGGTTACTTTTAATAAAGAAACGTTTATACACAACGCTCTCTTAAAAGCTTGAAATGAGACATGCTTCCCTGGCGCATCCAGACAAACACACAAAATCCTCTCCAGTCAAAATCTTTTCACTGCTTCGCGACTGAACTGTCATCTGGGATGATGTGTCCAGGTCATCTGTGGATGGCATTATTTAATTTGAAATACAATCCTGTAAATGTAATGACCTCCACTCTGGGTTGACAACAGGCGCAGAACCCAGGATATTCAGCACCAAGAGCGTAGGCCTCTACCATTTGAACTAAAGGAGTAACTCCACTAGCTGACAGCAACAGTAGGCTTGTCCTTTGTGTAGACCATCTACTGGAGAAAAACATAACACTTTTAGGTCAGTAGGTTACACTCAATAGTGTTTTGATATGTAATCTTCCCTCTGGCGAGTGGTCCAACCTACTCCACCGGCTAGGACTATTCACAACAAGCAGCACTGGACCCTGATATTAAGTGTTTGTGCCCTAAGGCCTGATCCTGTGAACGCTTGGACACATAACATGACTGCCATCAGTAGCCCCACTGACGTCAAGCTTCCACTGGAAACTTGTCTGCCTCTTTTTCATACAACGCTTTACACATTTTCCAAGAGAGACAAAGAAGGACCCAGACATTGGAAAAATACAGAAGCAGCAAATTAAATTTGATAGTTATCTTATCCCCCGCCACTTAAAAAAGTAAAGTAAAGTAATATCTGCATATGTGTACACACAATTTTTTCCCTGTTTATCTGAATAGCACAGGGGACATAGATTTTATTCAGATAAACAGGCGTTTGGATAACCAAGAGGGCGTCGAACATGCTCTGCCTTTCCATCAGAAACAGCTGGACTTCACTGCTGTCACTATACATGTGCAGTAACAGCAAGGCAACAGACTCCCTAGCACCCAGGCTCCTCCTGCAGCTGCTCAGCTCGGTGCATGCCCCAGCCCTGGCTCTTGCAGGCTGCCCGGGGAGCACGGAGGCCCTGCTGAAAAGGGAGCTGGGCACCTCAGTGCTGCAGTCCCCAGGGCACTCAGGGGACCGCTGCAGCGGCCAGAGCCCGAAATAGGACGCCGAACAGGAAGAGGTACGGTGTGGACAGGGGATGTGCATGCAGGCAACTGGGCACAGGTGTCAGGGAATTGCTTGCGGACAGCTGGGCAGGGTGGCAAACTGGGGGGTTTCACAAAGGGAATTGTTTTGTGGGCAGGTCTGTCAGGGAACAAGGAAGAGATTCGGATAATGAAGAGGTTGGGATAATCGGGTTTCGATAAAATGGGAACACATTGTACATCTAAAAAAAAACCTCAACTGTTAGTGTCCTTATTGTTAACACCGGGAATGAAAGAATTCGGTCTTTTTTTTCTCCCGTGTACATATTGTTTTCTTTTTAAAAGATTTTCAGGTTAGTCATGCTATAAATGCTCCACTATTGCAACGTTCCTTTCAGAAGCTGGAAGTTAATCAGAATTTTTACCGGGTAACAGCAGCAACTGCAAGATTGTATATGTATACTTCCTCCATCTCCGTATTAGCCATATTCTATAGACTCAACAAGTTTTAAACCCCTGCAGCAAAATTTCTTGAAACAATGGTTGCAAGTTGCCCTAGCCTTCACAAGAAGAGTAGGATTACACATTATGGTGTAATCCATTAGAGGCAAATGCCTAGAGATCTGCTACGGTCATTCTACAAAAGAGGGGAAGAATTTTCAGCTGTTACAGCCTGCCACTTCTTGCTCAGTCACCAATCTGCATCATCACTGAGGTGTCAAATCCTGAAGACATAGGTAAGGGAGCCCAAAGGAAAGTTATCACAACCCTGTTTGAAAGACAGCAATTGGCCATCTCTAAACATTTGTTTGATTGGAGCATCACAAGGGCAGGTCAAAAGGCCTACTGAGAGAGGAGTGAGGAAAGCACTGCTACATGCTACTTGTGACTGAGAAGGGGAGACATTTCAAGTACCTAGCTTCCACCAATATATTTCAACAACAATCACTTTAGAGTGCAAAAAGCTTCTGTTTCAAAAAAGAATTAATATGATACTAAACATAACAGGAAGATGAAGTACTGAGAAAAAACTCACAAAAAGATAGACATTTCATTAATGGCATTAATCTCTATGGACTCAAGCATCAACTAGTTAATTAGATTGAAGTACAGTTGCATTTTAACACTGAACATTTACTGCTCAACTGGGATAGGCGAACTGCTAAATTCTAAAGCCTTAATTCAACAGCTAATTTTAAAAAACAGGTCAAAACAGGTTTTTATTTGTAAGACATATAAAAGAATATTATGACAGCACTAATATTAAATCTGTTCTTTATTACAACTAATTTACTATGTTTCCTTCCAATTTTAAGCCCTTTTTTAAGAAAAACTAAAAAACACAACCTGCTAAACAAAAATTTGGATCCATTATTAAAGAGGTCTGAATAAAAATCAGGATTAGACGTAGGCAAAATATGCTTATCTTTCCATACATGGTGGCTTCATGCTAAGAGTGGAAGCCTACATATGTTCCATCATTTGCCCCATAACTTAGAGATGTTTACTATCAAGAAAAAAAGGCTTTTTTTTTTTTTTAAATCCACTTAGCATGGATTACCTGATTTTGCATTCAGATCTTTAATGTGGAAGAATATTTTTGGCAACAATCAAAAATTAACTCACTCAGATCCATAATGCTCATTTGTCATTGTTTTGAGAGGAAGTCTTATGGGAAAGTTTATCATCATTACAAGCTTTTGCAAACAATACGGAAAGTACAGACAGCTTTGGTAACATAAGACAATTAGAAATTGAAAGATGCTTTAAAAAAAAAGGTTCAGGGGAAATATATTACAAGGCAAGACTATCTTCATAACTTAATTTCAAGACTAGTTAGGACTTCTGTAGCTTTAAGGAATGCACTGTGTGAAAAACAACACTACTCCAACAACATAATCCCAAAGCTATCAAAACCTACATAACACAAAAACTCTTTGCTTAGTACAGAAATAAGCCAGCCCCCTCTTTTGTCACTAATTAGCATTAGCTACATCTTAAGAAAGTAAGAGCCCTCAAGGAAAGGTTTAAGTACATTTGTTTAGTTTTAATTTCTGCATGTAGATTTTTTTGCTATTACTCCTCTTGCTATATGCCCAGAGTTGTTAAATTACAGAGTTTTTTCTGGATGTGTGCTTTATACAGTACATAATGTTATAGCTTCATGCACTATTAAATTGCTCGCTCTCATGAGGAATTATGTACAATAAAAATATTAAGTTAAACTTGTTTAGGCAGTCTCTCCCCATCCAATTTCAACCACTATTCCCTTTTTGCCTGTATCTACAGCTTCCTATTCTCCTCTCTCCCCACCCCCCCACACACTTCTTAATGACGGGGCAGTACCGTAACAGAATACAGAAGCAATCCAGGTTGATTATAATATATATCAATGTTGTATACCCCTTGAATTAAGTTTTTGCAGTGGAGACAAAGCAAAAGAGAGGAAAGTTAACTGTAGAATCTCTCTTTCAGACTCAGACTTCTAAAGTCAAGTTAACTGATTGCATATTGGAACTTGAAAAATTGATCTACTGCTTTTGCTAAACACAGTTCTAAATAGTAAGAACTGTTTCAATTCCACAAACAGGTCCTCCGGCACCAACAGTACCAAGATATATTTCAGAGATAGCATGCAGATGAAAGCTTCTCTGCACGTGGCTAAAGTGTCTGTCCCAACATGGAAACTGACCACATTATAACAAAGTATGCCCTATAAGGAGCAGGTCACTTATCCAATAAGACTAGTAGGATAAAAGACTTAAAAGCTTTTTGTTCATCTTCTTGCAAAGGCATACCCAATGCTCATAAAAGTTCAGAGCTTCATACCAATCAAGAACTCGCTACCCATCACTTAGTGCCCAAACACGTCTCAAAAGTTATACAAAAGAAAACTCGCAAAGCATGAGGGCAGAGATTTATTCCCATCCATCAAAGCCAAGGAGTTCAAAGTTCAGCCTGAAACGAGCAAGAAACCCTGCACTTAAACCAAACACTCTTCAGAAATACTGTAGCAAGATATGGTACAAAATACTGTAACAATTGTAAGTAACACAGCAATGCTCTCCCATTACGATGAGAAAAAGCTAAGACTCCTTCAGACTGGCACAAATGACTGGGACTCCGTAAGGAGATAGTTAAACTGGAGACATGTAATATCGCACAAAGCAGCTCTCCTGTAGTTTCACAGCCATATGCTGATACCCTTAAGACGCCATGCGCTCCAGCTTTAAAAGCTTTCATTGCCAATTCCCTGTTTGAAACCTGAACTGCCTGGCAACAATGACTCTCTGTGTGCCTAAAATCCTATTATTGATCCTCCTACTTACCTTAGGCTGTGCTCGTCGGGGAAATGCAACTTTAGGGTCAATCTGAGGGAAAAGAAAGGGGAAAATCAACATGTTAATTTTTTTAAACCACTGAATTATTAATCCCTCATTTCTCAGGCTTAAAATTCAGCACACTGGATCTTCTAGAGCCACTCAGGAGCTAACGGACTATGGTCCGATTTAGAGTGGGACTGAATTGATCTCGTCCGTAAATGAGCTATAGCTTACATGGTACACAAGATGCCCTGTACTACTTTTTGGGCTGGTGCCTCTCCAACAAGAGCTGGATGTTAAATATTACCGGCATATTCTGTAGATTTGTATAGAGATGGACTCCATTTTGGATCACAATCTTAATCTGCAAGTTTGTTAAAAAACAAAACTCCCCATCCCCCCAAAATAAAAAGATACAAACACTGATCCAAATGATTTACTTTTAAATTATTAGAACTATCTTGTTAAAACAACTGCAAAGATTACTTTTTATAATTGAATTCCTAACTGATTTGCTTTACAGTTGCCATCAAAGGACACAGGTGGGCAATAAAAAAAGAAAAAGAAAAAAAAAAATCTGTGAAGGGTCAAAAAACAAACACAAAAAAAAACAAAAAACACCACACCACGAGTGCTAAACCTAGAAGAAACCACATTCTTAAAAGATTTATGCAGACTTTCTATGAAGGAGCTAACTAAAGTAATCTTAAAGGGAAAGCTGACCGCCACAGAAATAAGAAAAAAGCCTCGTTTCATCCCTTGATACCTTATTTTTAGATGCAGGGTTTACTGTCTGTTTTACTTCATAAGTTTAAAAAAAAGCATGCCCCCAGTTCTCTGGCAATTTTAAAGCAACTTAAAAATGAGACAGCTTTAAATGACAACTGTTTCCTGCCATTCAAGGTGTTAAACAAAAAAATACACACCACCAGATTCATGGCTTGTTGTAAACAAAATAATGCTTCAAACTGCTATCTTTAAAGAAAAGAAAAAAAACTAATGAAAGGTCTATATGCTGTTGAATTTCCTCCTCTTCTTTCAGCAGCATTTGCTCATAAGCACGTCCTTAATAAAAAGTTTTGAAAAATGGATGATTTAAAGGGAAAAACCATGTATATAACTGCAGTAACATTTAACAGCTTCCAGTGTTACTTTTTTTTTTTATATCAAACTTAGATCCTGGCTTTGTTAAGGGATATTTTGAAATAGAAACTATTTTAAGGGAATATTAATTTAAGATTATTTTGTGGACAAGGAGGTGATGAGGAGATGTTGCTTATGGTGATGTCACTGACAGGTAACCCACCAGATCACTCTATGTATCAGTAGTTTTATTCAACTAAAATGTCAAAATTGTAAATGGTACAATCATTTAATACTCAATTGATAAATTAATTTGTCTATTATATAGAAGTGTTTTTCTTTTTTAACATATACCTGAGAAATGAGTGATTACATGCCACTTTATTGTTCAAAAAAATATTTAAAAAGTCAAATCCTTTATCTAGAAAGCTAACCTTTTTCACAGAGATTATTATCTACAAATATATTCAGCACTGACTAGGTACTTGTCTACCAGGGAAATACAACAGGTGTGGATTTTCCATTGAGATACCTGAAGGCAGAAACAACCATGCACATTTCTATATCAGCCTCCAAAGTTATATTGTTTGCTTTTAAAAACAAGTTACCAAAAAGAGAAAGATAATTAAATAGACTCCAATCACACCACAATGGCATTATTGTAAAGTTTGGCACTGGCAAAAAGTTGTATCAGCCATCAAATCCTGAAGCATAATACTCAGTTTACGGAGGCCAGTTCTCAAAGCAAAGGGGTCTTTACACCACAATGAAAATATTAGGTTCAAATAACAATTTTTCTCATTGGAAAACTTCTGATTAAATGTCTTTAGCATGTTTAAGGGAACACACAATCAGCATGGCAAATCCGTACCTTTTGCACTTCCTTGTCAACTATCGAAACAACCAACAAAACAAAGCAAAACTTCTACCAAAAAAAAAATTAGTTAGTTAGATACAATTCTACTTACTGTATCTACAAGTCCTCTAGGAAACGACTATAATACTATTTCTGATATGAATGGCCATTACCTAAATAAAGCTTTTAACGTAACTGTAAACAAGAGCGCCGTTTCCATGCCAATACCCAACCGATCTGATCTGCCTCCTGTGCTGAACGTTGAAACAGAGTCAAATGCTATGTTAAACTAAAGAACAGTTACTATCATATGTCTACAAATAAATGGCTGAGTGAGAACTTGGTTGGTTTTACTTTTTGATATATGCTGTTGTTTTCATGGGTGGGTTCTGTTTAAGTAGAATCAATCACTGCAGCATAATCAAATCTGATGTAAGTTTATTTTTGTTTATTTCTTTGCCCTTCCCCTGCCCATGAGCAAATTAAATACATTCCAGTGATTAAACTGTGATGTAGGGCTATGGGAAGGAGATAAAAAATCATCAATAATAATTTTGGGGGAGCTTCTAGGTTGTTGGGGGTTTTTTAATCAAGTTCAAGAAATTTTGCCTGCTTTATCTTTTATCTAAACTTATTCTTTTTGTTAAAAAAAAAATTATATCGAATATAGTTGTACAGCAGAAATCTGATGAGAGCTTAATCTCAGGGTTCAGTTGAATCAGTTATCTTGCCATATCTGATTAAACCTAAAATCAAATTACTAAGGAATGTGAAAGCATGAGCTACGTGTTCAGACAAGCCCAGCAGAATTTGCTGGGCAAATTAAAACGCTACATTCCACCTGCTTCTGTAGGGTTATTTTTTAAAATGTAAGTTTTAAAAAAATGAAAATATCATGCACTCATGTCGGGTTCAGTTCTTCTGTTCTTTATTTAGCTATATTCATCACAAAATAAGTCTTAACAGCATTAAAACATAATCCCGCCAACCATCAACACACATGTTGAAAGAAAACATTTAAGATCCAAAACATGTACCTTAAAAGACAGTTACGAATAACAAAAACACTTGACACATTTAGCAGATGTTCTGCCAGACAGTTAAACCAATAAGATTCTTCCCTTCCCAAAATTCTGTCCCTTTCAGACAGCACTGTACCAAAAGCAATAATGACCTTTACTAGTGTCCTTTTTTCTAAGTTTGCTGAGGCTTATAATTGAAACAAAGTAACAAGACCCCAAACTCCACTTTTTGGCATGCACTGATAGAAGAATTAAACCTAGGGCCTATCTGCATAAACACTTAATGTCCACTGCCAGATCCAATGCTGAAAATGCAATATGTGGGGCAAATCATTTAATTTACATACTAAAAAAAGAAAAGCAAAAAAGTAACAAATTGGCTGAATCTCTTGAGCATTTTCCTGCATGATCCCCTGGGGACTTATTACAGTGAAAAGCTTTGCAAAAATAATCTATTGTTTGTGCTTCTGTAGCACCTTTCCTCCAAAGAGCCCAAAATGTTTTACTACATAAACTTGTAAGTCTCACAACACCCTCCTCCCTTCAAAAAAACCTACTTTGAGAGAGGTGAGATTGGAAGAACTTCAGAAATGTGTGTCATTCAAGGGTAAATCATCAACTTCTACGATAAGGTGTAAAAAATAAAGAAAAAAGTTCCTACCAAGAGTGGCCTCTATTTTACTTATACAACCTTCCTCTACCCCCCTTCCCCTCCAAAAAAGTTAGTTTTTTACTCTATGATATTGTTAATTTCACTATGAGGCTGGAAGATCACAATCTGGATTTGTAGTTATGGTAAAAGAAAAAAGTTTTTGTAAAAAGTGACAGCTTTTCAAAGTTAAAAGTGAAATCTAAAAAATGATCAGAATGAACATCTAGCTCACAAACAGTTTTATGTTAAGTTTTAAAACAAAAACAAAAACTGCAGCTCCAGCAAACCAAACAAAAAGGGCACTGTCCCTTTAAATAAGCCTGTCACAGTCATAACATTGCAGGAAATAAAGGACACATTAAAACAACAACACACAACATACCGTCTTGGAATCTAATTCATGATGGGGCTGAGCTAATACTTTATCTACACTTGCCGGATCAGCAAACGTAACGAAACCGAAGCCTCTGAAATGAGACAAAGAACAAGGTGGGGGGGAAGGGAACATAAGAGCTAGACAAAAAAAAAAAAAAAAAAAAAAGCCTAATAAAAAAAAAAAAAAAGAACAGTTCTTCTTTTCCCCATCTGCCCACTCCCCCTGAAAAACATCTCAGGTTCAGGAGGGAGGAGATAATCTAGGTCTCTCCAATCCCACCTCCCCTTCACCTTTCAACCCCCTCTTCATGCTTTGTTTTATACTGGAGCACACAGGACTGGGGTGTTGTGATCACCGTCTTAGAGAGAGAGGGGAAACCAAAGATACTTTTAAAAAAACAAATACAACTGTCTGAAAAGTACACAGCAAAAATAGGTATATGTGTGTTCTATTTGGAGTACCCCACAATCAATCAAAAGATGAAAGGGCAATTAAAATGACAGTGCAAAAGGGGGGGGGGGCGGGAAATCATATAAACATGTCACAATCAATAGTCTTCAGCATTTTGTTTAGGGGATGGGAAAGTTTATAAAAAAAAATCATTTTCAACTAAAAATGTATATACATATTTCTAGGTACTTTTGCACAGACAATACACACACACACAGATAACTTTAAAACTTTGATTGTAAAACAAATTAAATTAAAAAGAGGAGGAGGATTTACCTGGAACGTTTTGTGGTAGGGTCCCTCATGACCATACATTCTCTAATTTCTCCAAATTTGCTAAAATAGTCTCTAAGGCTATCTGTAGAGAGAGAAGGAAAGAGAGAGGAAGGAGAGAGAGAGAGAGAGAAAGAGGGAGGGGAGAAGAGAAATAAAAGCAAATGCAATTCTGATCACTCAAGGAGTTTTAATTTGTGGTGGGATGGATGGGGGGGTGTTTTGCATTTCTTTTTAAAGGCGCGCGCGCACACACAATTTAAGGTCGAATAGAGGACTCGACAAAGGCTTTGCTATTTGGGGGGAAAAAATACAGATCGACAACCTTGTTCAGGAGAAGTGTGTGTGTTGGGGGGGGACGGACCCCAACGGGGAGAGGTAACTGCACTGGGATAACAAAGAGCAATAAAGCAGCCAGGGGTGAGGGTGGTGGGCCCCCCCACACACACACCCTGTCCCTTACCTGGTGAGGTTTGCCAGCTCAGGCCTCCAATAAACATTTTACTGGAAGAAGAAAACAGAACAGAGTTAAGCACAGATGTCAGATCGGCCATTTTGACGTGTAACTTACAAAAGCTGAAAGGAAGAGAGAGTGAGGGAGCGCGCCGGGGGGAAGAGAGGAGGTGGGGAAGAAGGGAGGAGAGGAGGGGTGAGGGAGGGGGGCAGTTCAGTGCAACCCACCCAAGGTGAGCAACTCAGGGACACGGGGGCACCGGCATGGCTCTGCCTTCGGGGCTCTCTCTTATTCTTCTCCCCCCCCCCCGGCCAAGGAAATCATATCAAGGGGGGGTGGGGGGGTGGGGGGTAAACTTACCCAGGGTCGTGTTGGGAGTCGTTTGGGCTTCCAGAGGTAGCTTGGCTCCCATCTGCCTCCATGTCTGCAAAAACCCACAGTGATCCTGAGCAGCGCAGAGCGAAAGCCCCTGAAGAAACCCCCCCCCCCCCCCCCCCCCCCCCCCCCCCTTTTTTTTTTTTTTTCTTCTTCTCCTACCAGAGAATATTACTGGAGAGAGGAGCCGGGGAAGCAGCCAGATCCGTCACACGTGGGATCAGCTTAGCTCAGCTCCTTCCCTCCCCCCCATCTACCATCCTCTCCTCCCTCCATCTCCTGCTCCCTCCTCCTCCTCTTCCCTCCCTCCCTCCCTCGAACGCACGTGGGGCGCTTCTAAAGAACGTAATGTAACCCATTCGGAGGACGTCATCAGTCTCAGCACTGCCCCTCTTCCCCCCTCCCAAACTGCTCACACACTCTTTGACCGTGACCTGGATCGTTCAGCTGCCTCTTCGCAGGGCTGGAGAGAAGGCTGCTAACCTCGCTCGGCTGTAGCATGGTCCAGCTATGCCAGGGAGCCCAGCTGCCTGCAAGGGCGGGGTGGGGGGGGTGGAAATACAGGAGGAGCAGCTGCTCATCGTCTTGGAGTCTACAATAAATAAGAACAACCTTGCAGCTAAAGCAACCTGTCTTGGAGCCTTTGCTAATCAGAGTGACCCCCCCCCCACCAAAAAAAAAAAAAACTGATGCAAGGTTGTCCAGTTTGAGACATTTTAAAAGAAGGGGATAGTCCACACACACACACGACAAATAAGATTTATAAATAGCTTACTGTAACAAGATCTTCCAAAGCAAGTGTCCTGTCTTTGCATCAGTTCATGCAGCACCTAGCACAATGGGTCCGGATTCTGACAGCTAATGAAATAGAAACAACACATCATCATCATCATTGCTTTAAATTACTCCCCAAAGGCCTAATGCTGGAGCCTGTTCTCAGTCGAAATCTCCATCTGCTACAGTGCCAGTTTTGCTTGCGGCTGCAAGATCAGACCCCCCAAAAAATGAGGGAGGAGACATGGATGAGGGCTTTCTGCTCTTCCCAGCATCACCCTATTCTCTCCTTTAACAAAGGATTTTACTGGCCTGAAGGAAATAATTGGGTGAGGAGGGGGACACTTCACTTAAAAAGAAAAAAAGTTTGTGACCTATTAAAATAAATTAGATTTCATTGTCAAGTGAGAAGATGTGAATCAGAACACGTAGTGCCAGACATGTGTATGCAACCCACGGCCCCAGTCTGTTCACAGTACCAACCTTAAGCACATGCGTGTTTGCAGAATCAGGGTCTTCCTGTGAAATACACACACACACATGCAGAGCTAGTTTCTAACTTCTTTACAGCCGGATTCTGCATGGAATTCACAAATCCAAAGGAAGCATTGTCCAGTGCTTGAATCACAAGGCTGGAAGTCTGGGTTCTTTCCCCTAGTCTGCCACTGTCTCACGGTGTGACCTTGGACAAGCTATTTGACCTTCTCTGTGCTTCAGCTTCCTACCCCGAAGATGGGGATAACAACAACTACCGCAAAAGGTATCTTGTGCAGCCTAATTCAGATCTTTACTCAGGCAAACCCACTTGTGTCCCATTGTGCCCAGATTTTACACAGTGTGTTTGTAAAGCACTTTGACAGACTCAGATGGAAAATGCTCTAGAAATGCCAACTATTATCGTCATTATATAAGGTTAAAGCAATCAGTTCCACCTAAAGTGAGAACAGCGTAGTATGAATGCAGACTATGTGCCCAATGGGACTGCATTTTGCTTGCGACGCTATGGCCTATGTTGTCAGAAATGTCCATTGATTTTGAGTGCCTCAATCTGTCTTAAAATGGGCACAGCATAACTGAGGATCCCAAAATCAGAAGACACGTTTGAAAAGATACACCTGTGAGTAGTCAAATTTTTAGATGTTTTGTTAGCAATTATTTAGTAACTATTTTAAAAAATATGCATAATGTTTCCACCAAGTTTCACCTAGAGGTATTTGAGATGCTTTCTCACTGAAGAAACAGAAGCCCTGATCCTGCAAAGACACATGAATATGCTTAACTTTACACATTGTGAATAGTCTTATTGACTCCCTCAGAGTCTGTATATTTAAGCATGAGCCTTTGCAGTATCAGGACCCAAAACTCACATTGATAGTGTTTCTTTAATATGGCAATCTTCGTATTGTGATACTGACGCATTTAAAAAAAAAAAACTTCTAACACAACACCCTTTATATGGTACAATATGTCCTGAATTTTGTATATTGTAAATTCTCTTTTAAAATATATTTGTACCACTGTTTTTCTGCTCCCCTGCTGATATTTATAAGGGTCTTTACAGCAAGGGAAAATGGGGGGAGGTGGGGATGACAGGAACAACTTCAAGTTGCCTTTGTGTGAGATAGGAATTGAAATGGACTATCAGCAAAACAAAGAAACTGACAAACACAGAGTTGTCAAATGCACAAAGTAAAGCGGGGGGGCGGGGAGAGAGAAAGAGGGGGCAATAGAGGAAAATATCCTTTTTTCTCTAAGCCTCTTTCAGATTTTAGATATTCTTCATAATAATCACAGGGAAATTACCAGACAGAAACATGATTCTCAAGATGACATTGCCCCTTTAATCTTTTTGACCATGATGCAAAATTTTAAAGGGACACTGTCTGTCAAGATAAAAATCCTGGGACAAATTCTGCACTCAGACATAAGTAACTCCAACGAAGCCAGTCATAACTAAGAAAAGAATTTGGACTCGTGTATTTAAAAAGTATCTTACCTGTGTTACCAATAATATCATAGAGAATCAAAAGTCAAATTATTTGTAACATATAGTGTACATCTGTGCTGCTTGTTTTACTCAGCTTGGGTGATTTAAGTAGACGGGTCAGTTTCACTCTGTGGATAGTAATTCTTTCTGTCTGGTTCTCCTGCACTGGCACAGCACTTTTGTATTTAGGTTTCCAGCTACAACATATCTAATGGTTAAGCAAGCCCCTATTTCCTTTGAAGGGAACAGGAGCAAGGAGCGTTTTTCATCTTCAAAGTGCTTTACAAACTCTAAAAGCTAGAATGTCTGTTAAGTGGGGGGGGAACCATGTAGGGGACAGAAAAGTATCCTGGTATTTCTACTGTATTGTCTCATCAGTTGCGGGTTTTGTCCCTCATGGAGCTGGCAGAGGGGTAGGTGCACTAAGGCCAGGGAGTTGAGGAGTTATGACTCTGCTCTGTCTCCCAGCCAGAGGCTGCCTTACACTCCCCTAAGGGCTAGTGGGTTTGTGGTGGGCCAGGGGACACACTGTAGGCTGAGTGGTGGCACTTGTCTCTCCGCAATTGAATGGTCACTTTATTTCAGAGACCAAATCGCCCATGTCCACCGGTCCACTCACTAGTCTTACCCATACTCAAAACACCATCCCCTGATCTGTTAGTGACCTCGAAAATCACTGTTCAATGAGGAAGCCTGGTTTATGCTGGATAGAAAATTGAGCCAGAAGTTAGAAAAACTGAGTTCTCCTCCCAACTCTGCTGCATAGCCCCAGGCAAAATCACGTCCCCTCTCTGTGCCTCAGCTAACCGCAATGGTCAAATGCAGATGTTGATATGTACCCTCCTTTGTAAAGCACTAAAGAGCTATAATGCAAAGTGCTAGCTAAGAGCCATCCTCCCTTTTCTAAGCAAACCAAAACCAATCTCTAGTGCCACCCGGCAGCTGCCAGGCTCCCTGTCAATCAGGGTTCTCACCAGGGCATGGTACAGTGACACCACTTGTTGCTCTGGTACCTGAATGCCATAGATGAGGGACAACTACATCCATACTCATTGGACCACTCAGAGACATTTGAAACCACTCTTCCAAGAAAAGGGGGCAGTGAATGGAAATGCCCTGAAATGGTTGGATATCCCCTCTTCGACTGAACCTGAAGGGTTGTTCCCAGCACCCGTCCTTTCATCTCCAGACGCTCCTCAGCTAGAGTCCCAGAAGGCTCATGTTGTTCATTGTCTCTATAGGGTCATTGGTGGAGCTGGTGAGGCAACCCCTGCTGAAGTGACAGCCACACCCAAGCCACAACCGAACTGCTCATGGTGACAAGTCCAAATTCTTGACCAGTTCATATGGTAGACAGGTATCAAATAAAGGAAGATATTTTCAAAGACTAGGTATGAAATTCCCACTGAAAGTCAATGGGATCTGGGCACCTGAGTCTGCCCCTGAACTGCCTGTCTCATTATCTGAAGTGTAATCCACGTCAGTTACAAAGGAATAGTCTCCCACTTTCCCTTTGTGCATACAATTTTGCATAATCTCTTCATGATGTTGCTGCACCCTCAGACGAAGCCACAGACATTTGTATTTCCAATATTACCAAACATTATTACAACCGTCACGTTAATTTCCTGTCTGTTTGCAGGAGGCTTATTTTTTTTTTAAGTTACAGGGCTCAACACAGGGGTAATGGGCTGAAATTCTAAGGCCTGTGTTATACAAGAAGTCAGAATAGATGATCAGATGGTCCCTTCTGGCCTTAAAATCTATGAATCCATGATTTTTTCCTCTCTCCCCTCCTGCTCTTGTGTACTTGTTACAGGGTTAATACAGATAAAGGTGAGAGAGAACCCTAATGGCTGGGTCTACACACATTTTTAGAGTTGGTAGAACATCCGTAAGGGGTATGATTTTTACACTCTCATAATTATATCAGTTCAACTCTTAGCATGGACACGGTTGTATCAGTATAAAAGTGCCTTATTTTAATAAATAGCTTATTCTCCTTCCCACATGGGAATAGCTATGACATTGACATAATCACCTTTAGAGCGGTATAACTGTGTCCACACTTGGGAGTTGCACTGCTTTAACTATTCCATTATGGTTAAAGTGATACAACCTGTATGTGTAGCCCAGGCCTAAGATGATAAAATGTCTAGATAAGGAAATCACTGACAAGGACACAGGGTTCTATTCTGCAGTACATAGTCAAGCAAAACTCCTGCTGACATTAAAGAATCGTAATAAAATGCCAGCTAGGAAAACCGCAGGACTGGGACCGTAGTGCCACCAAGACAAATTCTGCCCATATTTACACCACATTAAAGCTAGAATAACTCTACAAAAGTAAATGGTGTTACTCCAGATTTACACCTGTGTAAATGGGAGCAGAACCTGCTTCTGTGTGTACAAAATGAGTAGTTTACATATTCAGAGGGTGGAAGACAGGGAGATCACAGCAGGGAAAGCAACTATAAGGAGGGTGTTAGATAAGTCATCCCTCGCCTCTATTTTAGGTTATACCCATACCACTCCCAACATTCCTGGGAACAAATTCAGTACTGCAGTGATATGGTGCGTATTAACTACACATACAAATTCAAAGGGTTCAATTTGGCTCCCACAGAATACCAGTCCAGTACCAGTTACACCCATTTTTCACACCACATTGGTGCAGGCGACTCCTCTGTGCCTCTTATACCCATTTCCTGACCAGCTTACACCCTGGATGTGTAAGTTACATCACTACTGACACCACCACTCACTTTGCCAAATTTTGTCCTGCCCTATGCCCTTTCGCAAACACACTGACATCAGCCAGAGAAGAATCTGGCCCAGAGTGCGATGAATGAATGTGTGTGTGTGTGTATAAAGACCACTGCCCTCTACTGGACGTGCTCATGTGCGCACTGGTGACCTCTACTGGCTGAACTAATCAAGCTGCTCCTTTGCTCAGCTGATAAGTCCTCAACTGTTACAGCTGACAGGCATATTAGCTCTAATCCTCATACTGGATGTACATAGTGAGGTGGCAGCCATGGTGCTTGTATGTATGCAGCCCAGGATTGCTGTAACAGCAGTGTCTACGACAGAATGAATTAACTCACCCAAGAGAAGAAAGAAGAGCTAGATAAATCAGATATTGAAAGACTGAATTCAAAGAAGCCATAAATGTGGGTGTCCATGCAACTATGTAAACACTAAACTGAGCCCTGTAATAATAGAGAGAGTACAATGGGGAGTCGACTGTAACACGGGGCTAACGAAGACATTTAGACTAGAAATTGGATGGGGGTGGAGGAAATGCAGTACTTGAATAAACAAGTAAAAATATCCCCCCAGTTGGGGAAAAAGGAAGATGCCTCCTCCTCCTATACTCAGAACAAGATGCAGTGCAAACAAATATAGAAAGATTAAAAACAAACTTCACACAATTCATCTGAATGCTTATTCTTCTTCAATTGACAGCATGCAATGGTAATAGCACTAGCCAGGGTCATGGGAGACCAAAGTTTAATTCCCTGCTCTGCCACAGAGTGCTTGTGTGTCCTTCGGCAGGTCACTTAGCCTCTCTGTGCCTCCGTTCCCCCATCCAATAGCTAGAAACTAAAACTAGAAAAATTTAAATTGGAAATAAGGAAAAAATGTAATATTGAGGGGTGATTAGCCATGGACCAAGCTCCCAAAGGAAGTGGTGGTTCTCCGTCACTTGATACCTTCAAGTTAAGACTGGATACCTTTCTTGATAGCTCAACACGAGGTCATTGGGCGAAATGTAATGGCCTGTGATATACTACTGAAGGTCAAACCAGATGATCTGGGATTCCCTTGCGGCTTTAAAATCTATTAATTCATGATGGCCCCGCAATGAGGTTAGAAAGCAGCAAAGAGGATGGTAGTGTTTTACATGGGGATAAATGACTACAGAAGGTGCTGGGCAAAGGAGACTCAGATCCCCAATGTACCTGAAAAGCAGAATTAATGGCCTCTGTTTGTCTCCTGTAAGACCACAGCCACTTACCCCGTCAGATGTATTTTAAAGCAAACTCTTATCTCCTTAATTTGGAAAGTTAAAATGCACAACACTGGGCCAGGCTTCTTCCCAGCTCCAAAGCATGTACTGCCATGCCCAGTCTCTTGGGAAGAGGTTTATTTTCTTAACAGAAGCCCGTAAACAAACAGAAAAACAGTTAACTCCATCCTTACTTTCCGGTTTTTGCTCTCCCCTCTCAGGGGCCTCTGGCAGGTTCCTAGTTCTATCCAGCTCTGTTCCCTCTCTAGGGCAGCAGCCTCAGGACTGTCTTGCTAGGCACCCTTGCTCCAGAGACCCCACCACAGGAATTAGCTCTACTCCAGTATAGCTTTCCCTCCCCAGGGCACAGCCTATCTCACTAAACTCCTCCTCCCACCACCCACTAGCAGGCCTTTACAGGGCCAGGTGTAGCCCAGCCCTCTTTAATTGGCTAGATTGGACACACCTGCTCTGGTCCAGGGCTGAGTCTATCCAGAGGGCCCAGCTACCATGTGACACTGTGTCTCAATACTGCTACATACCAGCGAAATTAACATGTCTGTTTTATCTATCTAACATGCTACATTCAATATGGCTTTTTTCCCATCACTGGATCTGTGTTTACTTGATTAGTTATTCATGTTTAATCTGAGATGACAAGTTCTGTAGTACAGAGGAATGATTGTGTACGGTTTAAAAACTTTTTTGTTTGTTTGTTTGTTCGTTCTTGGGTGGTTTTTTGTTTTTAATGGGGGAAAACAACAGGGCAGTAAAATGTTAGGATTATTTTCAGAAGTTACGAGCTTCTCTGCTCTCTAGTTTGCAGTCAAGGTGCACCAACATCTCTCTGCCTTAGCGACACCAGATCTGGGTGTACAGAGCAGGGCAGAAGGAAGCATTTAGAGCAGGAGTCAGGACTCCTGGGTTTTATTCATAAATCTTCCATTGACTTGCTGCATGACCTTAAAAAAGCCACTTCACCTCTCTGCACCTCCATGTCCCAGATAGGGAGAACAATACTCATCTACCTCACAGGGATGTTTTGAGGGTTGTTAATTGATTAAGATCCTACAGGCCTTATAATTTACACAACTGCTCTTACAGACTATTTAAACCCAGTTGTGGCCCAGAGAGGTTCTAACAGCCTTTGGTCAGCCAGCGCTGAGGAGGCTAATCCATGTTATGAGCAGGTTCAATTGAGATGGGATCTAACCTGTGCCAAAACACTTTGATCCCTGTTCTCCAACCATCCTGTGTTAGAATCGGTTTCATCACAACTACATTTAAGCTATACTTCTGCAGAGTTCAATTGTAAAGCCCGTATGGAAAGGCCCACTCTGATACCAATAGTATAGTGCAGGGGGATGTGCAGGAATTTAAATTTGACCACTTTTTGGGGGGCACGTTCTGTGCTCCGCCGTGGTGGGAGGAGCTTGCTCCACCCCCACCCCCCATCACAGCCCCAGGGCTGGAGGAGTTCTGTGCCCACAACGATTATTGGGGGGGGTCATGCCCCTGCCCTCTCCCCCCCCCCCGCCTTGTGCACACCCCTGGTATAGCATTATGATGTTGTTACATGTGAATACAGTACAGAAGATTAATCACACTTGTCTTACAGTTCGCCCAAGACTGGAAAGAAATGATGTTACATATCTGAAGGAATGAGGCAAGATCATGTTATCTAACCCCCCCAACTTTTAATGCAGCCCCAGCCCCCTCCCACGGTAGCACCTGCCTCCCCTGGAGCTAGGCAGTACCCCCCACTGAAATGAGACTTCGTTTCACAATCCAATCCCCCAGCCTCCTCTCTCAAACCGCCTCTTTAGCAATGTGTTTTCTTCTCGTCTCCATGGACTTTTAATGTTCAGGTTAAAAAAAAAATCAGACGTCACAATGGACTTCAGGGAAAAAAATCTAACAAACTGTGGAGTTGGGACGTTTACTCAATGGTCATATTCTCCCTAGTTACCCTAAGACAAAAGCTGGAGCATTGAATCCAATGACGAGGAAAGTTCCTGCAATTGACACAACGCAAACCCTGCATCTGAGCACGGCTGAACTTTGGGAAAATTTACACCTGAGTATCTATTACATGTCTCTCATCACCTCATTATCTGAGCCCCTCGCTGTCCTTAATGGATTTTAGCCTCACACATCCCTGTGAGCCCTGGAAGAGTCATCCCCATTTTATAGAGGGGGAACTGAGGCACAGACTAGATTAAGGGTAAAATCCATAAAAGCACCCAAGTGACCTAGGAGCCAAAGTCCCATTGGCAGTCAATGGCTCCTAAATGCTTAAATCATTTTTGAAAGTGGGACTTAGGTGCTCCTGAAAATGTTGCCCTAAGTGACTTGCCCAAGGTCACACAGGAAGTCTCTAGCTGAGCTGGGAATAGCTCCCAGGACTCCTGAGTTCTAGTTCAGTGCCCTATCCACTAGATCATCCTATTGTATCCACAGCCACATCTGCTGTTTGCTGTTCAAACGAATCTAACAGTAGCTGCCTGGAGAGTGAGACTTCGTCTTTCTGGAGCAAGAGTCATAAAGAAATCTGCATTTATGTTTTGTATGCTGTATAAATTCAACATTGTAATAAAAAGAGGTCTAAATCTTTACTGAATAATTCATTTTCATGCATAAGAAAGAAATAATGACTTCTATTATAGTCCATCTCTCACTTAGTAAGTTCTTGAGATTGATTGGCTGGTGGCTTTCAGAAATCCCTGATCACCAACATTGAGCTGTGGACTGGCTTGCCTGTTCTCAGCTGCAGTTTCACCTGACAAATATTATTTAGCTAGTATCAATGAGGAACAATAGATCGAGGAGCTCCAGAGAAATCAAAGATCTTTTAAAACAAGCAGTTTATTATTCTGACCAATTGGACTTGTTGATGGAACACCTTTGGTGTCACCATCAGTGTTTACTATCTGCCAAAGCAGAGCATGAGATGAGCTCTGCCCAGTGTTTCAAGGCAGATGCAGTATTCAGAGTGTCATGGTCCAGGGCAGTTGGTTATAGAGCCCTTGATGATGGTTTGTAGAGAGTTGTCTGGTTGCAGGGGGCAAGGTTTTCAAAAGAGCTCAGGACTAGAATTTCAAGTGCTCAGCATCCAACAGTTCCCACTGTGAAAGTATGGGCAGATTTTCAAAAGAGCTAAGTGCTCAATGTGCACTTAATGCATTGGTCTCTTTTGAATATCTCAACCCAATTGTGGGTCCTGAGCACTTTTAAAAATCTTCCCGGGTTGCTGGTTCTTGTCCTTATCTCCAGCTGCTAAATCACATTACAAGACATTACAAGTACGGTCAATTCTAATTCCAATGGAGTTATATGGGATTTACAGCAACATAGCTGTGATCAGAATCTGGCCCTAATTGAGTTGGGATGATTGTATATCCAGCGTTCCCATGTGAATTTGAAAAGAACTCCCTGGATTGGGTAGCGGATAACAAGGAGGTAATTGAAGAATATACAGACCAGATCCATAGGTGTAATAAATTGACACAGAGCCATGGACTTCAATGGAGCCACACTGACTTACATTTGCTGAGGATCTGGCCCTATTTTTTTTTATTTGAACATTGAAGTTTGTCCTAATAGAAAGTTTGAGATCATCTGCGTTGGAAGATTTCAGAATACGCCTAATGGATACTTTATCTTGACCTTATTAAAAATCAGGATTTTTGTTCTAATTGAGAAAACAGCACTTTCAACTGTTTCAAAAAGAAGACTAAAATAAACAGTATCAGGACCATCTCTTAGAAGATAAGGGGGAAAAAACCCTGTGAGGAAAGATTTCAAAGCCTGCTTTGTTTTCATGGGCTTTGAAATCAACAGACAGCCCTGGTAATTTTGTTTTTCAGAACTACAGTGCATAATTCTATTTACTACTTTCAGGCAATTCTATATTTAAAAAACAACAACCCTTTAAACAGTTCCTCCTGCTTTCCTCAAATGTGTCATTTCTCCTCAGGGTAGGATTTCAGGATTCAGATCAATGAAATTAAAAAACAAGGGGGAAGGAAGGATTGTTTGTTTTACTGTGTTGCTTCTCAGATCTTGTCATTTGATTAGGTTCAGGTGACCATCTCACAGGTGCATATATGTTCAATCTTCCAGAGGATTTCAGGAAGTTTTTTTTGTTTACAGGGCCAGTTTACACCAGATGAAGATCTGGCCCCTTATATGACTTTGAGAAGTTATTGACTAAACTGAGAGGACCAGAGCTTCCTTTGCCTTGCACCTGGTGAAGAGAGCTGACCGACCTGAGCGCAAAGTGCTGCCATTCCAATTTGGCACGGTTGTATGCCCACCTCGCACCAGGAAATGGAAATGACTACAGAAGGTGCAGTGTGTGTGTATGATGTTGTGGCTAGACGGAGCCCTGGACACTAGACCTTTGCTTCTTAAAATATTTCCACTGCTACTAGCAATAGTGCAGCAATAAGACGGCAAATGCAGACACGCTGCTGGTATTATGAGGCAATGTTGTGTAGCATACAGAGCACTGCCCTGAGAAGCAGAAGACCTGGCTCCTATTCCCAGGTCTGCCATTGGCCTACTGAGTGAGTTTAGGCAAGTCACTTACCCTCCCCAGGCCTCAGTTTCCCCATCTATAAAATGGGGATGACGATATTGACCTCCTTCATACAGCACTTTGAGGATCTGCTGGTGAAAAGCACTATATAAGAACTAGGTGTTATTGTTATTATTATTATTTTAGCCAATACTCTGCTCAGGTCTAGACAACAAGGCGGTGAAATGGCTTTCTGTACCCTGTCTATGGCCAGCATTTTCTACTTTAAGTTCTCCTCAAAATCAGACTAATGATACAACTCAGTCAACGGATTCACTGGAATTATTTTTCCATATTAATACTGATTTTTCTATGGCTACCAATCCATTACGATGACAAAATTACCCTGGAACACCCCCAAAATAAAGACAAATAGTGTTTGTACTCACAGCCTGGGTGATGTGTGCAGCATTGAAGATGTGCTACCTTCTCCAGGGCACATTTGTTTTCCCCTACAGACAGCAAAAAAATAAGGCCTGGTAAACAAATGGTGTGGATATAACACAGCATTAATTCCCTGACCTTCTGCATCAAGTGACTAAGAATCTCAATCTCAATTATTCCTTTCATGAGGGAATCTAAAATAGATACAGCAAGTTTCACATTCTTGCTCAAAACTGGCCTTAGGAAGCTGGAATGAAATGAGCGAGCCCAATCATTTGGTGCTGAAGTCACATTCATTATCAACTTGATGTCATTCTAAAAATTGACTGCAAGCGAAGGCGAGAGCTTCTATAATGGATTTTTGAAAAATGTATGTGAGTGTGTGTACATGCAATATCTATATATAAACACACACATTTATGTGTGTAGATATTTTTTTAATTTACAAGCCTGGAGGTGTGTTAGGGAGGAAAAAATTAGTCAATCCCTAGTGGGCAACATCAGAATGTTTTTTCAACAGTTGGATCAAAAGAGACGTGAGACATCCTGAAAGGTTCATAACCAAAAACAACACTTGGCAAGTTGTTGGGATCCTAGCAGTTATGCAAGCTCTCCTCTGCTAACGAGACTGGCTGGGGAGTGAGATGGTCTGTAATGAGCTTCAGACATACCTCTTAAGCTGCCAGAGCCTAAAGGTGGGATAGTATGTGTGAGAGAGACCCAAAATAAGGGCTGCAAAAAATATAATTAATCATGCAGGAAACTTAAAATGCTGTGGGGGCCATTCAGTTAGTGTAAATCTCTCTCTACATGCCTTGTTTCATCATTCTTTATTTGTCATGTAAATAATTGTCAACCGTGAAAGTGAGGGTGACACCACATTTGTGTAAAAAGTAGGAAACTATGGGACTAAAATGAGTTATGTTCCTGGAAATGAGGGAGAATTGAGAATTACGGCAAGTCAGAGGAATAAAGTTAAAGGGTCTCATCCAGCCACATGGTTTCACAATCAGAAATATTCTCATTGGGAAATATGGAAGGAATCAGGAGCACATTCTCCTCAGGTAATAGGGAGCGAATCAAGGCTAAGGCCTGGTCTACACTAGGGGGGGAATCAATCTAAGTTATGCAACTTCAGCTACGTGCAGGGCTGGCTCCAGCTTTTTTGCCGCCCCAAGCGGCGAAGGGGGAAAAAAAAAAAAAAAAGATAAAGCCGCGATCGGCGGCACTTTGGCGGCAGCTCTACCGTGCCGCTTCATTCTTCGGCGGCAATTCGGCGGCCGGTCCTTCCCTCCGAGAGGGACTGAGGGACCCGCCGCCGAAGACCCGGACATGCTGCCCCTTTCCATTGGCCGCCCCAAGCACCTGCTTCCTGCGCTGGTGCCTGGAGCCGGCCCTGGCTATGTGAATAACGTAGCTGAAGTCGACGTACTTAGATCGATTTACCGTGGTGTCTTCACTGCAGTGAGGCGACTACTGCTGCTCCCGTCGACTCTGCCTGCGCCTCTCGCGGCTATGGAGTACAGGAGTCGACGGGAGAGCTCTCTTGGGTCGATTTATCGCGTCTAGACTAGACACGATAAATTGATCCCTGCTGGATCGATCGCTGCCTGCTGATCCGGCGGGTAGTGTAGACATACCCTAAGTGGGAATCAGGACTCAATTCTCTTTTGTTTCTAGTCGGTCAGCTGGGGAGGGAAAGGTGAGACTTTTGCAGACTACCCCACCCAAATTTAAGTTAAATCACAAAGGGCCAGATTGCGATGCCCTTATTCACCCTGAGTAGTGCTTTACTCCACAAGTGTTCCCTGCCCTGACAAGCTCACAAAATAGAGAAGACACACAAAGAGTGTGAGGAAGTTTGCTGCCATTGCTTGTTATGTTATCCATCTAATTCAGATTGTAAGCTCCTCAGGGCAACGTCCTGGTCTTCGTATTTTAGCCTGCGAAAAGGCACTCACACCTCAGGCACTATAGAAACGACCACAGCATTAATTACGGGTATTTACTGAATGAGCTCGGAGAGTTTAACTAGCTTATTTACTTCCATGCATCTTTTCTGTTGCTGATCCAGCACACTCCACAATCCCAGGACATCCACATGAAAGGAAACGTCACTATGAAATCGCCCATGATGTTTTAGAACTTCCTCAGCTGGTGTAAATGGTCATAGCACCATTGTCTTTCCATGCAACTCAGAAGCATATAGAAGAGGGACCTGATCCTGCAAACCCTACCACACAGTGGGTCTGATTCTCATTTACTCTAGGCCCCTTGACACTAGCTGGGGCCTGTAATTGGGGAAGTATCTTTATTTAAATTTGGCTCCCACCAACATAAGTGCCTCTCTACGCCTATTTAGCAACATCACCTCCCTGTGCAGCATACAGTCACGGCCGATGTGATTAGGTGAACGCAGTATCAGCACAGACACTGGTTGCTTACTGTGACTGTTGGCGTTCAAGAGCCATCCCACACTGCTCCACACTGACAGTTCAATCGGTGCACGTTCTCCAGGTGAGGACATGCACCGCCGACACAAGGCGCAAAGTGTAGACATGCCCAGGTGATGTACGTACTGCTGCGGCTGTATGCCGATGCAAGTTAGGTCAACTTAATTTTGTCATGTAGATGTGCCCTGAGGTGCTAGAGTGGTGCAGCTGCAGCTATGCTGCTTTAGTATTTTAAGTGTAGACGTAGCCTTAGACTGGTATCGCTTATTCTGGTTCAGCACAGTGAAATAATTTATAATGCTACAAAGCGCCTTATAACTACATCTACACTAGGGCTTTTATCAGTATAGCTATGTCGGTAAAAAATCACACCTGTTAACAACGTATTTATGCCGGTCAAACTTAAGTGTGAACCAGGCCTGAGTTTCCTCTCACATTGGTTTTAAGACCAGATCCTCACTTGGTGTAAATCAGCATAGTCCCATTGAAGTCAATGGGAGCGATGTCAATTTACACCATGTAAATGGGTGTTGGTTTCAGTGTAGTTGCTTCTCATTTACACTGGTGCCATGGAGAAAAGGATCAGGAAGAATCATGTACACAGGAGTAGTCTGGAGATATTGGGGCAAATTCCTCCCTCCTCTAACTCCATGGAGTCAATGGAGTTCCACCACCAGGGATGAATTTGGCTCCTCAGCTTTCCTATGTCAACAGGCATGGGGTAGTAAATAAACGGAAAGGCTGCAAGGAGCCAGTGAGACAAGGAGGCGCACACAGCCTCTGGCCATATTTTAAATTCCAGCGTTATAAGTCAAGATGAAATATGCCTGGTAAATGCAGCTATAACTAGATTAAAACACCATCATTTAATTCTAACCACATCATTATAAAAATGTAGATTAGATAAGCAATAGGAGCTGTGCAGAGACAAAACCCCAGTGTTTACCCACTATGGCTACATTATTAGTGTCCTATTCATGTACAGTTCCCAGCTCAGCAGATACCAAGTACCCAGCCTGGGCAGCGCAGCACCCACAAAACTTAATTTGGTTTCATGCTTTAAGAAGTTCAGGCCATTTCTCTTCAAGCCTTGGAGTGTGTCTAAGCCATGCTCCCATTCCGTCCAGTGGACTTAAATCTTTCCTGTCACTCGGCACCAGCATTGACTGAGGCTCAGGATGCAATGGCTCCTAAAGTGGGCAAGCAGCCATTTTTTATTCTATAGCACCCCAAGTGTGCTAGCAATGCCAATGTGCACCCCCGGTTTGGGCTGCAGCAGGCCCCAACACAGAGTTTTCCTGCCAGGGTGAGGGTTTGTGTTAGGTCAGAGATATACACTCATAAATGTAAAGGTCCCATCCCTTGACACCTAGGCCCTACCCCAGAAAACCCCTAGGCAACACCTGTTGTAGGTGGACAGTGGATTGGTCTCTCTGCTCATTGGGGAGGGTTTGGCATCAGAACTGGAGGGGTGTGATTTTTATGACAGCTGCCTATGGACAGAATGTGGGCTATGGAATGGCTGCTCTACATTCTGTTTGCATATCCTCTGCCCCTTTGAAACTTTGCCCATTACGCTCCATTTTCCCAGCAGGTATCTTGGAAAATCCTTGTTCATTATCTGTGGCACCCTTTACCTACCTGTATCTGTCCCCCCATCACCACAGTATTTGAGCACCTCAGAGAGACTAAGGCCCAGATCCTCACAGGTACATGTTTTCAAAACCAATGAGAGTTAAGTGCCTCAATACCTTTGAGGACCTAGGCCTAAGTGATTTGCCTAAGGTCACACAGGAACTCGGTGACAGAGCAGTGACTTGAACACAAGCTCCTAAGTCCTGGGGCAGTGCCCTAACCACTGGACAATCCTTCCTCTCCTCCTCATCAATTCTGTCTTACATCATTATTTTAAAAATAATTCCCATGTCTCAGTTTTAAAACTTAGACCTTTAAATTCTCATTGTCCCAGAACTCTGATCTCATTTAGACTTTTGGGCTAGCAAATGATTAACTCTTTTATTCCAGAGCCCCAGCTCTCATGTAAGGGTTAAAATTTCAGTGACAGCTGACTGAACAAATTCTGAATCGGGACCTTGCTGACTTACTGCAGTATTTGGCTTCCTGAGATTATTAACCTGAGGTGGCAAAGATCCTCCCTTAACACTCCCCTGGGGTTCTGTGTGATAAAAACAAACTGTAGCTAACATTATGGAGTCACTGCTGCATTAGGGAACCCGGAGACTTTCACGAAGATTCATTTCTTTCATATTGTTCTATGAAATTAAATAGGAGAGGGAAATCAATTTCAAGAAAGCAAAGATCTACAGCAGTAATTTAGATGTAAACATAATTAAGCAACCGGGCATAACATATTTGTACCTTCTTGGCCAAAGTTCAGCTGGAGTCATTAGAGGTTTTTTAATCAAGCGATAGAAATAATTGTAATTGTTTTATTTTAAAGGAAAACTTATTAAAGGTAATTTAGTGCATTGCTAAACTTGGGGCTGAGAATCCAACACCCAAACCGATGTCCTCTGTGTATCTCTGCATTGACACGCACCTGTGATAGGTGCACACAACCCACATAACTCTAAGTGTAGACCAAGACTGATTTTTTTTAAACCAGGTTTAAGTTAAACTGATGCAACTTCTGTGTTTAGACAAACCCTTAGGAACAGGTTAAAACGAAACTAAAATAAGCCACGCTTAAACCAAATTTCAGTGTTGCCAACTCTCAAGATTTGATTCTGAGTCTTGTGAGATTTGGGGTTTCTCACAAAGGCCCGTTGCCTACAGTCAAGTTATTATGTGAAAATCTCAGCTGTCATTTTTTTTAAAGTAAGTTTCTAGTCCTTGTGGTTGCGGAGAGAGGCTTGAAAATGCAAACCCCAACGGCTACGGCACTAGAAGACAAATAAAAGGAATGCGAAGGACATTTTTAAAAATATCATGACTCTAAACCAATCTCCTGATTTTTTTGAGACCTGTCTCATGGTTTTTGAATGCTTGGGCTTGGCAATACTGGTGTGTCTATACAGGCTTTCCACCCAGTTTAACTCAACTGGTTTGAAAAACCCCTTAAATTAAACCAGTGCAACTTGTGTGCATAGACTGGGACTAAGCATGCAGTGAATCTGCAGAAGATGACACTCTCTGCATGCAGAGGTTTTTCCCAGATCCAAGTCTCCATATCATTCAAGATCCACGCCTCGGGGATTCTCAGATGCCATTCTACAGCTCACTGCTCATCGGCAGTGCTCTTTCAGGAGGGGGGGGAAATAGAGAAAAAACTTTGAAAGTTTTGTAAAATAATAAATGGAAATGGACAATCTGCTGGACTTGTTCTTCTGGGCTGGGGCCATTTTCGAGTAATACATCATTAAAGCTCTGTTGCTCTGGTGATGTATTAGGCCAGTGCATCATCGGTGCAGCAGTGCTCCGATGATGCATTGCTCTTCTCACATAATGTCAGCCAATCACTATCGTAACGTCAGCCAGCAAGAACATGTTCAGGACAGCCAGTACATTTTAATTTATTATTTTTAAAAGTTTTGGAAACTTACCCTATTTATTTTCAAACTTGGTGGATTTTTTCCCCCACACATGGTTAGGATCAGCTGTGTAGTTATTAGAACTCCAGGGAACTGTTGTTATTCGCCTGGAAGACTTGGCAAGCTTCACCGCGTTGTGTTATTTAAAAGGGGCGGATGATCTCTGGAGCAGATTGAAGACAATGGAATGCCCACTGGGGTGTCTTACATTTTGTAGCGTGAATACAGCCATGGGACTGGCCTCCTAGAAAACGGATGACCTCTGTTTATCCACAGAATAGGTGAGGTACGGATTGCAACAGCGCAAATGTCCCCTCAACACACCACCTTGCTAATGGGGACACGTGTTGCCTAGAAAGCTCAGGCCAAAATTTTCTAAAATAGGAGCCTAAAGTTAGGTGCCTAAATATGGATGTAGGGGCCTAAGCAAGAGGCCTCATTTTCAAAAGTGCTGAGCATACCATGGGATTGCAATGGGAGCTGCTGGGTGCTCAGCACTTTGGCCATTTAGTCAGGGCCCAGATGCAGGTACATACTTAAGCACATCCTTAAATTTAAGCCCATGAGTTGTCCCCACTGACCAATAAATTAAACATTAAGTGCTTAGCTAGATTATGGCCAAAGTGCCCACATACAGATTTAGGACTCTAACTTTAGGGTCCTAATTTTTTAATCTTGGCCTCACTCTCCAAGGCCTGTTCCGTCCTGGGTCTCTCTGCTGAAACGGCCGCCAGGTTGTCATTTAGCACCTGTCTGCTAGGAACTACACCGACCACCTATCGCAGTGTGTCCATGTGTATCTAGGAGTATGTGGGCAGCCGTTTGAAATTCACCCCTGTGCAGAGCTACAGCATAAAGCTTACGCACCCCTTCAATCCTGCTTGCGTCCTTGGTGCTGAGCCTCTGCACTGGAGTGACTTTCACCGGGAGCGAGGAGTATTAGTTTTCCACCTAGATCTAAACAACTGCAGTCCAGGGACAACTTGAGGAGCACTTGAGACATTAAATTGCACTGGTCACCAAGGCAGAAAATACCCTCATAATGCCTGATCATTCTCCACCAAAAAGTCACTGCTTTCTTTCGGGCTTTTAACTGTAGAAAGGCGGCATCACCTAAATTGCCCAGCCTTTGATAATGTACAAAGTACATTCAATTACAAGTTAAACAACAAAACAATGATCTCTCCAAACCTATCTTGTCATCATTTCCTTTAGGAAAATAAAGAACGACTGATGGCAGCAGGTGGGTCACCCACACAAAACCCCATTCACTTCATGGCAAGTGCCAGCATTTGATTCTGCGTGTCCCAGAATGAGTGACGTCACAGGCACCTATAGGTGGAACGAGCTCCGGCCAACTGCTCATTCCTGGCCACAGAAAGGGTACAGGACAGTAGTCACCCAGTATCCTGGGCAGTCGGAGCAACTGAACTTGTGCGCCTACAAAAAGGTGCAGCAGTGGGTAGGGGTCAGACTTTAACACCTGTAGCCCATGAAGGGCAATCCCAAATCTCTGCCCCAAAATCATGCCGCATTTCTCTAGTGCAGGGAGACGGACGACTGTCAGGCAGCCAGTTACAGCTCCCTGATCTTGCATTGCCTCCTTCACTGGTGGTTAGAGCATCTGTCAACCTTCCCCCTCCTCCCCAGGCTTCCTGCCCATGTCTCTCTTTCCCCCTGCCTGTCCCATACATCATGGTGTTGGGAAGGGTGACTAGTGCAGGATCTGATACCAGCAGTAGATATTCTCTATGGGCCATTTCCAAATGGAATCCATCCGCTTTGTGCCAACAGTGCAAAGTGGATGGAATGGAATGGAGAATCTGGCAGCATCCTGGACCACCAGCTTCTTGGCTTGTCAATAACCTTCACGTTGTTGCTGCTCACCGATGCTAAAGCAGGAGATCTTTCTCTCATGGCATCTTTTATTCCTCCTAAAGCGAAGGGAGATCTTAGAGCTTTCACTTTGTTAGTAAAGCTCTTTCCCCCAAAACACCCTCTCATTTCTGACCCTTTGTTACACATCTGCTTTGAATGAAGGACAGCGTGTAAAACTGATTTGTATTGTACTGACCCACCACTATCACTCATCTCTCTTGAGGCTCTAAGGCCAGCGCTACTCTACCCTGCTGAAAAATAGTTTAATCACCTGTGTGAAGGAAGCATTACAAACATGTTGAGGTCTATGCAGGCATTGAGGCATCTATGGGATTTCTTCATGTATCTATTACCAGGGTAAATAGGCTACAGTGAAGATACTGGATAGACTATTTTAAGTTCAATCTGTCCGGGAAATTTCACTTGGAAGATTAATAACACCAACCCCATCACGGTATTTTTGAGGCAAATCTCTGAACCTTCCCTCCTCCTTACAATATATACCTGACCCACACTCTTGCTATTGAATCAGCAATACGTGGTAGCCACGAAATATTTGGTGGGTAACTAAAGTGTAGTTCAGTGGATTTGATTCACCTTTCTTGTTGGATAGAGTTAGATAACTACAGCAAGCCTAGTCTTCCCTAAAAGCTAAAGGGTGAGGTGTATTTCCTGAGTTCTTTCTGATCTCTAATCCCTTCTGGTACCATAACAACAATAGGACCCAGAGGTCAGGATTGGGGCCCCACTGAGCTGGGTGCTGTGCCAGGGTAACATAAAAGAAACCTAGCAATTGCCTTACCAGATCAGACCACTGGCCCATCTAGTGCATTATGCAGTCTCCAACAGTGGCCAATGCAGAGGAAGGCGCAAGAAACCCTGCAACAGGCGCTAATGGGATGACCTGTCCACAGAGAAACTTTCTTCTCCACAGTGATTTAGAGGGTGGAGCCTGAGGGTTTCTATCCTTTCTGAACGGCTTGCGCTATTTTAACCCTTACTACAGTAACCCAGATATTCTGTTGCCCCTATAAATTTCCCATCCTTTTCGGAATTCTGCTAAGCTCTTGCCTTCAATGGCCTCTTGTGGCAACGAGTCCCACATCTGAAACATTGACAAAGAGGCCACCTTTCTATTACCACCCAGACATTCTAATCTAGAGCAACGGAGTCTTGGTGAAAACAAGGAGGAGTCCTTGTGGCACCTTAGAGACTAACACATTTATTTGGGCATACGCTTTCGCAGGCTATGTTGTTTTTGCTGATACAGACTAACACGGCTACCCCTCTGAAAAGAGGCTTGGTGGCTGTTAAAAGATGGGCCTTTTGCCTTGCTCATACCGGTCCACTCCAAATATTTCCTTGCATTGATTTTCCTGTTAGAAGATCCACCTAATCTCTTCACAGGGCCCATAGGCTGTATGAGGGCCAGCCCCTTGGATAATGCTGCTTCTGACTCGGAAAGATGGAATCTCTCCTCGAAGTAACCCCTCATCTGATCTGAATGATAGTTCTTATTCTGGGGGGGTGGGGGCAGCCCTGTCTCCCTGCAGGGCTGAGCGTCCATTCCCAGCAGTGTTATACCCATCAATAGTAGTGGTGTTGCCCCTTTGCTGTCAGAATCACCCAACCCAACGTTCTGTGGCCTAAAAGTTGGGATCTGGGAATAAAAGGCTTTTAGGGCCCTCAAAGGCATAACGTAACAGAAATAGTCACCCACATGTGAATACCACAAACAGCCTGGCTGCAAAGGCCAATTGCAAAGCAATGCATGAACTGAGAGAGAGTCCCAGGGCATAAATGAGAGGCAGCGTGATCCAATGGATAGGGGCACTGGACAGGGAGTCAGGAGACCTGGGCTCTGTTAGGGGCACTTAATTGTTACATGACATTGGGGAGGTCACTTCATCTCTGTTTTCCCCTCTCGTCCTGGGTCTGTCTTGTCTATTTAGGCTCTAAGTTCTTTGGGGCAGAGACTGTTTCTTGCTATGTGTTTGTACAGCACCTAGCACTCCGGGGACTCTCTTACAAACAATAATTCGACAGTAGTGAAGAACCAGAAACCCACCACAGGCCGTTTGTGTTTGGACTATTTTGATGATCATTCTGCCATCTCCAAGCAGTATGGCCCTGATATCCAGTGGTGAGAGCCCACCGGTCAGGTTGAAGTCAATAGTAGTGCGGGTGCTCAGCACTGCTGAAAATGAAGGGACTTTTCGCTTAAAAAAAGTGTAAAGGGAAAAGTTTTAAAAACCTTTATACAAATTCCCCGCCTCCACCCTCCTTTTCTTACCTTCCCCTGTCGCTGTAGTTTATTATAGATGCAAGGCTGCTGACTTAGAATATGGAGGCAAAATTTAGCCTTCATGTCCCAAGAAAAATGAAATGTAGAAAAGAACCCCAACCCACACTTCGCTGAGAAATAAATAAGACGACAAACTTGATTAGAGTTTCATCTGGCATTATTGTAGCTTTGCTGCTCTTTGTCAGGGACTTTTCCCAGGCAAAATTGGAGAGATTATCTTGTCTGGATGTTATGAAGTAGCTAATCCCTTCCGCAAGTGGAGGGAAGCCAGCGTTTCAGATCAGGCCAGGAGAAGTGCAAATATGGGGACAGCTACCTCCACCAGACTCTCCATCCAACCCGCCTTCAGCCCCACGGGCAGCCTTCTGCAGGGGCTCTGCAGGAATCCAAATCCATCTTTAGGGACAAAGAAGTAGGAGCAGCCATGACCCATAAGATGTTACTTTCCCCACCCCAGGTATATGGGGCAAACCCGAGCAAGTTACTGCAGAGAGACGGCTGCCTCTGCTTTCACTTACACAAGCATAATTCCATTGACTTCAGGGGAGGTTATTCCCCATTTATAGGAGCAAGTTACAGGACAGTCAGGCTCAGAGTCTGCAGTAATTTGTGGCATCCTCTCTGGTCAGGGAACAATGTCCCCCCGCACCTCCTCCCCAGGAGCAGTTGTAGCCGGGGGAATCCCTTGGCAGGGACTTTAAGGAGCAGGTGTTGGGGGGTGGGCGGGCAGTCAGGCAGCCGTGCACAGACAAGGGGCTACTGCATAGTTTGTCCTTGTCTCCTGCAGAGCCGCAGTGGAGCTGACGAGTTTGGCAATGGAAGCTCCACTGGGGAAATACACACACATGCCCTGACGCAATCGTGCAGAATAAACTGATGTTTCAGTTGTCCTTGGCTTCAGTCTGAAAATGTGGTTCCCAACCTCTGTGTGTGATGGTACCAATTTCCACACAGACCAAGCCTTCAGCTGGGCCAGGCAGCGCCTGCTGCTTCCCATTCAGCTGCGCATCTAACCACAGTGTTGCTTGGGCTGCTCCATATCTTTGTCCTGCACTCGCAGGACACTGCATGTGCCATGGCAACAGTGGTGCCCGGCCCGAAAACTCATCTATCAGGGCTTGTCCACACGAGTTATTCCGTAATAACTATTTCAGAACAGCTCCATGCGTGGACTCTTCTTCTGGAAGAAGATTGCCTTGCTCTGAATTAGTTTAACCCTCTTTGGAAGTGTGAAAGGCTCCCATGGGCTGGGCGAACACCAGACAGGAGCAGAACTCCGATGGGCTGCATGGGAGTTTGAGCTCTAAGGAGGGAGTTAGTATGCTAGCAGGGACCATGCTTTCTGGCTTTTAATGAGAGCAAGCAAATCCCAGCCTGCAGCTCTTGGCTACGTCTCGCTGTCTCCTTTGTTGTTCATTGGAAACAAAAGAGAAAAGGTATTTTTAGAAAAGGGAAAGGCCGCTGTTTAATGTCACTTTGCTAAGTGTGTTCGCTCAGTCCCAGTGCTCCCTGCAGTAAACACGGGTCGACAGCACAGGCAGAAACACACCTCGTTTTCTCAATCGCTTTTACAAACAAACTCAGCGTGTCGGGAGCCGGGTGGCACTTCCTTTTTAGCATCAGGCCTCCCTCACCTCACACGACTGCTCCCTTCCCACTGGTGCTTCATAGCAGGGCCACTGTAATAAGAAATGAATAACATTGACAAGCTAAATGCCTCCCTTCAGCCAAAGCACTCTTCAAATTTAAGAGTCAACATCATGATGTTCATATTCTAGATGGGGAAACTGAGGCACTTGGAGGCAAAGTGACTTGTGCAAGATCATGGAGTGAATCCGTGGCAGAGCCAGGAATCCAACCCAGCTATCCCGTTGCTAACCAGTGTCTTATGCATTGGACCATACTGTCTAGCTACCTTTCAGATGAAGGCAGCTTTGATAGCCATGCAGATAGATACTGGGACCTTTGCAGCAGGGGTATGGCAAGATTTAGTTCCTGCCATCTTGGAAGGTGATATTTCCAATGGTAACCCCACTATGGACCATGTCCATGTATAATAGACTAGGCAAGACCCTCTATGTGCTCAATCCACAAAGAATATGAATCTGCAAGAGCTGCCTGCTAAGGGACTTACTGGCTCATGCTTTAGCTTGGGAGGTCTCCGGTTCAATCCCCCAGTGAAGATAAAGATAATGGTCATTATACAATAACAGAATATTATGGAGAGCACCTGTTTTCCAGGCTGTTAGCCTCCTTGACCAACAGGCGTCGCTCTTGAAACAACTCGCATTTTTTTCTTCTCACGGGAAGACGAAAGGAGGGAGGCCTGGTCTAACTGGGAAAGTTGCCTTGGTGTCACTAAGGTGTCATTTTCAACTGATTTAATAAAACAAGTGCAAACTCCTGTGTGAACGTTCCTAGTCTGGATCTTCCCTGCAGAAAGAGTTGTGTTTTTTACATCAAGCTAGCAGGCTCTGTAGTTTATACCTTGATGTAGCTAGTCCTTGCAACCCCCAGGTGCAGGGTATGGCGTTACCTCGACTAGAGGCATCGTGGTAAAAGCAATCTGTGCCTTGTCTCCACTAGGATTTGGCTCTCTCGGAGTATAAACACACCTTTTCTGCAGTGAAGACAATGCCTTATTTGGTGGAAAAGTGGCTGTTTCTAATCCTAATCAACTTGAACTAAACCAAAAGAAGCCTAGTTTAAATAGAAATAAGTGTGTCCACATGGGGCCTTGCAAAGATGTAGCCATATCAGATTAAAATCACACCTTACATTAGACCAGTGCAACTTTCTCATGTAGCCAGCCCTGACACACTCCTAACACCTTTCAGCTCAGCTGAGTGCTCAGATGTGGATCTCTGCTATACCAAAGAGGAAGCAAAATCTTTCATCCTGTTTGTAAGCTAGCAGCCCAGGGCCAAAAATCAACTTGTTGTCCCTTTACCACAATGATAATGGGGGGAAGAAAACAAATGATATTTTATTTGCCCATCAAAAAAAGTAGCTCGCCCCAGGTGAAAAGGATTTTGCAAGGCTGGGGAAATGCAAACGGCTGCTCCGACTGGAGCAAACTGACCAACCACTCAGCAGATTTGTGTTTTTCAAATGGTAATTACTTCTTTTCAGCAGCAAGTGATGTGTCCGTTATGACCAAAAAAGATTTTGCTATTTTGACGTCGGGAAATCTACAAGTCAAAGGTGAGGGAATGACTGCACAAAGCAGCCAATATTAAAAAATCACAATCTGGCAAGCAGCAGCAGCCTGTGATTTCTGGAAGAGCTGGATTGCCAATCATTTTTATACCTCTGCGCTTTAAATAGCAATAATGTGTTGAATGTGAAATTGACTGTGCTGATGTGGTTTTGCTCCGCGCTATTAAAATACAAGCGTCGGGACACATATTACATATTTGTGATTCTTTGGAGACATTGTTGGGGGAAAATGTGAACTCAAATGGATATTTGAGGGGGGGTGGAATTGAGAAGCCAGGAGAAAGGGAGAACTGGCCTCTGCACTATCAGAGCTATAAAACGAAACCAGGAGAGAATGTTGTTTTGTTGGATGCTTTCAGAAAATTTTCAATAAATTCCAATGATTTTGAAATAATTGCGAGGGAAAATATTCATACAAATATTTTTCCCCAGGTGTTTCCATTTTCTTGGCTCACGCTTGACCTGTCCAGACAGACATCATTAACCAAAGAACAGACTGAAGACAAACCAAGCCCCATGGAAGAATTCACCCCCTCCCACCATGACTGCATGCAATAATAATAATGATAACGATACCGTGCTTTTATATCACACCTGTCATCCATGGATCTCAAAGCGCTTCACCAAAAAAAACCCAACAAGGTCAGTATCATTATCCCCATTTTAGAGATGGGCAACTGAAGCACACAGAGGTAAAATGACTTGTCCAAAGTCACACAGCAGGTCAGTGCCAGAGCTGAGACTAGAACCCAAAATCTCCTGACTCCCTGCCCAGTGCCTAGTCCATTGGACTGTGCTGCAGGTGCTGCCCAAGGGTTTTTATGCCTTCTTTAGAAGCCTCCTGCCATGACCATTGTTAGCATCAGGATGGAGAACTAGATGAGTCACTGGCTTGTTTTGCGTGATAGCTCTTCTATTCTTATCAATCTAGTTAAGAAAGATGTCTTTGAACGTTCCAACAAATACAGCCGGCTGATAGTCCTCGCTGCGGCTGGATTGTCATCCATCCTTTCTCTACAGACGGTACTGTCTCCATACCATGAGTCCTTCACTGGGAGAGCCCTGCACGCAACTTAGAAAAGGGTCGCTGACCCATTGGCCAGTCTGGTTCCAAGTTAATATAGCTGAGCCTGTATTTACTTCAGGAGTGCAGCCGGGGGGAGACAGTCAGTCAGCATGTCTCTATCAGAGCTGAGCTGACAGGGGCGCTGGGGATGACCTTTGTGCAGATGACCCTAGCTTCCAACAGATCTTGGGGGGATCCAGAAATTGGGGCAATCCACCTCCACCATGTGTGTTCCATGGGGTGGGGAGGGTGCAGCCGGGCAAACCCTCCGCCCACTAGGGAACAATCTGGGAAGGGAACCTTCTGGTGTTTTCTTCCCCCACGGGACCTCTCTGGTATATTTTTCTGCACTGGGGGGCAACCCTGTGTTTAAATATTAGTGTCCCCTCCCCAACGCTCATTCTCTCCCTATGCACAGAACACAGCAAACCCCATTCCCACCTGGCCTTTCCCCCACTAGTCTCAGTCATCATTCAGGCAAAACTCTCACTGGCTTAGGAACACAGGAGCTGCCAGACTGATCAGAACCAAGATCCATCTACTCCAGTATCATGCCTGCCCAGGTACTTCAGAGGCAGGTATTAAAACCCTACAGTAGGCAGACGTGGGGCAATCTCCTTCATCGGCCTCTCAGAGCTTTCAGCGAATCAGCGCACATTCCCATAACGCACAACGCGCTGACTTTGTTATTTTGTTCCCCATGCAGGTGCAAGTCAAAAGAGGAGCTGGTCAGCTCAACAGGGGGTTTCCAGGTCTATGGTAACTTCAGTGGGAGCTTTGCCTGCATGAGGACGTCGGGATTTGAGTGCTAAATCCTTAGCCCCGTGTTGCTTTGTGCGTAAGGGTGTTTTGTGCCTCTGAATCAGGCAGTCATTATGCACTCGGACAGACACATAACTCTTTTTTGGATGAATAGATCCCTTAATCTATGATTTTACAGCCCTATTTGTGTGTGTGTATATATATATATATATATATATACACGTATCCACATACAGCATATATCTGTATAAAAATACCTGAGCCATTTCTGCATAAATATTATACTCCTGAGAGGGAAAAATATGATATATGTGGGGGGCCTTTTCTCCCATCTAAAAGATTATTGGCTGATTCATTAATCCCCGCCTCTATTCCCTACCAACAGCCATCCCTCTGTCTTGTCAACATATAAATAGCCATTTCTTAGTCACATGCTCCAGGTGCCAAACTTCTGTAAAGTCATTCAAGAACAGGACATTAATATCAGAACATAAGAACGGCCAGACTGGGTCAGACTAATGGACCATCTAGCCCAGAATCCTGTCTCTGACAGTAGCTGGTGCCAGAGGCTTCCGAGTGAGTGAACAGAACAGAGCGACTATCGAGTGATCCATGCCGTCCTCCAGTCCCAGCTTCTGGCAGTCAGAGATTTAGGGACACCCAGAGCACGGGGCTGCATCCCTGACCATCTTGGCCAACAGCCATCAGTGGACCCATCCTCCATGAACTTATCCAATTCTTTTTTTGTATCCAGTTATATTTTTGGCAATATTCCCTGACTCTCCAGTGTGTGAAGAAGTACTTCCTTATGCTTGTTTTAAACCTGCTGCCTAGTAATTTCATTTGGCGAGCCCTAGTTTTTGTGTTATGGGAAGGAGTAAATAACACTTCTCGATTCACTTTCTCCACACCAGTCATGATTTTATAGACGTGTATCATATCCTCCCTCTACCCCCCATCATCACTTTTCTGAGCTGAACAGTCCCAATCTTTTTAATCTCTCCTCACATGGAAGTTTTTCCATACCCCTAATCATTTTTACTGCCCTTCTCTGTACTTCTTCCAATTCTTTTTTGAGAGGGGGAGACCAGAATGGCATGTAATATTCAAGGTATGGGCACACCAGACATTTTCAGCTGTACAAAGACCATGGATTTAATGTGAATAAAAGTCTTTTACTTTCTGTTTATTAGTTTTATTACAGTAGCATCTAGAGGTCTCAACCGGATCACAGCCGCATTGTGCTAGACATTGTATAAACGCAGAGTGAAAGACAACCCCTGTCACAAAGAGCTTACAGTCTAAATAGACAAGACAGACAAAGGGTAGGAGAATGGCAGTATCGTTATCCGTGTTTTGCAGCTGGGGAAATAAGACGCAGAGGTGTAAGGCCTACATTTGGAAGTTTAATTGATATAATTATTTTCGTGGAGGTGTGTGAGATTTTTTTTTTAAACTAATAAAAGCCCTAGAGTCTGGGTGTAGTTATACCAGTATAAAGGTGCTGTGTGGGAATAAGCACTTTTAGTACTGGTATAACTGCTTCCACGCTAGGTGGATTACATTGATATAGTTAAAGCAATAGAGTTAGTGTGTGTAGACGAGCCCTAAGTGACTTACCCAAGACCACAAAGGAAATCTGTGGCACATTCGGGATTTGAACCCCTATTTCTCTGAGCACCTTCCAGTAGTTTCCAGCCAGTGCCCTAGCTGTAAGACCATCTTTCATTTTGGAAACTGTACTTTCTTAACTCGGCTATAATGGGTTTGTTGATATCAATCAGAGGCTAAAAATCTTGACTGTTGATTCCAGGAAAAGTCTAGAACTGAAGGAGCCAAACGGCAAAGCAAACAGAAGCGATTTCACCTTGAATGCTAACTTTCTACACTTGCCCCAAAACGCTGTATTGCCAGCACAATATAGAAAGAGAGGCACAGGCTGGAGAGATCTAAATCGAAGGCTAGCAGAGAGTGCAACATAATCAAAATAAAAAGCCTCGGAAAATTAACTTTAAAATGTTAAATTAGAAGAACAAAGACTTCAGTCATGAGCTGGAAAATGAATTCCAGTGACAGGAGAAAACAGGCTTGGCAGCTAGATGCAAAGCCAGTATGTTTACAGTGATTAGTGACACAGAGGAGGTGGCAGGCAAGATATTGATTTGATAAGCAGATGAGCGAAATTTTGAATGCATTGGAGCTGCTGATGGAAAAAGGGGTGGATGGCGAGAGATGGGAATGTGAGAGAAACAGCTGTGTACACGGAGATGCATGAGATGTTATGGAAAACAGAAGGTCAGCATGATCCATGAAACTCTCAAAAGAAATAGGAGCTTTGGGGAGAAGTGGGCATCGCTGGGAGACAGCAGATGTTTTCATGCCAAGACAATGATAGACCAGTAATTACAGACAGATAGGACCTCCTGAATAGTGACAGCAAAACACAAACATACCAACATAAAAAACAAAACAAACCCCCTAAACCCAGACATGTTTGATTGACAGCTGTAAAAGGATATAAAAATAGCAATAAGCACTTATCCCTTTTATTACACAGAAGATGGGCAAGCAGAGGGATGAGGGCACCTTTTTCTAACAGAAGAGGAAATACTAGCCAAGAGGTCATATTACTAATAAAAATATGCATTTATACGTCACCTTTCCCACAAAATACAAACGGAGCCTCACAGCTGCCCTGCAAAGGCAGTTCCAAGTGGGTGATCTGAGGCGCAGAGAGATTAAAATGGATTTTCAGATTCACCAAACCCCACCTTAAAGGGCTTGTCCCAGGTCGCACAATGAGTTTGTGGCAGAACCAGGAGTAGAACAATCACGTAACCGCTCTGTGGCCCTGATCGCATTAGGGAAATTTTCAGCTCAGCTGGTGTTAGCAACATTGGGACCCCTGGTATAAATTGGCTGCCAGCTACCAGAAGCATGTTTAACACTGTCTCCCCATACCTATTCAAAGGAAGTCTAATCAGCTTGATATTTCAAACGCATCTGGCAACCTAGCTAAGTTAACACTGGTGATGCTGAAAGTTTCAGAAAGTTTCCCCATTGTTGACAGGGCCTATAATAGCAGCGTTAACCCACTTGAGTTTAACAGTGAAGATCTGTTCTATGGGCTTGAACTCAACCTGCTAACCCAAGTTAAAAGCTGAGTTGTAGTGTCTTCACTACCATTTTAACCCAAGTTAGCCAACATGGGTTAACTAACCTGAGTTAAGAACACACCTATTTTTGCACTGTAGACATAAAATTTCTCTCTGTTGAATTGTAGGGTTTTTTGTAAGTGATCTAAAATCCGTATGATCTTGAAAACTGCTGTACATCATAAGGGTATGGCTAGTGGTCCGAATTTTGAGTTGTTTGATTGGATAATGTTTTCCACGTTTCTATTTATATCAAAAAGGAAGAGCCCCCAAAACAAAAACCTCAACATTGTAAAATTAAAGACTAAGGCCTGGTCTACACTGGGGGTGGGGGAAATCGATCTAAGTTATGCAACTTCAGCTACGAGAATAACGTAGCTGAAGTCGACGTACTTAGATCGACTTACCGTGGTGTCTTCACTGCGGTGAGTCGACTGCTGCCGCTCCCCCATCGACTCCGCCTGCGCCTCTCGCCGAGCTGGAGTACAGGAGTCAACGGGAGAGCAATTGCAATTGCCCCCATCCTTCTGTCCCAATAAAGAGCGGGAAGGCACTTGGCCACTGCAGGGTTTTTTGCACATTCTTGCCAGCTTTCCGATTTACAGCGTATTTCTCAAACCTGAGCCGGCACGAGCCTGCTGCGAGGCAGCTCTGCTCATCCTCATTTCACACATGTGGAAACTGAGGCACAGGGCTGGTCAGGCAAACATTTCCGAACCTGCGTGTGTGACGTTATGTGCCTAAATCTAGGGATTTAAACAACAGCGCCTGATTGACATCGGGGCGGGTGTTCTGGGCATTTCTAGATTCAGGTGCTTAACGTTAGGCACCTGGGTTTGAAAATTATGGCCTACGTGACCCGACCCAGGCCGTAGCGGGAGTAAATGTCAGAGCTGGGGTTAGTCCCTTGGCTGGTCAGGCGCTTGTGCCAACAACAGTAGGTTAGCAGCACTGTCCTCTACAACTGTGACATGAGCTGGGGACTTTCCAGCCCCCACAGCTCAGTCCTGAGTGATGAGATTACAGCCCTAGCCATGGGTTTACATTAGGTAAAAGGCAAAAGCTTTCTAGGAGGTGTTAGAAACCTAGAGTCAGAGCAGTGTACAGGAGCATTAACACGGACAGCGGGTAAAGCTCCCCCTAGGGGAGGCTAGCTCCCTGTCCTGCCTCTTCCGCCCATGGCCCCGCCCACACTCCACCCCAGGCCCCCCTGCCACCGCTCACCGTGTCCCTCCTCACTCCCCCACCTGTCCACTGCGAGACTGAGACTCACCCCCGCCCGCCGCCTCACCTGCTGCTCACCACACCCCTCTTCACCCCTACGGGTGAGGGGGGCTGAGGAGGAGGGATACGGCGAGAGGCAGGGACCTCTGGAGAAGGGGGGGTGGAGTGGAGGAGAGGAGGAAGACTCACTAGGCAGCAGTAGCAGGCTGTGGGGGCCTCAGAGAAGGGGCGGAGAAGGGAAGGGAAGAGGCGGGGCCACCACGGCCCAGGTGTCTGGCTGCAGGTCCGCGGCGGCTTAGCCTCCCCAGGCCTATTATACCTGCTGGCCCTGGGCATTAAAGCAACTGGGAATCAGGCTCCCNACCCCCACTCCACCCCCCCCCCCCCCCCCCCCCCCCCCCCCCCCGGCCCCCCCCCCCCCCCCCCCCCCCCCCCCCCCCCCCCCCCCCCCCCCCCCCCCCCCCCCCCCCCCCCCCCCCCCCCCCCCCCCCCCCCCCCCCCCCCCCCCCCCCNATGCACTATACATTTAAAAGTACTAGGCGAGAGCCTCAGCTGGTCTAAAGCAGTGTAGCTACAATGGCTTTGGAACTTCACCAAGGCCTGGTCCACACTAGGGGCGGGGATCGAAATAAGATACGCGACTTCAGCTACGAGAATAGTGTAGCTGAAGTCGAAGTATCCTATTTCGAATTACCCGCGCTTACCTCGCGTCCTCGCAGCGCGGGATCGACGGCCGCGGCTCCCCCGTCGACTCCGCTAACTCCGCTCGCCCTGCTGGAGTTACGGAGTCGATGGGAGTGCGTTCGGGGATCGCTGTATCACGTCCAGACGAGACGCGATACATCGATCCCCGCTATATCGATTTCTACCCGCCGATCCGGGCGGGTAGTCTGGACGTAGCCCAATTTACAACAACTGAGGATCTGGCCCATAGTCTGACAAAACCCTATGGACAGTTTTCCTAGCTTTACCTCAGGCTAGATTGTCCCTTTGCTGCTCATCTTGAGTAGTACCTTACTCTGAAAGGAGGCCCATGGATTTCAGTAGGGGCTACTCGGAGAGCGAGGCGTTACATTCCTCATGATTCAGAGTGGCAGAATCTGGCCCTAAGTGACAGGTTTGGTGACATTATAAACTATGTACTCGTATTGTTTCCCCCTTTTCTTTATGCAATTGATATTAATATTAACTTTTCAGTTTCTTTCTTTCCCCTTTCATGACAAAAACAAGTCAAACTAACCTGTGTCAGATCCTAAAAAACAAATAAAGGGTCTGAGACCTTGCACCTTTAAAGCAGAATCTGAACCGAAGAGTGGTAATGCAATTTTAATCCCCACAAAGAACTCTGCCAGTCAAGGTATCCGATCCAGTCCCGCAGATGGAAATTACTGGGCTCCTATAGTTCATGATTATATTTCTTCACTCAACTCCAGGCAACTTGAATCGCTGAGCTGCCGCTATACTCTGTAGGCTAAAATAATGCCAACTTGCTACCATCTCGCTGAAAACGACAGCAGTGGAGCGGCTTGGTAGCTTGTTCTACAGCACCATCTACTGAAACTATCTGGCCATTTCAAGATAAGGAAGGGTCAGCTGTTGAAAGCAAGCACGAGAGTCCCAGTCCTTCAGGCAAAGCAACACAACTTTTAGTTTGTATTATTGAGCTGAGCGCAATTGGTTGCCTTCTTTCAGCCTGCAAAGGGCTGTGCCTAAGTCCCTACCCCTTCAGTTGAAGACGACAACCCAGAGAAGAGAGGGGTTAGAACAACAAGCCCATTGCACAGTGATGGGGAATACACCTGGTTAGTTCCAAGAGTTTTGTTTAGACTTTTAAAACTATACAGGGTCTCTTCTTTTCACCCACATCCTTTGAGATGGGAATGGAATAGGGTGTAGCTGTCCTGGGAGAAGGGTGTGCTAAAGAGGAGAAGGATGCTGGGGGTGGAAGACATAGCAGACTTGGTTTATTAACCATGCCTCTTTCTCCAGTCATTGTGGGGCTGGTGCTTTTAGGGAAGATGCTGCATTGACACAGAGGTCAACTGGCTGCTACAGCATTTTAAACCCCAGAATCACCCGTGTCTGAAAGCAGGAAGCATGGGACAGCAGTTCCAGGTGCTTGAGGAGATATAGATATGGAAGTAGCCAGGAGTGCAGACGAGTTTGTGAGCAGAAAACCTTCCCGTCCACTGCACCAAACCAATCAACATCCGTTGCATAAGCTGAAAACTCACCCCTACATCCCTGTTATCTGAAATCCCTGTTACTCACACTGTAGCTATTTCTCATCACCTGTGCATCAGTGTATGATTTAGTTACCTCTCATTTGAGAGTTGCTAGTGTAACAGTCTACACTCAAATGGCTGTAGTTTTTTTAATATCATCAAGGTACTTACAGTCTGAGAATTAGAGACAAGTCAGCACACTGAGCAACATCTCTCCCCACCCTCCAAGGAAATAATCCTTCCACAGGCCTTTGGGACAGGGATTGCCTTGTTATTGTGCATCTGGCACGAAGAGGCCCTGAGCCTAGAGGTGCTACCATAATACTATGAAAATCAAGCCCTCAGGAAACACCTGAGTAAAGAAATGGAATTTGCAATGTGGCCGAAAGGTCAGCAAACCAGGGCACTACCAGACAAAGAGGTGAAGCAAGTCTCAGAGTTGAAGTTTTTTTGCTCAGAATGCTGAGCCCCCGGCCCTGGGGATTATTAAGCAAAGGGGGAAGGGCACATTTCCCTTTTTAAAAAACAAACAAACAAACAAACACACACACACACACACTCAATTTCTCCTTCGTAATCCATGCCTGCAGGACAGGGGTGTGTGTGTGTGACAGAGAGAGAGAGACACGCTGAGATCAGGGCCCTATTATGCTAGACCCTGTATGACATAGTGAGACAGAGGGCAATTGTAAGCCCTTTAGGAAAGGCCTAAATAGAGGGGAAAGAGGTACAGAGAAGTGCAGCCATTGGACCAAATTCACCCCACAGCTCCATGGCAGAACTGGGACGAGAACTCACCCAGCTGGTGGTACCCTGGCCTATACTGCATCTGCTCTTTGCACAGAGACCTGCTTGACACTAACCCACAGGAAGTGGGCAGTGGGGGGGGGGGGGGGGGGGGGGGGGGGG